>JAXCHB010000184.1:2650000-3250000 GCA_036926305.1 Uropetala carovei | reverse complement strand
AAATTTAATACTACTAGCATGTTCAAATACAAATCCAAACATTGATGAAATAATAAATAATATGCAGTTGCAAGTGCCTCATTCAGACAGATTTGGATACTTTTTAAATTTGAAAATGTATGCTAACAAATAAATGATATGGAATAAAATTATTATACAGAATTTGTTACTTTTTTGTAAATTTATTTGTATGACTTCAAAAATTATTGGGTGGCACGCGATGAATTTTTACATTGATTTGTGGCACACGGCAGAAAAAGGTTGGCCACCACTGATTTAAAGTATATTTAAATATAGGGTCATTCCATGTCAAGTGATTCAATGCAAATTACCTGACCATTTTCTTTTACTTTGATTCTCTGCACACATTTAGTACTATAAGAGAGGGTCTCAAATCTAACGTTAAAAAATTTTATCTCATCTAGTTTTTGATTTATCAGAGTTTGAAAATTTCAAAAATCCACAAATTTTGGCATTTGCGAGTATATAAAAACCTAATTTTCTCACGCCAGGATTGAGATATTTCAATAAAAAACACCATTTTGCTCAGAATTTAACAGGCTTTTATTTGATATGTCACATGACTAGGTTTTAGGAAGTTAACATTTCAAGGTTACAACCTCGAAAATTTGAAAACAGATTCCCAATAAAACATATGATTTAAAATTTTCAACAAATTTGTGTTTATTCCTTGATGTTTTAAGATTGTCCATACCAAATTTCAAGTTGGGATCTCAATGGGATCTTATATTTTTAGTAATTTTTGTTTATTGCAACATTCAAAAATTTTCATACCTGTCTCTATAACAGGGGATCGAACCATAATTTTTTCGCTCCAGTTTTCGTTCCGGTTCACTCAAAAAACAAATTTTAGGTTTGGTTCCGGTTTTGTTCCGGCAATCATCAGTGAACCAGTTTTTTTCACTCCGACTTTAAAATATTTTTAGGAAACTTTCAAGAATTGATTTATTAATTAAGTAATTTTCTTATTAAATCAAATACATCTTCACTATAAAAATAGTGATATTTAAAAAACATAAAACACGAAAATAATTTATTTAAATGCAAATATTTAGTATGTATCTTATTTATTTAAGATTATATTTTGAATTGAATATTTACAAACCATACATGCACCACAAATGATTTCAACATATTAGGAAAGTATAAAGTAAATTATAAATGAGCACGTTTTCTGTGACAGAGTATTCTAAGCTTATTATGTTATGCAAAGCATTCATCTCATTTTCTAATTTACTGTGCTTAGCCCTTAGTACTAAATTTTATCAAAATCCGCTGAATAGCTACGGAAAAAAATTGCATCCTGATAGAAGGACGGACAGACCGAAGCTAATATGTGCTAAAGTTGGAATGCCTAATAATGAATTATTAATATTTTTATTTACAAATCGTGCGGTAAAATAAGAGATCACGTTATCTCAATAGTGCCAGTAAGTTGAGTAAGATATTACATTATTTTCATTAACAATTTGTAGATCACGTCCACTGCTCGTATTATAGTAAATACTGTAAATGCACGGCTTAATTTTTTCATTCAGAGATTACTTAAATGGATGAAAAAATCTATAAAATATCTATGAGGAAGAAGCCCGCAGAAATTGAGGGTCCGAGAATTCAGAAAGGCTGAGAAATGTTTATTAACATGATACAAATTTATGATGACTGAATATCTTTAATCACTTAAGTAGTGTGAGAATGTTTAACTTCATTATTTCATGAAATTGAAATGATAAGTACCGTTTCGAAAAATTATTACTAAGCGAAAACGTGATTTTCACCCGGCAGCAAATAAAAAACATCTACGTACATCTACATATTACCCTGCAATCAAACATGCAAACAAAAAGAAAATAATACTTATTCAGCCTGTTGTGAACTTTCTTCAGGCGGAGTCCTTAATGCAGGGTTCTGCAGTCGGCAAAATATTTCACTAAAAATAACAAATTCGCATTCATATTTAATTTCTCTTCAGTTTTAAGCAACCAATACGAATATGTGCGCTCATTTTAAGATGCACTCTATAAAATAAATAGAAATTTTCTAACCTGTAACAAAGGATAACCGAAGTAAGAATATCTCAAAACCACGACTGCGGAGCGATCCATTCTGGATAAGTTTTAGAGAATGACTACCAGAATACAAGGGTTCAGTGGATATGGAGAGAGAGTGAAATTATATGGGGACAATAACCTCCAACTTTAAGGAAAATCCAAATTAAGAATCGGGAAATATTTTTGCCGGAAACACACACTACGGGGTATGCTCGGGCGGAGGGTACCAAGACAATTACAGACTGTCTTCAAAGTACCGCCAAAGTTCCTTTCCAGTAGCCTCGTTTAACAGGTAATCTCAGCAGGATCTATTGTAGACCCTCTCTCTATGTATTAAGATGCACATGAAAAATCCCACTATTGAACCAACAGATATTATCATGAAGACACATCCTTCCCAAGGCTGAGGAGAATGTGTCCTCAAGAAAAACCCAACCCTTTTCTTACTCTGTTTCTAAACGTGAGGCTTTCAGAAAGACTCAAACTAAAGCAAAAGGAAAAACCCTTCTTTCGCTCCCAGTTTTATGGAAATATGGAACGAAATAAATAACGGTTTTCGGTTTCGGTTCGGGTTCAGGAAAATATTTTTTTTCGGTTCGGGTTCAGTTTCACTCCAGGAAAAACAACGGTTTTTTCAGGTTTCGGTTTTCGGTTCAGTTCCGGTTCGATGCCCTGGTCTATAATGTACTTAATACCTATTTTTTAAAGTTTTATCCATCATTATTTAGAGGACTGTTCATTCCATCACTACTAATAGTAGAAATGTCAAATTCCAAAAATTACATCACTACAATGAAGTATTTTACACCCTGAATAAAAAGAAAATTAACTATTGCATGCACAAGCACAAAACTAGAAAATAAATTTATCAACATAGTTAAAGAATATAGTACAAACTTACTAGGCAGATTATTTAGCTTGTTAGTAGTTATTTTAGACAGTTCGCTTTCTTCAACAGATAGATTATTTTTTGGCTAATCTTCTTTCCAGTGTTTTGGTTGCAGCGGACATCTCTTTTTAGGTTAAGGTGTAGGTTCAACCTGTCGCAGTTCTTGGCTCAACTCTTGTTAAAACTTGATTTCTTGCCACTTTCAGAATGTCTTCTTTACTTGGGTATACAAATAATGGTGCTGGACCTGGTGCCTCCAAGAAAGTGACCGTCACTTCTTCATTATCAAAGTTTGGTGACAGTACATAAGCCAGCCACCACCGCTGATCATATTCACATGTCACAAATCCAGCCACTTCATCCATAGCTAGAGTTTTTGGACCTCCTTCAATGTTATGTTTATCACTCTTATCACTCAATGAGTACACTTTGGTAATGATTTCAGTTTGACTTGCTGTTGATGGAACAAAGCAGTGAAATTGTTGTGTTCCGTCAATCGTTTCTGCTTCTGTAAAGCGGGATTTCAAATAGTTTTCTTCTTCAAGGTATTCCTGATTTGTGGAAAAATTGATGGGAGGTTTGATTTGCTCCAGTTGAAGAGTTGGAGAGGTGTCATTATTTGGTCTTCATAAGGTCTCTGAAGGCTTGCCCTGGCTGCGAGGTGTTTGACTGTCTCTCCCAAACCATCACAGACTCCTTTGCCGTGATCTGTGGCGTAAAAATGCCACTCTGCATCCACCCCAAAATCCTGCTTGTGGTGACAAAGGTTGGAGAAGTTTTTCCTGTTCTTGTATTGCACAGCTGACCCGTCAGAAAAGTAAAAAACCTTTTGCAATGTTGGCATCACATTGCTCTTGAGGAATGAAATCAGTTGTCTTTGAAACAAGTGTACAGCTACTGTATTATGTATCAAGCACTCAGAAATGAATACAAAACTTTTGTACTTGATCCCTGTAATAGACTGCAAAGGAATGTACCGTCGCTTGATCGTTGTTCCAATGGAAGGACTGAGCTTCGTCCTGCAACACAAAAGAATACTTTTCTGAGAAGTCTAAACTGATGACAGCCTCATTCTCTTTAATGTTTCCTTTAAGATAGCTGCAGTATGCTGATTGCTGTTGAGCTATAAAAGAGTGTGTTTTCAATGTTAGGAGTTGTTCACAGAAAGTGTCGACAAAATCTTCAGCACTTTTTGTAGATATTTCGAAACTGCACCTGTCAACTGACACCCACTGTTTGCACGTAACACTTTCTATCATTTCCTTTTCAAATTTGTTCATCGGCTGTTCCTTTAACTGATCAGTACCTGGACAGTTGTTGCATTCATCTAAATGGCACTCTGGAGTAGGAGGCATACACATTATTTTTGCTAGGCATACATACTTTATAATCATCCAGATTTGATCCGTCATCCAATACCATCTCTTTTAACTTTGCTCCACTTATCATTAATTTAACATTCTGATGAGTGGTAGACACACAAACAGAATGTGTACCACTTCCACCCGCTAAGACATAGTTTTTAGGACGCAGCTCAGCAAATTTTGAAAACCCAATTTTCTCTGTTGGGTACTTACTTTTGAACAGTTCATATGTTTCTTTAAGGTTACCCAGAATCAGTCTCTTCTGAACATGAGCACATGTGTTATCTTCTGTTTTCAAGGATACAAAATCTTTCTTACCTGGCATGACTCGGCTTACATCATCACTATTATAAAAAAATTTCACTTTTTCTATGACTGAATCATCCAATGTTTTCCCTGGCTTTGGATCTGGGGTTGACAAAATTCCTTTTTCCTTCACTAGAGCTTTGGCTTTTCTGGCCATTCTGTTGCTTACTTTTGAATTCTTTTTCAATTCTTTTACAAGACCAAGCCTTAGGAAGAAGAGTCAAAATTTGAATTTTTTCACTACTGCTTTGTGTTTGCTCAAACTTCTGCTTTAGTAGTAGAAGAATTTCTGAATCTGGATCATTCTCTTCACTTTCAGAACTTACAGTTTCACCTAACATTTTCTCAATAATGGTTTTTTTCACTTTCTCAAGTTTTCTTTTGCAGTATGCTGGACTACACATTCGCTTCTTTGCAATCGGTGATTCCTCAATATATGAGATTTATTTAAATATTCTATAGTCAAATTTGGATCAATAAACTCCTTATCTGCTGAAGCTTCTGTCTCACCCTCTTCACACTCTTCACCCTCTCCCATTTGTTGTTTTCTTTTCCTTTGCCAGCTGTTTTCTGCAACTGTCACAGATTTTCATGCCAGGTTTAATGCAGGGGTTTACTTCAAACATCCAGTTTTGCACCGGCCTTAAATTTTTAAGTTTTGTGGTCATCTCTCTCAAAGGGGTTGCAACAGTATATATTAAAAGACATACCCTTTTTTTCTGTCTCAGCCAGGGCATACGGTAGAAATCAGTATTTACACAGACTTCTTACAGTATTTAAACACCACACCAAACAAACAAATAAACAAAAAACACAATCCCCTACTTCATATTTAAATCAACTTGACACTAGACTAGTTGGAGTAAGACTGACACTGACTGCCTCCCACAAGAGCTGAAGGCAGACTGAGGCACAGCACTCCAGAAGTGACCTGTCAATGCAGGTTCAAACGTGTTCAGACATGCCCAAGCATGCAGGCAAAGTCCTTCCCAACACCAGAGCCCTGGATCTTACTGCTTTTAAATTTATCAAAACAATTCACTCTGATGATTTATATTATTACCTAAAGAATTTATCAGGTTTTGACTTTTTTTCAATTTCAGAAATAACCAAAGGGAAAAAATTTCTCAACTTATTATATAAATCACCCTTAAATGTTGTTGTCTCCAAGGTATGATAAGACAGTTAATGAAATCAATGTATGAATAAAACCACTGCCAAAATTAAGAAAGTTACAAGCCAAAAAAAATTCTCAAAATATTTTTTGTTTTTGATATTTGACTGCAATATAGCTCAAAATCAGGAATGATCACATTACTATAAAGAAAAATTACTAAAAATATAAGATCCCATTGAGATCCCAACTTGAAATTTTGTAAGAACTATCTTCAAACATCAAAGAACAAACATGAATTTTTTGCAAATTTTAAGTCATATGTTTTATTAGAAATGGGTTTTCAAATTTTTGAGTCCGTGACCTTGAAATTTTAACTTCCTCAAACCCAGTCATGTGAATATCAAACAAAAGCCTGTTAAAATATGAACAATATGGTTGTTTTGTTATTGAAATATCTCAATCCTGACCTAAGAAAATTAGGTTTTTGTATACTCACAAATGCCAAAATTTGTGAATTTTTGAAATTTTCAAACTCTGCTAAATCAAAAACTACACGAGATAAAATATTCAAATTCAAGATTTGCAGTCAGCTTTAATGGCCCATTAAGTATACTGAGTGAAATCAAAATTGGAAAACCAAAGGTAAACAAATAATTGAAAACTGGATCAGATGATAATAACATTTAATCAGTACCCCTAAAGTATGAACTGCAGAACCCAATATACTGCTAATTCAAAAGCAGCTGGAGACTACGGCAAGATGGATATTTAAAAATATTTTAAAAATTAAGTACTCTTTAACTGTACAAGGTAAGAATATTTAGAGACAAAATAAACGGTAAAATTAAATTACATTTCTTTCTTTACCGTTTAATTTTACCATTTATTTAGTCTCTAAATATTCTTACCTTGTACAGTTAAAGAGTACTTAATTTTTCCAATATACTGCATTTAAAAAAAATCTGATGTGGCCAACACATGAATTTCTGCATATTTGGGGTAGAGATAATTAAATTATTATGAATAGCATTATGAGGCAAAATTATTATTTCCTATCGTAAAAGAATAGAGTCGTCCTTATTGCCGTAAATAATATTTTCAATATGTTTACAGAATTCTCCACTACATGGTGCTGGTGCTGTACACTTACAATTTACGAATAAGCAAAATATCTCCGAAATGGATGGTTCTACGAAAATTTGTTTCAAACAAAACTTGGAAGAAATATTATTCTCTACAACTTTGGTCCTTACGAAGATGAACAATTACGACGTTTTTTAGGAGATATCTGATGGAAACCTAAAAAACCGATTATTTTTTAAAAATAATTCCTAAACAATAACTGCTATGGAAAATTTTTTGAAATAAAAGATGTAGGAAATTATATTTTCTACATTTTTTGTAATGGTCAATGTATACAATAATGATGTATTATCAGTGAAATATCGCAAAAATTGAATCGGGTTTCGAATAAACCTCGACTTCCGGTTAACCGATATTGTCCAAAAACTAATCAGTTCTTTGTGTTCATGCTAAAGTGTTACATATGAAGTTTGGTAATGACATGGCAAGTACTTTTTCAGTTAGAGCGCCCACAATCACATACACACATTCACACACACACAGATATCATTCCTAAAAAATAGTTAAATGTGTTCTAGGGACCTCAAAACGTGTATTTCCGTTGAAATCTCGAAGTCGATTTTTTTCGTGATCACAATACTTTCCCATTACTACATATGGAGAAAGTAAAAAAAGTTATACTATATTCAGAAACGCATGGAAACAGCGAATCTGGGCAGCAATACGGAGTGGATGAAAGATGCATCAGGAGATGGAGGTCAAACTTTTTAAAGAAAAATCAACGAAGAAATTCTTCAGAGGGCCCAATAAAGGTTCGTTTCCAGAAATCAATGAAGAAGTTGCAAAATTTGTGAGGAAACAATGTGAAGTTATTAACATAAAAGCATTATAAATCGCGAAAAGACTGTGCATTCCTCGTAATGATTTTCAAGCATCCCGTGTCTGGATCACACGTTTTATGAAGCAGCATGGGTTTTCATAGACATATGAATTCAAAACGCAGCTTATATCGAGGGTTTCTTTTTCTATTTTCAATGTTGAAAAACCCTGGGTGCGGCTTATATGCAGTGGCGGCTTATATCTGTAAATATGAATACTTGATTTTCACTGGTATGAGACCTCAGAATCTCTAGTACTTCCAATGCGGCTCAATGAGGAATTCACAACCACTAATGTGGTTTGCCACGTAGAAAAGATTGCCGGTTAACTGTCCTAGGATTTAATATATAAACCAGTGTTATGTAAGTCAACAGTAATGAGTTTATAACAAGACACCAAAATTTTTTATAACGGGCAAATGATCTCAAAATTATTCTTACATTTTACCTTTAACAGCGATTTCATGTAAAATTCAAAGGAAAAGATTTTATACATGAATTTTTAAATTTGTATGCGTTAAGATTTTTTTAACTAGACACACACATGCATGCAAACAGACACATATAAATATCAGATGAACTCATATAAAAGATTTTATAAAAAAAAGTTGGCTCATAGACAGGCAAATTATTTTCTGCATTTACCATTCACAGAACGAATATAAAAGATTTTATAAAAATAGCTTAAATTAAAAAATAGCTATTTTCCTTCAAGGAATAACTAAAAGAGAAGGTGTGTATGAAGCAGTAAAACACACATAAATGACGTTGCCTGTTTGACATTGTATGCATGATTTTATTCAGCAAAGCGTGACTGTGATAGAAGAAGTGCGTGCCATTTCTCCGATGCTCGGAACTACAAAAGGGGAAGATTTCTAAATTCATACATTTTGATTTAAAAAATAAACTGATTTCTGTGATTAACGATGGGTTGCCTTCAATGAAGAGTAAAAATATTAGTTTTGTTCAGTTACTACAAAAATAGTTAAATACAGGCAGGCCTCGACATCCATAGAATTCGCTCTTTCATACATTATGAATTCTCGTCCCTAAACCGCCTTTAGTACTCCAAATTCGGACTTTCGTACATCAGTTGACGAACAAACATTTCGAGCTATTGCATAATGGCGCAGTTTGACAGCCAAGACAACATTTTTAATAAATTACCAAATTAGAGTATGCTATGTAATAATATACGTATTATATATAAGGTAAGATTTATGTGTAATGTTTTTACTTTCTCCATACGTAGTAATGGGAAAGTATTGTATTCATGAAAAAAATCGACTTCGACATTTCAACGGAAATGCACGTTTTGAGGTCCCTAGAACACGTTTAGACTATTTTCGGAATGTCTGTGGGTGTGTGTATCTTAGTGTGGGCGCTCTAACTCAAAAAGTACTTGTTATATCGTTACTAAACTTCATATATAACACTTTAACATGAGCACAAAGAACTGATTAGTTTTTCGACAATAACGGGTAACCGGAAGTCGAGGTTTATTCGAAACCCGATTCGGTTTTTGCGATATTTCTTCGTTAAAATATCATTATTGTATTTACAATTCTATACAAAAGTTAGAGAGAATGTAATTTCCTACAACATTCATTTGAAACAATTTTCCATTGTAGTTATTGTTTAGGAGTTATTTATAAATAACCGGTTTTTCGGTTTTCTCCTTAAAAACATCGTTATTGGTAATCTTCGTGACGACCAAAGTTGTAGAGAATAATATTTCTTCCAAGTTTTGTTTGAAACAAATTTTCGTAGAACCATCCATTTCAGAGATATTTTGCTTTTTACTTTTTACTTTCTCCATACGAAGTAATGGGAAAGTATTGTGATCATGAAAAAAATCGACATTGAGATTTCAACGGAAATACACGTTTTGAGGTCCCTAGAACACGTTTAGACTATTTTCGGAATGATGTCTGTGTGTGTATCTTAGTGTGGGCGCTCTAACTCAAAAAGTACATACCATATCGTTACCAAACTTCATATATAACACTTTAACATGAGGACAAAGAACTGATTAGTTTTGGGACAATAACGGTTAACCGGAAGTCGAGGTTTATGCGAAACCCGATTCAGTTTTTGCGATATTTCTCCGTTAAAACATCATTATTTTATATAAACTTCTATACAAACTTTATAGAAAATGTAATTTCCTACAACTTTCATTTGAAACAATTTTCTATAGCCATTATTGTTTAGGAATTATTTACAAAAAACCGGTTTTTCGGTTTCTGTCAAATATCTCCTTAAAAACATCGTTATAGGTAATTACGTGAGGACCAAATTTGTAGAGAATAATATTTCCTCCAAGTTTTGTTTGAAACAAATTTTCGTAGAACCATCCATTTCGGAGATATCTTGCTTTTTCTTAATACCAGTATACCCAGCACCATGTAGCGGTGAATTCTGTAAAAATAGTCAAAATATACGTAATTTACGGCAATAAGGAAGACTGTATTCTTTTACGATACGAAATAATAATTTTGCCTTATAATGCTATTCATAATAATTTAAACATCTATACTCCAAATATGGAGAAAGTTATGTGTTGGCCACATCAGATTTTTACTTATTGTATGAAGTGCTGTTTCTTCACTTTCGTAACGTACGTTTTCGTTTCTTTAATTTGAGGCTAATTCAGTTTCAACTTCGTTTTTTACTCATTATATGTAGTGCTGTTTATTCACTTTCCTAACTTACGTTTTCGTTTCCTTAATTTAAGCCTAATTCAGTGTCAAATTCGTTTTTTACTAATTTTATATAGTGCTGTTTATTCAGTTTCGTACCTTACGTATTCGTTTCTTTAATTTGAGGCTAATTCAGTTTCAACTTCGTTTTTTACTTATTATATGTAGTGCTGATTATTCAGTTTCGTTACTTACGTATTCGTTTCTTTAATTTGAGGCTAATTCAGTTTCAACTTCGTTTTTTACTTATTATATGTAGTGCTGATTATTCAGTTTCGTTACTTACATTTTCGTTTCTTTAATTTGAGGCTAATTCAAATTCAAAGTCGTTTTTTACTTGTTTTATGTAGTGCTGTTTATTCACTTTCGTAACTTCCGTTTTCGTTTCTTTAATTTGGGGCTAATTCAATTTAAACTTCGTTTTTTACTTATTATATGAAGTGCGATTTATTCACTTTCGTGACTTACGTTTTCGTTTCTTTAATTTAAGGCTAATTCAGTTTCAATTTCGTTTTTTACTTATTATATGTAGTGCTGTTTATTCACTTCCGTAACTTACGTTTTCGTTTCTTTAATTTAAGGCTAATTCTGTTTCAACTTCGCTTTTTACTTATTATATGAATTGTTGTTTATTCACTTTCGTAACTTACGTTTTCGTTTGCTTAATTTAAGGTAATTCACTTTCAACTTCGTTTTTTACTTTCTCCATACGTAGTAATGGGAAAGTATTGTATTAATGAAAAAAATCGACTTCGAGATTTCAACGGAAATACATGTTTTGAGGTCCCTAGGACAAGTTTAGACTATTTACGTAATGATGTCTGTGTGTGTGTATGTTAGTGTGGGCACTCTAACTCAAAAATACAATACAAAGCAAAGGAAAATTAATAAATATGTCAAAAAGCACTGAAATGAATTAAAACATTGATGGCTCATGTTTTATGTTAAAATCGCCATTCATTTTCCTGCGATACGTTGTTTTTACGTATGTAATACCTTTCCATCATATGAGGTATGTGTAATTACATGAGGGATCCTGTACGCATCGTGCATAGAATTTTGCGATTTGCCCAACTAAGCCCATCCTACATCAACCAGGCAACGACAACGGTATCCGAAACACGCAAGCGAACGAGGGTTTCAAATTTGGCGCCCATAAGAGCTCGCCGCCATGGGAGCATGTTATACCTGCTAATGTGACCAGAGAAGAGGATAAATCATGTAATGAATGATTTGTAGGTTGGTATAAAGGAATTATAAAATGATGAAAACATGGTCCATGTAATTTCGCTGCTACGTTGTAGATTGAGAAGAAGATTAAATGGAATATTCAGAGATGTATTAGGTTAATTTACACGGTCGCTTTAGCCGTATCGATGGGTTAAGATAGCCTGAGGATATTACGGTAACAATAGAATGAGAAAATTTCTTTTGATGTTCCAGCACGTACGAAGAAGTACGTGAAAGGATGTATGCATGAGTGAGTGAATGAACGAAAACGACTGCCTGTATGCGTGAGAGAAAACAGTGTGTTGGGTGAATGAGATGACGTTTGTGTGGTGTGTGTGCGGATGTGTGTGTGTGTGTGGTTGTGTGTGTGGGGGGGGGGGTGAGGGAGTGCGTGTGTGTGTGCCACCAAAAACGCATCAAAAATCAGCTGGAATATATGCCACCCAACTTGCACAACAAACCTCCTAATTATTAGGGCCATCAATCACTTGATTGCCCCTTCAATATAGACCACCCAAAACACGAAATTACCCCGATTTATGCCACCCAATTTGCATTGACTGCCGCTATAACATATTCCTCCCTAGATGTATCAAACTCCCCACGCTCTTCTGCCAAGCGATATACACTCTACTGCACCAAACATAAACCGAATGCCCCTATGCTTATATAGCTCACAACTTCTATAGATATTTTCCGGGACTTGTTGGTTGGTTTGTTTGTCGGATGTAACGCTAAACCCGCTTGCTAGAAAAAATGAGAATAATGATATTTTTATTTTGACATGACCTCGGCAGGATTAAACCCGCGACCATAACACTGCTAACCAACCCCTCTATCGATAACTCGAGAGAAAATAGAGATAGAAACTCTAAATTTGGCAAGAATGCTCGATTCACATATGATAAAGTGGTGACGAAAAAAATCTCGAAAAAAGTGCTGGGTTCGATTCCAATTGAAGATACTTATATCTCCCATTAAAATAACACAATAAAATTGAATGTATGCTTACATTATTTTTACTTTCTCCATATACGTAATATAGAGATAGTATTATTTTCATGAAAACATCGAACACGGAATATCAACAGAAATACACGTTTTGAGGTCCATAGAACACGTTTAGACCATTTTTGGAATGATGTGTTTGTATGTGATTGTGTGGGTTATAACTATAAAAGTACTTGCCATATCGTTACCAAATTTCAAATATAACATATATATATATATATATATACAAAGGTCATAGATAATGTAATTTTCTACAACTTTCATTTGAAACAATTTTCCATAGCAGTTATTGTTTAAGAATTATTTATAAATAATCGGTTTTTTCGGTTCCCGTCAAATACCGTATTCACCTGAATCTAAGACGACCTTTTTTTCCAAATTTTCAGCTGTAAATATCAAGAGTCGTCTTACATTCGAATACATAATATATTTAAGCATTTAATCAATGGTTTTTACAACAAATGATACGTTAGAGTAAACAATTCACAACAGCAAATTCAAGTACGTACATAAAGAAGTGAAATAAACAAATAGTAATAACAATAAGAAAAACATGACGGGAATAATAATTATTTAGACTAATAATCATCGTCGACGATCATAACACAGACGACGTACTTCCATCTTGCACGTAATGGCAACCGCAATGTCAAAACAAATGAGAGCGGAAATCATTGGGATTCCCCTTTCAAACGACGCGCCGCGATTCACTAAGCGTGACAGTAATTTTGAGTTGTGCATTCTTGATTTAAATGCACAACCCTTAAGTTAAAATGACAGATCATGTTGAAGTACGTGGCACGAGTGCAAAGGGAAAGTTAACAAAGGAATTAGACGGAGCTAAGATACAAATTTTAAGCTGATCGTGATAAATTACGCCGAAAAAACTAATAACTGTGATGCGAGTAGAAAGTTCGGTGTATCTGAGGCAAATGTGCGTCAATGGAAACTCTCAAAACAGGAACTAGAAAATGCCAAAGCCACAAGGAAGTCACTCAGTGGTTCAAAATTAGGCCGATTTCATGGCATTGAAGAAGTAGTCAAGTTTGTGCGCACCATGAGGAAGAACGGTATGCCTGTTTCGACTGAAAGTATTATACTTAAAGCTAATGAAATTACTAGAGGACTTAATATATCATTGCAAGAATTCAAGGCCAGCAGAAGTTGGTGCGTGAGAATGATGCGACGAAATAATTTTTCTTTACGGCGACGAAATAATTTTTCTTTACGGCGACGAACTTCGCTGTGTCAGAAATTGTCAGAAGACTGTAGAAAAACTTCTCGCTTACCAGAAATACGTAATTGGACTTAGAAAAACCAATAATTACCTTTTGAGCCAAATAGGAAATGCCGATGAAACTCCGGTTTTCTTCTACATGCCATCTAATTATACTGTGAACGAAAAAGGTGCGAAGTCCGTCCTAGTTAAAACTACAGGCAACGAAAAAATGTGAGTCACGGTAATGTTGGCGGTTTTAGCAGATGGGACTAAATTACCACCATATGTGATTCTAAAGAGGAAAACAATGCCTAAGAAACATTTGCCAAGTGGAATAATAGGTGTCAAGAAAAGGGGTGGATGACTAAAGAACTAATGAGAGATTGGTTACATGTGGTGTGGAATAGACGGCCAGGAGCTTTACTGAAACAAAGAGCAATGCTTTCACTGGATGCATTCAAGGACACATCTCATGAAATTAAAAACATAATGAGTGCGATGAATATCGATCTTATTGTAATACCTGGAGGAACTTCAAGTTTTAGATGTTGCTGTCAATAAGTGTTTTAAAAATAATTTAAAGGTTTTGTATTCTGAGTGGTTACAGAGTGGAACTCACACTTTAACACCAAAAGGAAATCTTAAGAAACCTGAAGTTGCAATGCTCTGCCAATGGATCAAGGCAAAAATAAATGAAAAAGTAATATTGAAAGGATTTAAGAAATGCTGTTTATCTAATGCCATGGATGGGAGTGAGGATGATGTTTTGTGGGAGACTGATGATGAAGTTGAGAGTGATAAAGATAGTGAGCATGAGGAAAATAGTGAAGGTTGCATAGACAGTGATGATGACTAACACAATAAAATGATTTTATGCAGCACTTGGATTGAAATGTTTTTTTGTTGTCCTGAAATGAGTATATTCTTTCAATGTATTTACTTTATTTTTAATGTTATCTTAAAATGAATGCTACCATTTAATTTGTTTGAAAACCTGAATGGTTCTATTTGTGATGTGATCTTATGATTTTAAAATGTTAAAAGACAATGACATTCAAGAAAAGTATAAGAGAAAATAAATATTTCACAAGATTTATAATTTTTGTAGTCATGAAGGTCAATTTGAGCTTTTTTCTGTTTTGGAATCATCAAAATGGGGGGTCGTCTTAGATTCAGGGGAGTCTTGGATTCGGGTGAATATGGTATATCCTTAAAAACGTCGTTATTGGTAATCTTCATGAGGACCTAAGTTGTAGAGAATAATATTTCTTCTAAGTTTTGTTTGAGACAAATTTTCGTAGAACCATCCATTTCGGAGATATTTTGCTTTTTCTTAATTTGCAGTATACAGCGGCACCACTATGTAGCGGTGGATTATGTAAACATATACAAAATTTACGTAATTTACGGCAATAAGGACGACTGTATACTTTAACGATACAAAATAATAATTTTGCCTTATAATGCTATTCATAAAAAGAATTTAAATATCTACATCCCAAATATGGAGAAAGTCCTGTGTTGGCCACATCAGATTTTTACTTTCTCCATACGTAGTAATGGGAAAGTATTGTATTCATGAAAAAAATCGACTTCGAGATTTCAACGGAAATACATGTTTTGAGGTCCCTAGAACACGTTTAGACTATTTTCGGAATGATGTCTGTGTGTGTGTGTATGTTATTGTGGGTGCTCTAACTCAAAAAGTACGTGCCATATCGTTACCAAACTTCATATATAACACTTTTGCATGAGCACAAAGAACTGATTAGTTTTTGGACAATAACGGTTAACAGGAAGTCGAGGTTTATTCGAAACCCGATTCGGTTTTTGCGATATTTCTTCGTTAGAACATCACTATTGTATATACAATTCTATACAAAAGTTATAGAGAATGTAATTTCCTACAGTTTTTATTTGAAACAATTTTCTATAGGAGTTATTGTTTAGGAGTTATTTATAAATAACCGGTTTTTCGTTTTCCGTCAAATATCTCCTTCAAAACATCGTTAATTCTAATCTTCGTAAGGATCAAAGTTGTAGAGAATAATATTTCTTCCAAATTTTGTTTGAGACAAATTTACGTAGAACATCCATTTCGGAGACATTTTGCTTTATCTTAATACCAGTATACGGCGCCAGCCCCATGTAGCGGTGAATTCTGTACACATTCAAAATATACATAATTTACGGCAATAAGGACGACTGTATTCTTTACGATACGAAATAATAATTTTGCCTTATAATGCTATTCATAATAATTTAAATATATGGAGAATATGGAGAAAGTCATGTGTTGGCCACATCAGATTTTTTAGTATTATACTGAAATTTGACAAGATTAATACCACTGTAAAGTTGGTTAATAATTAATAAATTATTATTATTCAGTCTTGGCAACGTTACCATCTTTGTTTGTACGTACAGCACTGTTTCTTTGTTTGTGCATTTTACACCTGTTATTTTATAAACATGAGTGCGAAACAGAAAACTGATAATGCTAATACAAGTGAAAAGAAACGTAGGACTCATACACTGAACATGATTGAGACAAAGATAGAAATAATTAGGCATGCCGAAAGCGGTGAATCTTTAGCTTCAATCAGATGCTCATTGGCCTTAAGCCGGTCGAGTGTGTGTTCAATTGTGAAGGAGAAGAACAAATATAATAATACAATACGTACTGTGGCATTCTGAATAAACGCCACATTTTTTTAAAGAGTTAGGAACCGATCTACACATGCTTCGATGACGTTGGCGATATCCTGTTAGCAGACCGCGAAACAATTTGAGACATAATGATTGGGCAGTTGCTTGGCTTTCTCGTGAATGACAAGTGAACTCAGCGAGATTTTCTTGCGAGTTTGGGTCTCGATTCACAGGTTTAAAGCCTCTACATACGGATTCCTAGGTACAAAAGACTTTTTTGTACTTGTTGAAGTACCACTTGCAACACTAGCTCTAATCGCTTCTTCATTTTCCTTATGGATTTTATTGTGGACTCGGTCACACCAAGTAATTTACCAACTGATGAAGCTTATCTAAAGCTTCAATTTTCTTCTCCAAACTCATCACTTTTTTCACCCTTTTTACTGACTTTTCTTTCATTTCAATCATCACTCTCTTTGGGGCCATGATCAGGCAATATTACAAAAAAACTATGAAAATAGCAAAATGCTTTAATGAAAATACTCGCACTTTTGTTCATTATACATCGACACCCCTAAACCACCTTCGGACTTTCGTGTGCCAGCAAAATGACGAACAAATATTTTGAGTGCTGCTGGTTGCCAGCCACCAGTTTCCGCCGCATCACCGTCTTTGTCTGTACAGCAGTGTTTATTTGTGCAATTATTTAAATATTTTATTTCATTTTGCCGAATCTCTCTATATTATAAAATCGACGATTGTGTCTAAAAGGCCCCTGCTCAAAAAACTAAACATTTATACCATAATTAGAGATTTTATAATATTTTTTGGCTCTCTGGGAACGCAACCCCCCCTATAACATGTAAATCTATGTTAAACTTTCATACATTCGACTTTCGTACATGTTTTCAGTAACGTATGTGTTAAAAAGTAGGGGGTTGCCTGTATATATTATGTTTCATCCCGGTGATCTGCCAGACACTAGCCCACATGATAGACTGAAAGTTAAAAATAAAAGGGTTATATTCATGTATTTACTGTGAACAAAAATAATAATAGATCATTAAAGTCACTGCAGATCACAGAGGTATTTATAAATCATGAAAACTATTTTAATTCACCGAAATAATTATAGTCTATGAAAGTTTATTTCTATTACCTCGTGTTTTCCTTCCATTTGGTAGTTGAAAAGTTTGACTTGTGAACCCATAGTTTCAAAAATATGGATTCTAAACGATATAATTACACAGCAAGCTTTAAGCTCAAAGTTATTGAATTTGCTGCAAAAACTAACAATTGTGCAGCAGCAAGAGAGTTCAAGGTGTCCGAAAAGAATGTCAGAGACTGGAAGAAAGGTTCTGAATAATTGAGAAAGTCCTAAAAATAAATGTGCAAACAGAGGAAAAGGTAATAAATGGCCGGATTTAGAAAAGGAAGTGGAAAACTATGTCCTTGAAAATCATCAAAATGGAACTGCTGTTTCCTGTGGATCCATTTGAGTCTTTGCCTTGAAAAAAGCAAAGAGCTTTAATATTACAGACTTCAAAGCAAGTTCTGGTTGGTGTATGAGATTTATGAAAAGGCCCAATTTTGTACTGCGACAGAAAACAAAAATATCGCAGCATTTACTGACAGAACTTGACAAGAAAGTTATGGAACATCACAAATTTATTATTAGACATATAAAAAAAGAACGAATACAGATTGGCCTGTATTGGAAATATGGATGAAACTCCAATGTATTTCGATATGCCATCGAATCAGACAGTAAACACAGCTGGAGAGAAAACAGTGCTGATAAAAACGAGAACACTAGATTCACTGTAGTGCTTTCTTGTATGGCTGATGATAGTAAACTTAAGCCTATGGTTATATTTAAGATGAAAACTATTCCAAAACAGAAATTCTCAAATGGCATTGCAGTCCACTTCCCCAACAAAGGTTGGATGGATGAATATGGATTAAAATTGTGACTGAAGAGAATTTGGAATTTCCAAACAGCAGGATTAAGAAAAGAGAAAAGTCTTCTGGTTTGGGATATGTTCAGAGCACATCTTGTGGATAGTGTTGTAAAAGAGGTTAGGCTGCAAAACACAGACATCACAGTGATTCCCGGTGGCCTAACTAATATTGTACAGCCATTGGATGTATCCCCATCCTCGTAGGGAAGTTCCTGTTCATAGATGAACGAATAGTACGTGAAGATCTGCATCAGCGCATAATATTACGTCAAAAACAGTGAAGTGGAGACGAAGTTGCATAATATATTACAACAAAAACAGTTAAGGGGTTAACAAAAGAGGACTATCAATGAGGAGATTTCCGCTAGTATCAGCATAAAGAGATCATCCAATAAATTGCATCATGTAGGAGGTAGCAGTGAATCCGAACCAAATTCTAAAATTCTGTCTTTACACTATCTTTTCTAATTTATGAGTGAATATAATTGTTTTTTGTCTTAATACTTTTAAAATGTATATCAATTGAGTATTGTAATTCATTAAAAGGTTCAAGAAGATGGAAATGAAAAAATCTGATGATTTTCAGACTTTTCCCACTTCTGAAAATCTGAGATAATGACGTAACTTTGAAGCAAATCAACGTACATCGGTACACAGGTGCTAAATGATCGACAATGTAACTTTGAATCAACAAAAATAAGGGCAACGTAAATCGGGATATTACTGTGCTTTCTCATATACAACATATGGAGAAAGTAATAAGAATATGCCGTTAACTTGAAAAAACAGCTTCTTGTAAGCTTACACCCACTAATACCAGATACAAATCTTTACAATTTTTCAATAACTTATCTTCATCAGTAATTTTAAAATGCTATAAAAACTAAAAAAATTCATATTATTCAGGCAAAAACATAAATACTTCCTGTATGAATGAAATCCTAAATAAAGTGTACAAGTTTTATTTGGAAAGCCACCTTTCTTTAGAAACAATATCGCCTAGATAAACATCAATCAAGTGATAAAAAGTGTGCTGTCCTGAGGATTCCTTTTATAGCATGGGTGTGCCACATCCAGTCTCTAAATGGAGACCAAAGACAGTTTTACTCAAATCCACATGCCCATATAAAATGGATTTTAGGCTGCCTCAATTGTTGGTTGCTTTTGCTCTTTGAACTCCTGGTAGAAATAGGTCTGCTTTGAGCTAAAACAAATCCGCTTCAAACAGGGTTGAGCTAAGCAAAGTATGGCTGTATATTCTTATTACTCAATCAGCACTGCCACAATACAGTAAACAAAAATTACTCTTTAATGCTCAAATGAGGAGTAAAGAGCAACTTTCTCATTGACATCGCACTGATGTATGAAACAAAAAAAATAGGTATTGGAGAAAATAAACCACAACAAAAACTGAAAAAGAAAGAAAATTCACAACCACTAGTAGACCAAATTTTAGCACCCACCACAATTTACATGCATTAAAATCCAAAAAGATATTTTCAGCTTGTATCCCCAGTAACTATGATTCACTGCATAAAATGAAACTACTGCAACAGCACTCCTAATGTAAACCATCATAGTCATCCTATCTTGCATGTCGATTAATATAATATCACCCCGAATTTGAGGTTTCAGGAGCCTAATGCTCAAAGAGAAAACTTACACATATTTTAAATCCCAAAAAAAAAACTCATAATCATAACAGACAACTCAGAAAATGAGCTTTATTTTTAGTTCTGAGCATACTTGTAAAAGAGTTCAATTGGCAGAGAGAGAGAGAGGGAGTGAAATTAGACTGGTAGGCAGTGCGCCTGCCTTCTAACACAAAGGTCGCAGGTTCGAATCCCGTTTCGGCATGGATGTTGTGTTTGTCCTTGTTATTGTTGTAACACTCATTGTAAAGACTGTGAAGTGGTTTATGAGCTGGTGAAAATAAATAAACAATCAAATTAAAATATATAGGAATATATTCATCAATAAAAAACTATAAACTCAGCACTAGAACAACACATTTGCTTAAGACCACAAGTGAAAAGCAATGGAGCAAAATAAAGAGGCTGCCAATAGGACTGTCATTCAGTGACAATTGGAAAGACACTAGATGTTAAAAACACTCTTCTGGTATTTCAGATTTAAATGACCAATAAAACAACAAAAAGTGATTTACCTGTATTGTGATATGATCTGCATTATGACCATAGCAGTTACTGGAACTGCCTTCTTCTCCATCTTTGCCCTTGACGACACTGGGCACACTTGACAAATCTTTCACTTTTGAGCAGGCCTTTCAAATGATTTCAAAAAGGTATACATAAATTACAATCATGTTGAAAATCTTAAACAGCCAGCATAAGCATTTCAGTTATCTTAAAGTATTGAATGCTTTTGAATTTCACATTCACCAGGAAATCAAATTATCGTTATTTTTGAATGCAATACACTTGGAAGCGAATTGTTTACAAACAAACTTGATTAATTGTTAAGAAAAGCTAAGTGAAAACGTATTCTTTGTAGGTGATTTTCAGTTTTTTGTAGAATAAAATGTTTTTGTATATTCTGCATACGTCCTATAATCAGCGGCGAAAGTTGATTCACAAAATCTGTTGAAATTTAGCGGGCACTTAAACTTCTTTAAACATTAAACGTCATATCTCGGCTTCTATTACTCCAACAGGGACATTTTTTTTATTATGCCTCTTGAAAGATTGCTTATAAGAACTGTGTGGGGAGTCGAATTATTTCCATATTTACATTGTTGGAGTCTGATCCTTCATTCTCACTCCCATTACATTTTAAGTTTAGTTTGTCATCGTTCTTTGGTGCTGTATTTACAGATTTATGTCGTTTGAGTATTTTATTCTCTGAATAAAAGACTCCAACATGTGAATAAAAGAGTGGCTGACTGAGTTATTAAAATCTGGGTCCTGGTTTCCCCCAATTACCACAGATAATCATCGCTCTGTAATATTTTGGTAATGTGTTTAATCTTGTGAGTCAAGAGCCAAACTCCCTTTTTGTCTTTGGTCTTGGTGTCCAAGGCGTTTTCCAAGAAAAAAATCCTAGTGGACACCAAGGACCTACTGTTTTCTGTAAAAAGAGATAAAAAAAGGATGCAGATGTAAAGTATGCAAAGCTGAAAAGTACATTACTGATTAGCAACCTTTATTAGTTCAAGGCTTGTATTATTCATAAATACAAAAGGTTTCTTTAAGTTTTTCCCTTCTTGACTTGCAACAAAGAACCATGAAAATGTGTAATAACAGTTTTAAATAAATTAATGTTCAGGAAAAAAACATGTTCCATGAGTACAAACTGAAGTTTTGTTTGGCAAAAGTCTCCAAGTCTGTAAATATACTGTCAAATATGACAATTCATAAACAAATATAACTTGTATCTTAACGTAACTAAATTGTTTGCTTTGTAGTTATTCATACTTCTGAGATTACTATTCTCTCTCCACTAATATTATATTATTAATGGCTAATTATCTTCCAATTCTTCTGCCTTAGCAATCATCACATTTTCTTTCATTAGCTTTCCCATCTGGGTATTTTGTTTCAATTACAACGTTATACAGTTTTGCTGGCCTTTTTAACCAAATTTTATTCTTCATCATTGTACATATTGTCTTTTCTTCATTGTTAGTGTTTTTCCACCATCATTCATAGTCTTTATCGATCGTTATCTGTAATCTATACCTCTTTATTCAGTTTTTTGCCTCTAATTTATCCTATTCGGTTTTTTGTTATTTTATCCGCCTTCATATGTTTTATTAAAACATAGTGTACAAAACCTTGCTCCTACTTTCCAATTTTCCTTAACTCTTTTCAAAAAATTGTTGGTACTATCCTGTTATCTCCTCCCAAAAAATTATTAATTTTTAAGGTCGCTAAGGAAACGTTAAATATCCTTCCCATGACTGATTGGTCCGCCTCGACATTTACAAACCCAATCACTGGACAACAGGGAGGGATACTTTGGTTCTGGACAAGGTGAAGGGCGCGGTAGCGCCCGGAGACAACTACCATTAAAACAAAGCAAGCCGAAGGCTCGTCAATATATCCTTTCAATCAGTGGCAGATCCAAGGAGGGGGGGGGGGGGGCGATTGTCCCCTCCTTGGATAACCCCATTGCAGTCCATTGGGTGCTTTCTTAAATTCATTCCGTGCAAAAATCCTCAATTATACGTCGCAGATTAGGTCTGTATAGCTGGGGAAAGAAGGATTCTGATAGGGGTAGGGATTTTAAAAATATAGGGCAGTTGGCAGGGGCGGATTCGATAGGTGGAGGGGCAATCGCCCTCCCTTTGAGAAGTTTCTGGATCCATCCCTGCTTTCAATGTTATATCCCCTTGATTGCTGCACCGCAAATGAAAGGATATATCGACGAGCCTTCGGCTCGCTTTGTTTTAATGGGTAGTCTCCTCCAGGCGCTACCGCACCCTTCGCCTCGCCCGGAACCAAAGTATCCCTCCCCGTTGTCCAGTGATTGGGTTTGTAAACGTCACGACCGGCCAATCAGTCATGGGTTAGGAAAGTTACCACATCTTCTTCATTATTTGGCAAATTATAACAATGCATTATAACAATGTCAACCAAGCCATTATAACATTGAAATACCCTTTGGGGGAGATAACAGGATAGTACCAAATTGTTTTGTGTGTGTGGATTTAATCGTCACCAGAATCTTAGTCTGAATTACGGATGCACATCACAGCATTCGTTTCAGTTTCCGAATCTCCACTTTGCTAAATTAAATTTATATATTCTCACATACTAGGAAATGCATATAAAACCTACTGTATATAACAACAGCTGCTAATTATAACGGTTTTGAAATTAACTCAGAATTTTTAAGTTTTCCCCCATTATTTCGTATAAAGTCATACAATAAAAATTCCGATGGCAAAAAAAAAACAATAAAGCAGCTCATTAATTACCTGAAATATTACGTGCCCCCCGTTACCACCGTCTCCTCCATCTGGGCCAGCATTTGGATTGCTCCATAAACGTTGGAATGAAACAGCTCCATCACCACCTTTTCCTCCACCAACTCTCAGGATTCTGAAGTCTACAAAACCTTGCACCTGCGTGAACCTTTTTGTTTAGATTATTTTTAAAAGAACACGATTTAATGTCAACGAAATTAAATGATAAATCATTATAAACGTGAATGACAATAATGAAAACATTCTCGTTTTTTAACCACTCCGCTTTTATCAGAAGTCATGTATATCTGAAAGATAATCACATACCTTCGGCTTTGGCGACTTACGCTTGATACTCCTTAAAGCAAATACTTCTGAAGGCGAACTACTAGTGGTATACTCAGCAATTATACTGATTACTTGACTAACAGAACGATGACAGAAACACCTGGAGTAAATCATCACTATTCCATAACGATTTAGAAATACTTAAATTTGCGGATACAATCAAAGCCGCAGTAGATATGAATAATTCCCATGCCCGTAAGTCGCACAGAGTAAAACCAGGTAAGTCAATGAGTTTAAAAGTTACGCTAAAGTTTTCATAGAGGCGCTACGGTATTGAATCTTACATCGAATCTATGTACATATATTATATTAGTCACTTTTGGGAGAAAGCAACATTTAAACTTTGTGACATCTAAAAATAAACTTACTTTGAATTAATTTCTTATTTTTCACCATTATTACACAATTTCGTAGATAGCGTACTCACAATCAGTATATACCAGGGGGGTTGAACTCCCGTGTTAAAAAGTTGGACTATTTCCTATGCCGTTCGAGTTCTGAGACCCCTTTGTCGGTAGCGCTGGCCACAGGGGTTGGCAACTCTCTTGAAAAAGTGATAAGGTACCAATTATGTACTCGAAAAAATAGAAAATTACAACTCCTTGTCATTCGGGAAACTAAAAAACTTAATGCCAGGAATTTCCTGTGTATTCCCGCAACCAACGACTGCACACCTTATAATAGTCGGCATTTTTCCGTGCAAGATTAAATATCACTTAAAAACAGCGTCAGTCCTCAAATTACCACAAGATGAGTAAATACGTTTTTAAAAAAACTGAAGTTGAAATCTCACGCAGCTAAAAACAGCGTCAGTCCTGGGGAGGTACGGCGCAGACTGAATTTTTCAGTGGCGTGGTATTTTTTCCGATATTTTTGCATGTAGAAACAAAAATTTAACAACAAAAATCACATTGCAGGACAATTGATTGCAAACTCGGGATGCGGGACATGCAATTCTAAACCGGGACTGTCCCGGCCATATCCGGACGGTTGGCCACCCTGGCCATAATAGTTGATAATTTTAATGTTGAAGCTATTGATGATTTGTATGTAGTTAAGGATAAGGATAAAAAAAGGCGAAAAAACAAGATTATTCTAACTTTCAATACAAAAAAGATTAAATCAGAATGGCTTTCCAAAAGGAAAGTTTTACTTAAAGATATCTCTGATGAAGACAATTATGAGAAAATATATATTAATGAAGCTTTAACTTTTTATTTAAAAGTCTTGTTGTGGAAAGCTAAGATCAGGGGCAGGGAAAAAAATTTCAAATATGTGTGGTCCAAAAATGCAAAGATATTTGCTAAAAAGAAATGATTCTAATGTGGAAAGGATTTTTTGTGAAAAGGATCTGGAAAAAATATTTTAAGTTTAATGTTTCTTGATTGGCTTCTTCTATTTGTTTCCTTGATTTGTTACTTTGCTGTTTGTAAGGTTGGTGAAATAATTGTTTCAAAATGGATACCTTAGAACAGCGTTTCCCAAACTTATTTGACCACGGAATACTTTTTTAATTATAACACCAACTGAAGCTCATGAGATATAATGTGCGCTTGGATTAGAGTAGACAGCAAAAAATGGTCTAACAGATGAATTAATTGCTGCAAGAAATTATCAAAATTTGATTCATATGCATTTTTTACTTTATAACAGAACAAAAAAACAACAATAACAAATTAGAGAAATTAAATCATTTTTATTTTATTAAGAACAAAACATATCAAGATAAAGTAAAACATCTTTCATTTTACATTTTTTGTTATAAAATATGACAAAAAACAACATTTTTGAATGCGAACAGTGTTTTTGTGTCTTTTTATCACATATCTGCTTAATATTAGGAATGATTTTTCTGAGTCGAATCCTCATATCAGGTGCAGCATCAAGTCTATTCCTATATTTTGTTTTCGTTGCAGCGTAATATGAAAATCCCGTTTCGCACAGGTATGCTGTAGCAAAGGGAAGAAGAACACGAACTGCACGTTGTGCTATATTCCGGTACTCTTGCATTAGGCTGCTCCAAAAATAATTTAGCAAAAGTTCGTTAAAGTTTTGTTTCAGTTGAGAGTCAGACGTCATATCTATCAGACTCTCATAATCCTGCGCTACTAATGCGACTGGTTTGACTGTAACTGTAAATGGATTTCGAACCCAAGCATTATCATCGTTTGTTAGAGGAAAATATTTTAACAGAGTAAACTGCAAGTCCCTTAGGTGCTGTACAATGGCATTTCTAATATCTTTATCGACTGTAGAATTAATTTCAATCAAAAAGTCACTGAGTGTAGGAAAACAATCGAAGTTGTTTTCTTCTACGGACGAGACCCAAAATTCCAGTTTCCTTAACAATGACAAAATTTTATCAAAAGCTGTAAAAATGGTCACATTCCTTCCTTGCATTGACAGATTCATCTCATTTAATTTTGTAAAAATTTCTTCAAGGTATGCAAGTCTCAGCAGTCAAGAGGAATATGTCAAACAATCAGATAGCCGAAACGTGGAATCCATGAAAACCAATAGCTCACGACGTAGCTCAAAAAGTCTTACAAGAACTTTACCTCGCGAAAGCCACCTCACCTCTGTATGTAGAAGAAACGCTGTGTGCTGAGCACCCATTTCTTCGCACAAAATTTTAAATAGTCTGGATTGAAGTGGTCGAGCTTTAATATAATTGATGATTTGTACTGCCTGGTCTAGCACAATTTTCAGAGATGTAGTCATATTTTTACCTGCTAGTGCATGTTATGTACATGCACTGACAACTGGTGCTTTCTGGTGTCACACTTTTGATCTGCATTACAGCCCCTGAGATTTTTCCGACCATTGCCCTGGCACCATCGACACATTTTTCCCATTGAATTGCATGTTTTTGCAAAAAATTGTTGATGCACTTGAATATTTCTTCACCAGTAGCGTTACTTTACAAAGATTTACATAAGAGCAGGTCCTCTTCAATAGACTTGTCAAACCTATAACGGACAAACACAAGCAACACAGCAAACCCTGATACATCAATTGCCTCATCTAGCTGCAATGAATACCCATCACAAACTTTCAGGTGGCAAACTAGCTCTTCTTCAATGTCAGCAGCAAGATCCTTAATTCGACGTACAACAGTATTGTTTGAGAGCTGTAATGCGTCTCTTTTTTTACTATATTGCTCATCAAACATGCACATTACTATATATTTCATACAAGGCTGGATAAGCGATTCTCCAATTGTGTGCGCTTCTCCAGAGAGCACTCTACGGTAACTTACTGTATGATGCCTCTGTTGCGTTTTCATTGTCTGACTTGGCAATTTTATATATCGAGAGTTTACTATTTTCAAGCAAATCAAGATATCGCTTGAAAAAACTTACATCTTTGTCTTTATATACAGCATGGTTAGTTTCCAAATGCCTTCAAAGCTTAGTAGGGGATAAAGAGCTCTTACAATTAGATAACTTTTGTGTCACAACACGCACTGAGCATCAGGAGCATCTTTATTTCCAATGGAAGTAAATCCAAAAGACAAATAACTTTCATCGTACTTTCTTTTTGGTTTCTTACTACCTGATGCTAATTTGTTGAAATTGGACATTAATTGTTTCATCTTGGACAGCTCACTTCCCGAATTTTTAGAAACCGAAGGCTGCAAATGATCATCTTCACTTTGAAGTATTCCGACTTTTTGCTTGTTTGATTCAGACACAGTTTGAGAACCACAAGACTGCTTTTCGTTTAAAACTACCTTCTTTCAGCCACAGATCCATGGGGAACGAGATTGTGTAATATAAAGTAAACATTGAATAATATCACAAATATATGTTGAAATTATAAGACAAGATACATAACATAGACCAGTGATCATCGAATAGACAGGCAGATTATCGCTTAATAATAAGAACAACTATATAAATGTTTAGTATTTTTCTTACATATATATATTTTTAAGTAAATTTTCGAAGAAAAAATATTGCTAGCATGGATTTTTTTTGCGGAACACCTATTAACATATCACGGAACACAGTTTGGGAAACACTGTTTTAGAAATTATAAAGTTGGAGAAAATTAATTGTAAGATTGTAAATGAAGTTGATGAGTTATTAAACAATGTAGAAGACTATACCTATATTCATTTAAATATTCGGTCTTTAAAAAAGAATTGGAATGAATTTGAATGTGTCCTTAATGAGTTAGCTAAGAAGAGAAATATTGCTTTAATTGGGTTAACTGAAGTTAACATTGATGAGTTAGTGATAGACCTATTCAACATTAAGGGATATTAAAAATTTTTTAGGTTAAGAAAAAACCAAAGAGGTGGTGGGGTTATTGTTTTTGATTGTGAAACTTGGACTATGAAGAAGTATGATATTATAACTACTAATTTTGAAAATGTTATTTGTAAGATTTTTAAATGCAATTATAGTGTTAATATTATGTGTATTTATAGACCACCAAGAAGTAATTGTTTGTCATTTTTTAATGAACTGGATTTGGTGCTGGATGTATTGCAGAGTAAGGACATTGTAATACTATTAGGTGATTTTAATATAGATTTAATGGGTAAAAACAATGCCGATACAATTCAATACAAAGATTTATTAGCTAGTAGAGGATTTAGAGAAATTATTGTCAAAGAAACTAGGGAGGAAGTACTTGGTGATAGGGTGACAAAGTCATGTATTGATCATGTAATTTATTCTGGTTTAAATGGTGTGAAAGAAGGCTTTATTTTGAAAACAAAATTATCTGATCATTATCTTATACAGGTAACTATTCAGAATAACTGCATTCAACCGAGCAACACATTGTTTAATAATAACGAGCCTAAAGAGTGTATAAATAATAATAAATTAAGAGAAATGGTAGGTAATTATGATTGGGAAGCGATATTAAATACAGTAAAACTCGTTTATAACGATCACGCCTAAAACGAAATCTTGGCTATAATGAAGAAATGCCTCGGTCCCTTGAACTTCTTCATAAGGGCATTGGTTAAATTTCTCGGATGTAACAAACACGCATTTTACGAATTCTCGGCTGTAACGAACAAATGTTTGGTCCCGTGGCAAAAATTGCCCCTTATATAACGAAGTTCGGCGAGCAGAGCGATAAGTAATGAATAGTTTCCGCCCCTTTACCGCGCACTTGTTCGTAGAGGTCCCCTTCCTCCATCTACCCCTTCCATACGAATTTCCACGCTCCCTTTGTTTTGAAATTGATATTAAATATGTGAAATGTTTATGTAAATTAATGACCATAATAATAATATTAATTGACCATTTAAAATATCGTATGTAATAACAGTCGAACATTTGACATGCCGCGAAGTTGATAAGCATCTCTTTGCATATGTAAGTATGGCATTGAAGTCGACTCACTGCAAATACAGTAAAAGCTGTGTTATCCGGCTATCTTGGGGATTGTGGAAAGCCGATTAGGAGAAATATCCGGTTAGGGGAGCGATTTTCGATTTTGACATTGCAAATTTAGCAATAACCAAACAAAATTGGGTTTAGGTTCACTATCGTACTCCCCAAACATAACTATGCATGAGGTTTGCATTTTCCATTTTAATTCTTCCACACGTAGTTAGATATAGACACTATTTACCCATTCTTATTTAATACGTTGCTACGCTTACATGCAAAACAAAAAGACTATTGAAAAGTTTTGGGCATCCGGGAAGTTTGGGGATTACGGCAGTTAACCTGTTCCCAAAATTGAATTTATTGGATTATATCTTTCTTATTTATCTTTATTTACTCTATTAGAAAAGGACAAAATTATTTAATTCTTCAGAACATTTCTGTGAAAACCAGTAATATAATATTTTATCCAGTTCCTCAATTTTTGGCTTATGCAGCATATGATGTTTATTAATTGATTTACTCATCTCAGAAGATGACACAAATTTCACTAATTTAGCCGTATGGGCCTTGATATCGTAGAGCGTGGAAGATCCGATGTTGAATTCTTTTGCTATGGCTGCTCTATTTTTTTTCCTTTTTCAATTCGTTTGATCAGCTCCAGCTTTCGTGTTAGCGTTAAACCAACCTTTTCTCTCCTGTTCCTTGCTTTTAGGTATTTATTCTGTTGCCATATTCAATGGATAGGTAATTTTTTGAATAATAAAAAGCGATAAAACTGGAAATTGTAGAAGTACACCAAAACATCTAGACAATGCAAATGGCTTACGTAACCAAAAACGCCATGCTTACTCAGCAGCCACAGAAGTATACGGAGTAAATACGTAATATATATATCTTATATTTTAAGAAATTTTAAAGTGGAAGTTGTGGTATTACACATATACTATTCACACAAAAATTCATAAAAAAAGAAAAAGAAATACAAAATGAATTGTTTTTGTGTAATCACCAGTATCTAAGGCTGGCCGGTTCTAAATAGCCAGATAGCACAGCTTTTACTGTATGTGTATACGTGTTATATGGGGTGTATAGGCCAAAAACCATGTTTCTCGTATATAACGTATTCACGCTTATAACGAAGCAATGAGTCGGTCCCCTCAAATACGTATTAAACGAGTTTTACTGCATAAATGATGTGGATGAATTGTATAAAGTATCGGTTAATACTTTAAAGACAATGTATAAGAAGTCTTCTTTCAAAATTAATGTTAATGGAAAAAAACTTTGGAAAAACTGGATGACTAGACAAATTGTGGACAAAATGAAGGAAAGGGATAGGTGGTTTAAATTATCTAAGAATAACCCTACAAATTTAAATTATAGAACTGAGTATAAAAAACTTAAGAACAAAATGATTTATAAACAAAAGAAAGAATTTATTTATAATAAATTTATGAATAGCGCTAATGTCATGCAGAGTGGGACTCAGGGAGCGGGGTGGGGGTACAAGAAAGCTCAGCAATAAACATCAGTAGTGGTGAGCTCGGTGAAAAAAACCTCAGATTTCTTACGTAAGATTTACGAGGGGGGGGTCCCATTGGTTCTTATGTTTTCTTACATGGGGGAGAGGTGGGGTCAAAAAGTGGCCTAAAACGTCTTACGTAATATATGGACGGTCCCTTATTACGGAGCGGGAGATGCGTCGACTACGCGTCGACGCCGGTCGCCTGCGCGCGGTAGCAACCGTCGGTGGTGGTGGTTATATTAGGAACTAAGATCCCCCTCCTATCCCCGACCTTTATTAAACGTGAGTAATAGATCAAATAGTTAGGTTTTTTCAGTGGAATCTTTAAGAGAGTTAATGTTAAAGTCACCAAAATGATTAGTCCATGGACATTTCTAGATATTGCAAAAGATAAGGCATCACCAAAGCAATTGATAAATTCTAAGGTGTCACAGCTTGGTGAACGGTACACACACAGAATGGCGTATTTAGAAGGATTTACACTATGAATTGCCATGCAACATTCAAGAGACTTGTCCACACTACTACTAAAATTCAGATTCTTAATGTTGATGTTGGGTTTAGCATAAATTGCTACACCACCACACTTATGATTATTGCGACAAAAATAAGAAATTAGACTAAAACCATGTAGACTAAAGGCTGGGATTTCATCACCAGTAAGCCAGTGTTCCACGACCATGAAAATGTCAATTTCCCTCTCTTCAAGTAAGAGTTCTAGAAAATATGCCTTATTCCTAATACACTGTATGTTTACATAGAAGAAATTAATGGCATTAATTTTAACATCGGTCTGGATGGGAGGTTTGTCCGTGCCCAGTCACAGTTTCTTGGGCTTAGAAATTCCAGACTGGAGACGGGTAACTCTCTTGTCAGGGTCACACACTGCATTAATTGGGTCGTCATCTTTAACACTATTTAGGCCACTAATAGGAGTTGTTGGGAGGGCAACATTGGGGGCAGATTTAAATAAAAATCTACAATCAATAACAATTCCCAGATACTTGAATTCATGGACCAGTTCTAATACTTTACATTTATCGGTTTGCATACAATTACCATTATTTTTTAAGCAGTTCGTCACATATAATTTCAATGTTATATGTTGAATTCTAGACACTCGACTACCAATGTACATGATTTTAGTTTTATTAACATTAATTAATAATTCATGATCATTAGTCCATAGTATTAAATCATTTAAAGCCTTTTGCATATTTTCAATTGCATAATCCAGTACTTTACTAGAAGAAATGAACACTGTGTCATCGCATAAAGCAGTACATCAACAGATTTTATCGATTCAAATATATTATTAACATAAATAAGATATAATAAAGGTCCCAAGACTGAACCTTATGGAACTCACATTGTTAATAATTTAGTACTACTATATTCATTAAAACATCTAATTAACAGTTTTCTTCCATTTAAATATGATTCAAACCATTGCAACAAAACACCCCTAACTCCTATAGATTGGCTATAACAGATAATATTGAAATTGGTCTATATTCATCCAAATTGCTATAATTAATACCCTTAGGTATTCGCTTTATAACAGCAATTTTTAACTCCTCAGGGATTTTACCCTACAACATGCTCAAATTAATTAATTTAGTTAAGACTGTTGTTAAAACCGTATTATTTTTAAGATCATTGGCTCTTATGCTGTCATAACCAGGTGCTGTACATCTAATGGTTTTAAAGATTTTTCTAGTATCATAATCCGTGCATTCCAATACTGCCACACTGCTTGGCACAACATTCCTAATGAGTAAGTTACCTTCACTAATGTTCCTAGCCTTCAATCCAATAATCTTATCAGTAAAATAAAACAGAAACCTGTTTAATACCTCATTTATATAATTATTTTGACAAGTTATTAAAAATTAAATCATCACTTTTCTTTACCTTTCTCCCCAATACACAATTAATGTTATCCCATATTTTTTTAAACGCTATTAGCGCTATTCATAAATTTATTATAAATAAATTCTTTCTTTTGTTTATAAATCATTTTGTTCTTAAGTTTTTTATACTCAGTTCTATAATTTAAATTTGTAGGGTTATTCTTAGATAATTTAAACCACCTATCCCTTTCCTTCATTTTGTCCACAATTTGTCTAGTCATCCAGTTTTTCCAAAGTTTTTTTCCATTAACATTAATTTTGAAAGAAGACTTCTTATACATTGTCTTTAAAGTATTAACCGATACTTTATACAATTCATCCACATCATTTATGCAGTAAAACTCGTTTAATACGTATTTGAGGGGACCGACTCATTGCTTCGTTATAAGCGTGAATACGTTATATACGAGAAACATGGTTTTTGGCCTATACACCCCATATAACACGTATACACATACAGTAAAAGCTGTGCTATCTGGCTATTTAGAACCGGCCAGCCTTAGATACTGGTGATTACACAAAAACAATTCATTTTGTATTTCTTTTTCTTTTTTTATGAATTTTTGTGTGAATAGTATATGTGTAATACCACAACTTCCACTTTAAAATTTCTTAAAATATAAGATATATATATTACGTATTTACTCCGTATACTTCTGTGGCTGCTGAGTAAGCATGGCGTTTTTGGTTACGTAAGCCATTTGCATTGTCTAGATGTTTTGGTGTACTTCTACAATTTCCAGTTTTATCGCTTTTTATTATTCAAAAAATTACCTATCCATTGAATATGGCAACAGAATAAATACCTAAAAGCAAGGAACAGGAGAGAAAAGGTTGGTTTAACGCTAACACGAAAGCTGGAGCTGATCAAACGAATTGAAAAAGGAAAAAAAATAGAGCAGCCATAGCAAAAGAATTCAACATCGGATCTTCCACGCTCTACGATATCAAGGCCCATACGGCTAAATTAGTGAAATTTGTGTCATCTTCTGAGATGAGTAAATCAATTAATAAACATCATATGCTGCATAAGCCAAAAATTGAGGAACTGGATAAAATATTATATTACTGGTTTTCACAGAAATGTTCTGAAGAATTAAATAATTTTGTCCTTTTCTAATAGAGTAAATAAAGATAAATAAGAAAGATATAATCCAATAAATTCAATTTTGGGAACAGGTTAACTGCCGTAATCCCCAAACTTCCCGGATGCCCAAAACTTTTCAATAGTCTTTTTGTTTTGCATGTAAGCGTAGCAACGTATTAAATAAGAATGGGTAAATAGTGTCTATATCTAACTACGTGTGGAAGAATTAAAATGGAAAATGCAAACCTCATGCATAGTTATGTTTGGGGAGTACGATAGTGAACCTAAACCCAATTTTGTTTGGTTATTGCTAAATTTGCAATGTCAAAATCGAAAATCGCTCCCCTAACCGGATATTTCTCCTAATCGGCTTTCCACAATCCCCAAGATAGCCGGATAACACAGCTTTTACTGTATTTGCAGTGAGTCGACTTCAATGCCATACTTACATATGCAAAGAGATGCTTATCAACTTCGCGGCATGTCAAATGTTCGACTGTTATTACATACGATATTTTAAATGGTCAATTAATATTATTATTATGGTCATTAATTTACATAAACATTTCACATATTTAATATCAATTTCAAAACAAAGGGAGCGTGGAAATTCGTATGGAAGGGGTAGATGGAGGAAGGGGACCTCTACGAACAAGTGCGCGGTAAAGGGGCGGAAACTATTCATTACTTATCGCTCTGCTCGCCGAACTTCGTTATATAAGGGGCAATTTTTGCCACGGGACCAAACATTTGTTCGTTACAGCCGAGAATTCGTAAAATGCGTGTTTGTTACATCCGAGAAATTTAACCAATGCCCTTATGAAGAAGTTCAAGGGACCGAGGCATTTCTTCATTATAGCCAAGATTTCGTTTTAGGCGTGATCGTTATAAACGAGTTTTACTGTATTTAATATCGCTTCCCAATCATAATTACCTACCATTTCTCTTAATTTATTATTATTTATACACTCTTTAGGCTCGTTATTATTAAACAATGTGTTGCTCGGTTGAATGCAGTTATTCTGAATAGTTACCTGTATAAGATAATGATCAGATAATTTTGTTTTCAAAATAAAGCCTTCTTTCACACCATTTAAACCAGAATAAATTACATGATCAATACATGACTTTGTCACCCTATCACCAAGTACTTCCTCCCTAGTTTCTTTGACAATAATTTCTCTAAATCCTCTACTAGCTAATAAATCTTTGTATTGAATTGTATCGGCATTGTTTTTACCCATTAAATCTATATTAAAATCACCTAATAGTATTACAATGTCCTTACTCTGCAATACATCCAGCACCAAATCCAGTTCATTAAAAAATGACAAACAATTACTTCTTGGTGGTCTATAAATACACATAATATTAACACTATAATTGCATTTAAAAATCTTACAAATAACATTTTCAAAATTAGTAGTTATAATATCATACTTCTTCATAGTCCAAGTTTCACAATCAAAAACAATAACCCCACCACCTCTTTGGTTTTTTCTTAACCTAAAAAATTTTTAATATCCCTTAATGTTGAATAGGTCTATCACTAACTCATCAATGTTAACTTCAGTTAACCCAATTAAAGCAATATTTCTCTTCTTAGCTAACTCATTAAGGACACATTCAAATTCATTCCAATTCTTTTTTAAAGACCGAATATTTAAATGAATATAGGTATAGTCTTCTACATTGTTTAATAACTCATCAACTTCATTTACAATCTTACAATTAATTTTCTCCAACTTTATAATTTCTAAAACAGTGTTTCCCAAACTGTGTTCCGTGATATGTTAATAGGTGTTCCGCAAAAAAAATCCATGCTAGCAATATTTTTTCTTCGAAAATTTACTTAAAAATATATATATGTAAGAAAAATACTAAACATTTATATAGTTGTTCTTATTATTAAGCGATAATCTGCCTGTCTATTCGATGATCACTGGTCTATGTTATGTATCTTGTCTTATAATTTCAACATATATTTGTGATATTATTCAATGTTTACTTTATATTACACAATCTCGTTCCCCATGGATCTGTGGCTGAAAGAAGGTAGTTTTAAACGAAAAGCAGTCTTGTGGTTCTCAAACTGTGTCTGAATCAAACAAGCAAAAAGTCGGAATACTTCAAAGTGAAGATGATCATTTGCAGCCTTCGGTTTCTAAAAATTCGGGAAGTGAGCTGTCCAAGATGAAACAATTAATGTCCAATTTCAACAAATTAGCATCAGGTAGTAAGAAACCAAAAAGAAAGTACGATGAAAGTTATTTGTCTTTTGGATTTACTTCCATTGGAAATAAAGATGCTCCTGATGCTCAGTGCGTGTTGTGACACAAAAGTTATCTAATTGTAAGAGCTCTTTATCCCCTACTAAGCTTTGAAGGCATTTGGAAACTAACCATGCTGTATATAAAGACAAAGATGTAAGTTTTTTCAAGCGATATCTTGATTTGCTTGAAAATAGTAAACTCTCGATATATAAAATTGCCAAGTCAGACAATGAAAACGCAACAGAGGCATCATACAGTAAGTTACCGTAGAGTGCTCTCTGGAGAAGCGCACACAATTGGAGAATCGCTTATCCAGCCTTGTATGAAATATATAGTAATGTGCATGTTTGATGAGCAATATAGTAAAAAAAGAGACGCATTACAGCTCTCAAACAATACTGTTGTACGTCGAATTAAGGATCTTGCTGCTGACATTGAAGAAGAGCTAGTTTGCCACCTGAAAGTTTGTGATGGGTATTCATTGCAGCTAGATGAGGCAATTGATGTATCAGGGTTTGCTGTGTTGCTTGTGTTTGTCCGTTATAGGTTTGACAAGTCTATTGAAGAGGACCTGCTCTTATGTAAATCTTTGTAAAGTAACGCTACTGGTGAAGAAATATTCAAGTGCATCAACAATTTTTTGCAAAAACATGCAATTCAATGGGAAAAATGTGTCGATGGTGCCAGGGCAATGGTCGGAAAAATCTCAGGGGCTGTAATGCAGATCAAAAGTGTGACACCAGAAAGCACCAGTTGTCAGTGCATGTACATAACATGCACTAGCAGGTAAAAATATGACTACATCTCTGAAAATTGTGCTAGACCAGGCAGTACAAATCATCAATTATATTAAAGCTCGACCACTTCAATCCAGACTATTTAAAATTTTGTGCGAAGAAATGGGTGCTCAGCACACAGCGTTTCTTCTACATACAGAGGTGAGGTGGCTTTCGCGAGGTAAAGTTCTTGTAAGACTTTTTGAGCTACGTCGTGAGCTATTGGTTTTCATGGATTCCACGTTTCGGCTATCTGATTGTTTGACATATTCCTCTTGACTGCTGAGACTTGCATACCTTGAAGAAATTTTTACAAAATTAAATGAGATGAATCTGTCAATGCAAGGAAGGAATGTGACCATTTTTACAGCTTTTGATAAAATTTTGTCATTGTTAAGGAAACTGGAATTTTGGGTCTCGTCCGTAGAAGAAAACAACTTCGATTGTTTTCCTACACTCAGTGACTTTTTGATTGAAATTAATTCTACAGTCGATAAAGATATTAGAAATGCCATTGTACAGCACCTAAGGGACTTGCAGTTTACTCTGTTAAAATATTTTCCTCTAACAAACGATGATAATGCTTGGGTTCGAAATCCATTTACAGTTACAGTCAAACCAGTCGCATTAGTAGCGCAGGATTATGAGAGTCTGATAGATATGACGTCTGACTCTCAACTGAAACAAAACTTTAACGAACTTTTGCTAAATTATTTTTGGAGCAGCCTAATGCAAGAGTACCGGAATATAGCAAAACGTGCAGTTCGTGTTCTTCTTCCCTTTGCTACAGCATACCTGTGCGAAACGGGATTTTCATATTACGCTGCAACGAAAACAAAATATAGGAATAGACTTGATGCTGCACCTGATATGAGGATTCGACTCAGAAAAATCATTCCTAATATTAAGCAGATATGTGATAAAAAGACACAAAAACACTGTTCGCATTCAAAAATGTTGTTTTTTGTCATATTTTATAACAAAAAATGTAAAATGAAAGATGTTTTACTTTATCTTGATATGTTTTGTTCTTAATAAAATAAAAATGATTTAATTTCTCTAATTTGTTATTGTTGTTTTTTTGTTCTGTTATAAAGTAAAAAATGCATATGAATCAAATTTTGATAATTTCTTGCAGCAATTAATTCATCTGTTAGACCATTTTTTGCTGTCTACTCTAATCCAAGCGCACATTATATCTCATGAGCTTCAGTTGGTGTTATAATTAAAAAAGTATTCCGTGGTCAAATAAGTTTGGGAAACGCTGTTCTAAGGTATCCATTTTGAAACAATTATTTCACCAACCTTACAAACAGCAAAGTAACAAATCAAGGAAACAAATAGAAGAAGCCAATCAAGAAACATTAAACTTAAAATATTTTTTCCAGATCCTTTTCACAAAAAATCCTTTCCACATTAGAATCATTTCTTTTTAGCAAATATCTTTGCATTTTTGGACCACACATATTTGAAATTTTTTTCCCTGCCCCTGATCTTAGCTTTCCACAACAAGACTTTTAAATAAAAAGTTAAAGCTTCATTAATATATATTTTCTCATAATTGTCTTCATCAGAGATATCTTTAAGTAAAACTTTCCTTTTGGAAAGCCATTCTGATTTAATCTTTTTTGTATTGAAAGTTAGAATAATCTTGTTTTTTCGCCTTTTTTTATCCTTATCCTTAACTACATACAAATCATCAATAGCTTCAACATTAAAATTATCAACTATTATGGCCAGGGTGGCCAACCGTCCGGATATGGCCGGGACAGTCCCGGTTTAGAATTGCATGTCCCGCATCCCGAGTTTGCAATCAATTGTCCTGCAATGTGATTTTTGTTGTTAAATTTTTGTTTCTACATGCAAAAATATCGGAAAAAATACCACGCCACTGAAAAATTCAGTCTGCGCCGTACCTCCCCAGGACTGACGCTGTTTTTAGCTGCGTGAGATTTCAACTTCAGTTTTTTTAAAAACGTATTTACTCATCTTGTGGTAATTTGAGGACTGACGCTGTTTTTAAGTGATATTTAATCTTGCACGGAAAAATGCCGACTATTATAAGGTGTGCAGTCGTTGGTTGCGGGAATACACAGGAAATTCCTGGCATTAAGTTTTTTAGTTTCCCGAATGACAAGGAGTTGTAATTTTCTATTTTTTCGAGTACATAATTGGTACCTTATCACTTTTTCAAGAGAGTTGCCAACCCCTGTGGCCAGCGCTACCGACAAAGGGGTCTCAGAACTCGAACGGCATAGGAAATAGTCCAACTTTTTAACACGGGAGTTCAACCCCCCTGGTATATACTGATTGTGAGTACGCTATCTACGAAATTGTGTAATAATGGTGAAAAATAAGAAATTAATTCAAAGTAAGTTTATTTTTAGATGTCACAAAGTTTAAATGTTGCTTTCTCCCAAAAGTGACTAATATAATATATGTACATAGATTCGATGTAAGATTCAATACCGTAGCGCCTCTATGAAAACTTTAGCGTAACTTTTAAACTCATTGACTTACCTGGTTTTACTCTGTGCGACTTACGGGCATGGGAATTATTCATATCTACTGCGGCTTTGATTGTATCCGCAAATTTAAGTATTTCTAAATCGTTATGGAATAGTGATGATTTACTCCAGGTGTTTCTGTCATCGTTCTGTTAGTCAAGTAATCAGTATAATTGCTGAGTATACCACTAGTAGTTCGCCTTCAGAAGTATTTGCTTTAAGGAGTATCAAGCGTAAGTCGCCAAAGCCGAAGGTATGTGATTATCTTTCAGATATACATGACTTCTGATAAAAGCGGAGTGGTTAAAAAACGAGAATGTTTTCATTATTGTCATTCACGTTTATAATGATTTATCATTTAATTTCGTTGACATTAAATCGTGTTCTTTTAAAAATAATCTAAACAAAAAGGTTCACGCAGGTGCAAGGTTTTGTAGACTTCAGAATCCTGAGAGTTGGTGGAGGAAAAGGTGGTGATGGAGCTGTTTCATTCCAACGTTTATGGAGCAATCCAAATGCTGGCCCAGATGGAGGAGACGGTGGTAACGGGGGGCACGTAATATTTCAGGTAATTAATGAGCTGCTTTATTGTTTTTTTTTTGCCATCGGAATTTTTATTGTATGACTTTATACGAAATAATGGGGGAAAACTTAAAAATTCTGAGTTAATTTCAAAACCGTTATAATTAGCAGCTGTTGTTATATACAGTAGGTTTTATATGCATTTCCTAGTATGTGAGAATATATAAATTTAATTTAGCAAAGTGGAGATTCGGAAACTGAAACGAATGCTGTGATGTGCATCCGTAATTCAGACTAAGATTCTGGTGACGATTAAATCCACACACACAAAACAATTTGGTACTATCCTGTTATCTCCCCCAAAGGGTATTTCAATGTTATAATGGCTTGGTTGACATTGTTATAATGCATTGTTATAATTTGCCAAATAATGAAGAAGATGTGGTAACTTTCCTAACCCATGACTGATTGGCCGGTCGTGACGTTTACAAACCCAATCACTGGACAACGGGGAGGGATACTTTGGTTCCGGGCGAGGCGAAGGGTGCGGTAGCGCCTGGAGGAGACTACCCATTAAAACAAAGCGAGCCGAAGGCTCGTCGATATATCCTTTCATTTGCGGTGCAGCAATCAAGGGGATATAACATTGAAAGCAGGGATGGATCCAGAAACTTCTCAAAGGGAGGGCGATTGCCCCTCCACCTATCGAATCCGCCCCTGCCAACTGCCCTATATTTTTAAAATCCCTACCCCTATCAGAATCCTTCTTTCCCCAGCTATACAGACCTAATCTGCGACGTATAATTGAGGATTTTTGCACGGAATGAATTTAAGAAAGCACCCAATGGACTGCAATGGGGTTATCCAAGGAGGGGACAATCGCCCCCCCCCCCCCCCCCTCCTTGGATCTGCCACTGATTGAAAGGATATATTGACGAGCCTTCGGCTTGCTTTGTTTTAATGGTAGTTGTCTCCGGGCGCTACCGCGCCCTTCGCCTTGTCCAGAACCAAAGTATCCCTCCCTGTTGTCCAGTGATTGGGTTTGTAAATGTCGAGGCGGACCAATCAGTCATGGGAAGGATATTTAACGTTTCCTTAGCGACCTTAAAAATTAATAATTTTTTGGGAGGAGATAACAGGATAGTACCAACAATTTTTTGAAAAGAGTTAAGGAAAATTGGAAAGTAGGAGCAAGGTTTTGTACACTATGTTTTAATAAAACATATGAAGGCGGATAAAATAACAAAAAACCGAATAGGATAAATTAGAGGCAAAAAACTGAATAAAGAGGTATAGATTACAGATAACGATCGATAAAGACTATGAATGATGGTGGAAAAACACTAACAATGAAGAAAAGACAATATGTACAATGATGAAGAATAAAATTTGGTTAAAAAGGCCAGCAAAACTGTATAACGTTGTAATTGAAACAAAATACCCAGATGGGAAAGCTAATGAAAGAAAATGTGATGATTGCTAAGGCAGAAGAATTGGAAGATAATTAGCCATTAATAATATAATATTAGTGGAGAGAGAATAGTAATCTCAGAAGTATGAATAACTACAAAGCAAACAATTTAGTTACGTTAAGATACAAGTTATATTTGTTTATGAATTGTCATATTTGACAGTATATTTACAGACTTGGAGACTTTTGCCAAACAAAACTTCAGTTTGTACTCATGGAACATGTTTTTTTCCTGAACATTAATTTATTTAAAACTGTTATTACACATTTTCATGGTTCTTTGTTGCAAGTCAAGAAGGGAAAAACTTAAAGAAACCTTTTGTATTTATGAATAATACAAGCCTTGAACTAATAAAGGTTGCTAATCAGTAATGTACTTTTCAGCTTTGCATACTTTACATCTGCATCCTTTTTTTATCTCTTTTTACAGAAAACAGTAGGTCCTTGGTGTCCACTAGGATTTTTTTCTTGGAAAACGCCTTGGACACCAAGACCAAAGACAAAAAGGGAGTTTGGCTCTTGACTCACAAGATTAAACACATTACCAAAATATTACAGAGCGATGATTATCTGTGGTAATTGGGGGAAACCAGGACCCAGATTTTAATAACTCAGTCAGCCACTCTTTTATTCACATGTTGGAGTCTTTTATTCAGAGAATAAAATACTCAAACGACATAAATCTGTAAATACAGCACCAAAGAACGATGACAAACTAAACTTAAAATGTAATGGGAGTGAGAATGAAGGATCAGACTCCAACAATGTAAATATGGAAATAATTCGACTCCCCACACAGTTCTTATAAGCAATCTTTCAAGAGGCATAATAAAAAAAATGTCCCTGTTGGAGTAATAGAAGCCGAGATATGACGTTTAATGTTTAAAGAAGTTTAAGTGCCCGCTAAATTTCAACAGATTTTGTGAATCAACTTTCGCCGCTGATTATAGGACGTATGCAGAATATACAAAAACATTTTATTCTACAAAAAACTGAAAATCACCTACAAAGAATACGTTTTCACTTAGCTTTTCTTAACAATTAATCAAGTTTGTTTGTAAACAATTCGCTTCCAAGTGTATTGCATTCAAAAATAACGATAATTTGATTTCCTGGTGAATGTGAAATTCAAAAGCATTCAATACTTTAAGATAACTGAAATGCTTATGCTGGCTGTTTAAGATTTTCAACATGATTGTAATTTATGTATACCTTTTTGAAATCATTTGAAAGGCCTGCTCAAAAGTGAAAGATTTGTCAAGTGTGCCCAGTGTCGTCAAGGGCAAAGATGGAGAAGAAGGCAGTTCCAGTAACTGCTATGGTCATAATGCAGATCATATCACAATACAGGTAAATCACTTTTTGTTGTTTTATTGGTCATTTAAATCTGAAATACCAGAAGAGTGTTTTTAACATCTAGTGTCTTTCCAATTGTCACTGAATGACAGTCCTATTGGCAGCCTCTTTATTTTGCTCCATTGCTTTTCACTTGTGGTCTTAAGCAAATGTGTTGTTCTAGTGCTGAGTTTATAGTTTTTTATTGATGAATATATTCCTATATATTTTAATTTGATTGTTTATTTATTTTCACCAGCTCATAAACCACTTCACAGTCTTTACAATGAGTGTTACAACAATAACAAGGACAAACACAACATCCATGCCGAAACGGGATTCGAACCTGCGACCTTTGTGTTAGAAGGCAGGCGCACTGCCTACCAGTCTAATTTCACTCCCTCTCTCTCTCTCTGCCAATTGAACTCTTTTACAAGTATGCTCAGAACTAAAAATAAAGCTCATTTTCTGAGTTGTCTGTTATGATTATGAGTTTTTTTTTTGGGATTTAAAATATGTGTAAGTTTTCTCTTTGAGCATTAGGCTCCTGAAACCTCAAATTCGGGGTGATATTATATTAATCGACATGCAAGATAGGATGACTATGATGGTTTACATTAGGAGTGCTGTTGCAGTAGTTTCATTTTATGCAGTGAATCATAGTTACTGGGGATACAAGCTGAAAATATCTTTTTGGATTTTAATGCATGTAAATTGTGGTGGGTGCTAAAATTTGGTCTACTAGTGGTTGTGAATTTTCTTTCTTTTTCAGTTTTTGTTGTGGTTTATTTTCTCCAATACCTATTTTTTTTGTTTCATACATCAGTGCGATGTCAATGAGAAAGTTGCTCTTTACTCCTCATTTGAGCATTAAAGAGTAATTTTTGTTTACTGTATTGTGGCAGTGCTGATTGAGTAATAAGAATATACAGCCATACTTTGCTTAGCTCAACCCTGTTTGAAGCGGATTTGTTTTAGCTCAAAGCAGACCTATTTCTACCAGGAGTTCAAAGAGCAAAAGCAACCAACAATTGAGGCAGCCTAAAATCCATTTTATATGGGCATGTGGATTTGAGTAAAACTGTCTTTGGTCTCCATTTAGAGACTGGATGTGGCACACCCATGCTATAAAAGGAATCCTCAGGACAGCACACTTTTTATCACTTGATTGATGTTTATCTAGGCGATATTGTTTCTAAAGAAAGGTGGCTTTCCAAATAAAACTTGTACACTTTATTTAGGATTTCATTCATACAGGAAGTATTTATGTTTTTGCCTGAATAATATGAATTTTTTTAGTTTTTATAGCATTTTAAAATTACTGATGAAGATAAGTTATTGAAAAATTGTAAAGATTTGTATCTGGTATTAGTGGGTGTAAGCTTACAAGAAGCTGTTTTTTCAAGTTAACGGCATATTCTTATTACTTTCTCCATATGTTGTATATGAGAAAGCACAGTAATATCCCGATTTACGTTGCCCTTATTTTTGTTGATTCAAAGTTACATTGTCGATCATTTAGCACCTGTGTACCGATGTACGTTGATTTGCTTCAAAGTTACGTCATTATCTCAGATTTTCAGAAGTGGGAAAAGTCTGAAAATCATCAGATTTTTTCATTTCCATCTTCTTGAACCTTTTAATGAATTACAATACTCAATTGATATACATTTTAAAAGTATTAAGACAAAAAACAATTATATTCACTCATAAATTAGAAAAGATAGTGTAAAGACAGAATTTTAGAATTTGGTTCGGATTCACTGCTACCTCCTACATGATGCAATTTATTGGATGATCTCTTTATGCTGATACTAGCGGAAATCTCCTCATTGATAGTCCTCTTTTGTTAACCCCTTAACTGTTTTTGTTGTAATATATTATGCAACTTCGTCTCCACTTCACTGTTTTTGACGTAATATTATGCGCTGATGCAGATCTTCACGTACTATTCGTTCATCTATGAACAGGAACTTCCCTACGAGGATGGGGATACATCCAATGGCTGTACAATATTAGTTAGGCCACCGGGAATCACTGTGATGTCTGTGTTTTGCAGCCTAACCTCTTTTACAACACTATCCACAAGATGTGCTCTGAACATATCCCAAACCAGAAGACTTTTCTCTTTTCTTAATCCTGCTGTTTGGAAATTCCAAATTCTCTTCAGTCACAATTTTAATCCATATTCATCCATCCAACCTTTGTTGGGGAAGTGGACTGCAATGCCATTTGAGAATTTCTGTTTTGGAATAGTTTTCATCTTAAATATAACCATAGGCTTAAGTTTACTATCATCAGCCATACAAGAAAGCACTACAGTGAATCTAGTGTTCTCGTTTTTATCAGCACTGTTTTCTCTCCAGCTGTGTTTACTGTCTGATTCGATGGCATATCGAAATACATTGGAGTTTCATCCATATTTCCAATACAGGCCAATCTGTATTCGTTCTTTTTTTATATGTCTAATAATAAATTTGTGATGTTCCATAACTTTCTTGTCAAGTTCTGTCAGTAAATGCTGCGATATTTTTGTTTTCTGTCGCAGTACAAAATTGGGCCTTTTCATAAATCTCATACACCAACCAGAACTTGCTTTGAAGTCTGTAATATTAAAGCTCTTTGCTTTTTTCAAGGCAAAGACTCAAATGGATCCACAGGAAACAGCAGTTCCATTTTGATGATTTTCAAGGACATAGTTTTCCACTTCCTTTTCTAAATCCGGCCATTTATTACCTTTTCCTCTGTTTGCACATTTATTTTTAGGACTTTCTCAATTATTCAGAACCTTTCTTCCAGTCTCTGACATTCTTTTCGGACACCTTGAACTCTCTTGCTGCTGCACAATTGTTAGTTTTTGCAGCAAATTCAATAACTTTGAGCTTAAAGCTTGCTGTGTAATTATATCGTTTAGAATCCATATTTTTGAAACTATGGGTTCACAAGTCAAACTTTTCAACTACCAAATGGAAGGAAAACACGAGGTAATAGAAATAAACTTTCATAGACTATAATTATTTCGGTGAATTAAAATAGTTTTCATGATTTATAAATACCTCTGTGATCTGCAGTGACTTTAATGATCTATTATTATTTTTGTTCACAGTAAATACATGAATATAACCCTTTTATTTTTAACTTTCAGTCTATCATGTGGGCTAGTGTCTGGCAGATCACCGGGATGAAACATAATATATACAGGCAACCCCCTACTTTTTAACACATACGTTACTGAAAACATGTACGAAAGTCGAATGTATGAAAGTTTAACATAGATTTACATGTTATAGGGGGGGTTGCGTTCCCAGAGAGCCAAAAAATATTATAAAATCTCTAATTATGGTATAAATGTTTAGTTTTTTGAGCAGGGGCCTTTTAGACACAATCGTCGATTTTATAATATAGAGAGATTCGGCAAAATGAAATAAAATATTTAAATAATTGCACAAATAAACACTGCTGTACAGACAAAGACGGTGATGCGGCGGAAACTGGTGGCTGGCAACCAGCAGCACTCAAAATATTTGTTCGTCATTTTGCTGGCACACGAAAGTCCGAAGGTGGTTTAGGGGTGTCGATGTATAATGAACAAAAGTGCGAGTATTTTCATTAAAGCATTTTGCTATTTTCATAGTTTTTTTGTAATATTGCCTGATCATGGCCCCAAAGAGAGTGATGATTGAAATGAAAGAAAAGTCAGTAAAAAGGGTGAAAAAAGTGATGAGTTTGGAGAAGAAAATTGAAGCTTTAGATAAGCTTCATCAGTTGGTAAATTACTTGGTGTGACCGAGTCCACAATAAAATCCATAAGGAAAATGAAGAAGCGATTAGAGCTAGTGTTGCAAGTGGTACTTCAACAAGTACAAAAAAGTCTTTTGTACCTAGGAATCCGTATGTAGAGGCTTTAAACCTGTGAATCGAGACCCAAACTCGCAAGAAAATCTCGCTGAGTTCACTTGTCATTCACGAGAAAGCCAAGCAACTGCCCAATCATTATGTCTCAAATTGTTTCGCGGTCTGCTAACAGGATATCGCCAACGTCATCGAAGCATGTGTAGATCGGTTCCTAACTCTTTAAAAAAATGTGGCGTTTATTCAGAATGCCACAGTACGTATTGTATTATTATATTTGTTCTTCTCCTTCACAATTGAACACACACTCGACCGGCTTAAGGCCAATGAGCATCTGATTGAAGCTAAAGATTCACCGCTTTCGGCATGCCTAATTATTTCTATCTTTGTCTCAATCATGTTCAGTGTATGAGTCCTACGTTTCTTTTCACTTGTATTAGCATTATCAGTTTTCTGTTTCGCACTCATGTTTATAAAATAACAGGTGTAAAATGCACAAACAAAGAAACAGTGCTGTACGTACAAACAAAGATGGTAACGTTGCCAAGACTGAATAATAATAATTTATTAATTATTAACCAACTTTACAGTGGTATTAATCTTGTCAAATTTCAGTATAATACTAAAAAATCTGATGTGGCCAACACATGACTTTCTCCATATTCTCCATATATTTAAATTATTATGAATAGCATTATAAGGCAAAATTATTATTTCGTATCGTAAAGAATACAGTCGTCCTTATTGCCGTAAATTATGTATATTTTGAATGTGTACAGAATTCACCGCTACATGGGGCTGGCGCCGTATACTGGTATTAAGATAAAGCAAAATGTCTCCGAAATGGATGTTCTACGTAAATTTGTCTCAAACAAAATTTGGAAGAAATATTATTCTCTACAACTTTGATCCTTACGAAGATTAGAATTAACGATGTTTTGAAGGAGATATTTGACGGAAAACGAAAAACCGGTTATTTATAAATAACTCCTAAACAATAACTCCTATAGAAAATTGTTTCAAATAAAAACTGTAGGAAATTACATTCTCTATAACTTTTGTATAGAATTGTATATACAATAGTGATGTTCTAACGAAGAAATATCGCAAAAACCGAATCGGGTTTCGAATAAACCTCGACTTCCTGTTAACCGTTATTGTCCAAAAACTAATCAGTTCTTTGTGCTCATGCAAAAGTGTTATATATGAAGTTTGGTAACGATATGGCACGTACTTTTTGAGTTAGAGCACCCACAATAACATACACACACACACAGACATCATTCCGAAAATAGTCTAAACGTGTTCTAGGGACCTCAAAACATGTATTTCCGTTGAAATCTCGAAGTCGATTTTTTTCATGAATACAATACTTTCCCATTACTACGTATGGAGAAAGTAAAAATCTGATGTGGCCAACACAGGACTTTCTCCATATTTGGGATGTAGATATTTAAATTCTTTTTATGAATAGCATTATAAGGCAAAATTATTATTTTGTATCGTTAAAGTATACAGTCGTCCTTATTGCCGTAAATTACGTAAATTTTGTATATGTTTACATAATCCACCGCTACATAGTGGTGCCGCTGTATACTGCAAATTAAGAAAAAGCAAAATATCTCCGAAATGGATGGTTCTACGAAAATTTGTCTCAAACAAAACTTAGAAGAAATATTATTCTCTACAACTTAGGTCCTCATGAAGATTACCAATAACGACGTTTTTAAGGATATACCATATTCACCCGAATCCAAGACGCCCCTGAATCTAAGACGACCCCCCATTTTGATGATTCCAAAACAGAAAAAAGCTCAAATTGACCTTCATGACTACAAAAATTATAAATCTTGTGAAATATTTATTTTCTCTTATACTTTTCTTGAATCTTTTAACATTTTAAAATCATAAGATCACATCACAAATAGAACCATTCAGGTTTTCAAACAAATTAAATGGTAGCATTCATTTTAAGATAACATTAAAAATAAAGTAAATACATTGAAAGAATATACTCATTTCAGGACAACAAAAAAACATTTCAATCCAAGTGCTGCATAAAATCATTTTATTGTGTTAGTCATCATCACTGTCTATGCAACCTTCACTATTTTCCTCATGCTCACTATCTTTATCACTCTCAACTTCATCATCAGTCTCCCACAAAACATCATCCTCACTCCCATCCATGGCATTAGATAAACAGCATTTCTTAAATCCTTTCAATATTACTTTTTCATTTATTTTTGCCTTGATCCATTGGCAGAGCATTGCAACTTCAGGTTTCTTAAGATTTCCTTTTGGTGTTAAAGTGTGAGTTCCACTCTGTAACCACTCAGAATACAAAACCTTTAAATTATTTTTAAAACACTTATTGACAGCAACATCTAAAACTTGAAGTTCCTCCAGGTATTACAATAAGATCGATATTCATCGCACTCATTATGTTTTTAATTTCATGAGATGTGTCCTTGAATGCATCCAGTGAAAGCATTGCTCTTTGTTTCAGTAAAGCTCCTGGCCGTCTATTCCACACCACATGTAACCAATCTCTCATTAGTTCTTTAGTCATCCACCCCTTTTCTTGACACCTATTATTCCACTTGGCAAATGTTTCTTAGGCATTGTTTTCCGCTTTAGAATCACATATGGTGGTAATTTAGTCCCATCTGCTAAAACCGCCAACATTACCGTGACTCACATTTTTTCGTTGCCTGTAGTTTTAACTAGGACGGACTTCGCACCTTTTTCGTTCACAGTATAATTAGATGGCATGTAGAAGAAAACCGGAGTTTCATCGGCATTTCCTATTTGGCTCAAAAGGTAATTATTGGTTTTTCTAAGTCCAATTACGTATTTCTGGTAAGCGAGAAGTTTTTCTACAGTCTTCTGACAATTTCTGACACAGCGAAGTTCGTCGCCGTAAAGAAAAATTATTTCGTCGCCGTAAAGAAAAATTATTTCGTCGCATCATTCTCACGCACCAACTTCTGCTGGCCTTGAATTCTTGCAATGATATATTAAGTCCTCTAGTAATTTCATTAGCTTTAAGTATAATACTTTCAGTCGAAACAGGCATACCGTTCTTCCTCATGGTGCGCACAAACTTGACTACTTCTTCAATGCCATGAAATCGGCCTAATTTTGAACCACTGAGTGACTTCCTTGTGGCTTTGGCATTTTCTAGTTCCTGTTTTGAGAGTTTCCATTGACGCACATTTGCCTCAGATACACCGAACTTTCTACTCGCATCACAGTTATTAGTTTTTTCGGCGTAATTTATCACGATCAGCTTAAAATTTGTATCTTAGCTCCGTCTAATTCCTTTGTTAACTTTCCCTTTGCACTCGTGCCACGTACTTCAACATGATCTGTCATTTTAACTTAAGGGTTGTGCATTTAAATCAAGAATGCACAACTCAAAATTACTGTCACGCTTAGTGAATCGCGGCGCGTCGTTTGAAAGGGGAATCCCAATGATTTCCGCTCTCATTTGTTTTGACATTGCGGTTGCCATTACGTGCAAGATGGAAGTACGTCGTCTGTGTTATGATCGTCGACGATGATTATTAGTCTAAATAATTATTATTCCCGTCATGTTTTTCTTATTGTTATTACTATTTGTTTATTTCACTTCTTTATGTACGTACTTGAATTTGCTGTTGTGAATTGTTTACTCTAACGTATCATTTGTTGTAAAAACCATTGATTAAATGCTTAAATATATTATGTATTCGAATGTAAGACGACTCTTGATATTTACAGCTGAAAATTTGGAAAAAAAGGTCGTCTTAGATTCAGGTGAATACGGTATTTGACGGGAACCGAAAAAACCGATTATTTATAAATAATTCTTAAACAATAACTGCTATGGAAAATTGTTTCAAATGAAAGTTGTAGAAAATTACATTATCTATGACCTTTGTATATATATATATATATATGTTATATTTGAAATTTGGTAACGATATGGCAAGTACTTTTATAGTTATAACCCACACAATCACATACAAACACATCATTCCAAAAATGGTCTAAACGTGTTCTATGGACCTCAAAACGTGTATTTCTGTTGATATTCCGTGTTCGATGTTTTCATGAAAATAATACTATCTCTATATTACGTATATGGAGAAAGTAAAAATAATGTAAGTATACATTCAATTTTATTGTGTTATTTTAATGGGAGATATAAGTATCTTCAATTGGAATCGAACCCAGCACTTTTTTCGAGATTTTTTTCGTCACCACTTTATCATATGTGAATCGAGCGTTCTTGCCAAATTTAGAGTTTCTATCTCTATTTTCTCTCGAGTTATCGATAGAGGGGTTGGTTAGCAGTGTTATGGTCGCGGGTTTAATCCTGCCGAGGTCATGTCAAAATAAAAATATCATTATTCTCATTTTTTCTAGCAAGCGGGTTTAGCGTTACATCCGACAAACAAACCAACCAACAAGTCCCGGAAAATATCTATAGAAGTTGTGAGCTATATAAGCATAGGGGCATTCGGTTTATGTTTGGTGCAGTAGAGTGTATATCGCTTGGCAGAAGAGCGTGGGGAGTTTGATACATCTAGGGAGGAATATGTTATAGCGGCAGTCAATGCAAATTGGGTGGCATAAATCGGGGTAATTTCGTGTTTTGGGTGGTCTATATTGAAGGGGCAATCAAGTGATTGATGGCCCTAATAATTAGGAGGTTTGTTGTGCAAGTTGGGTGGCATATATTCCAGCTGATTTTTGATGCGTTTTTGGTGGCACACACACACGCACTCCCTCACCCCCCCCCCCCACACACACAACCACACACACACACACAACCACACACACACACACATCCGCACACACACAACCTCCACACATACAACCTCACACACACACACAAACTACCTCACACACCACACAAACGTCATCTCATTCACCCAACACACTGTTTTCTCTCACGCATACAGGCAGTCGTTTTCGTTCATTCACTCACTCATGCATACATCCTTTCACGTACTTCTTCGTACGTGCTGGAACATCAAAAGAAATTTTCTCATTCTATTGTTACCGTAATATCCTCAGGCTATCTTAACCCATCGATACGGCTAAAGCGACCGTGTAAATTAACCTAATACATCTCTGAATATTCCATTTAATCTTCTTCTCAATCTACAACGTAGCAGCGAAATTACATGGACCATGTTTTCATCATTTTATAATTCCTTTATACCAACCTACAAATCATTCATTACATGATTTATCCTCTTCTCTGGTCACATTAGCAGGTATAACATGCTCCCATGGCGGCGAGCTCTTATGGGCGCCAAATTTGAAACCCTCGTTCGCTTGCGTGTTTCGGATACCGTTGTCGTTGCCTGGTTGTTGTAGGATGGGCTTAGTTGGGCAAATCGCAAAATTCGATGCACGATGCGTACAGGATCCCTCATGTAATTACACATACCTCATATGATGGAAAGGTATTACATACGTAAAAACAACGTATCGCAGGAAAATGAATGGCGATTTTAACATAAAACATGAGCCATCAATGTTTTAATTCATTTCAGTGCTTTTTGACATATTTATTAATTTTCCTTTGCTTTGTATTGTATTTTTGAGTTAGAGTGCCCACACTAACATACACACACACAGACATCATTACGTAAATAGTCTAAACGTGTCCTAGGGACCACAAAACATGTATTTCCGATGAAATCTCGAAATCGATTTTTTTCGTGATCACAACAGTAAAAGATCTGATGTGGCCAACACATGACTTTCTCCATATTTGTGGTATACATATTTAATTTATTATGAATAGCATTATGAGGCAAAATTATTTTTTCGTATCGTAAAGAATACAGTCGTCCTTATTGCCGTAAATTATGTATATTTTGAATGTGTACAGAATTCACCGCTACATGGGGCTGGCGCCGTATACTGGTATTAAGATAAAGCAAAATGTCTCCGAAATGGATGTTCTACGTAAATTTGTCTCAAACAAAATTTGGAAGAAATATTATTCTCTACAACTTTGATCCTTACGAAGATTAGAATTAACGATGTTTTGAAGGAGATATTTGACGGAAAACGAAAAACCGGTTATTTATAAATAACTCCTAAACAATAACTCCCATAGAAAATTGTTTCAAATGAAAACTGTAGGAAATTACATTCTCTATAGCCTTTGTATAGAATTGTATATACAATAGTGATGTTTTAACGAAGAAATATCGCAAAAACCGAATCGGGTTTCGAATAAACCTCGACTTCCGGTTACCTGTTATTGTCCAAAAACTAGTCAGTTCTTTATGCTCATGTTAAAGTGTTATATATGAAGTTTGGTAACGATATGGCACGTACTTTTTGAGTTAGAGCCTTCACAACAACACACACACACACAGACATCATTCCGAAAATAGTCTAAACGTGTTCTAGGGACCTCAAAACATGTATTTCCGTTGAAATCTCGAAGTCGATTTTTTCATAAATACAATACTTTCCCATTACTACGTATGGAGAGAGTAAAAACGAAGTTGAAACTGAATTAACCTCAAATTAAAGAAACGAAAATGTAAGTTACGGAAGTGAAGAAACAGCACTACATATAATAAGTTAAAAATGAAGTTGAAACTGAATTAGCCTGAAAATTAACAAACGAATACGTAAGTTACGGAAGTAAATAAACAGCACTACATATAATAAGTAAATAATAATATTACGAGGCAAATTTTTATTTCGTATCGTAAAAGAAGGCACGTCCTTGCTGCCGTAATTAACGTATATTTTGAATGTTTACAGAATTCACCGCTTCATGGTGTTGGCGCTGTATACTGGTATTAAGATAAAGCGAAATATATCCGAAATGGATGGTTCTACGAAAATTAGTTTCAAACAAAACTTGTAAGAAATATTATCCTCTACAACTTTGGTCCTTACGAAGATTACTAATAACGATGTTTTTAAGGAGATATTTAACGGAAACCGAAAAACCGGTTAGGTATTTATAAATAACTCCTAAACAATAACTCCTATAGAAAATTGTTTCAAATGAAAACTGTAGGAAATTACATTCTCTATAACTTTTGTATAGAATTGTATATACAATAGTGATGTTTTAACGAAGAAATATCGCAAAAACCGAATCGGGTTTCAAATAAACCTCGACTTCCGGTTAACCGTTATTGTCGAAAAACTAATCACTTCTTTGTGCTCATGTTAAAGTGTTATATATGAAGTTAGGTAACGATATGGCATGTACTTTTTGAGTTAGAGCGCCCACAATAACATGCACACACAGACATCATTCCGAAAATAGTCTAAACGTGTTCTAGGAACCTCAAAACATGTGTTTCCGTTGAAATCTCGAAGTCGATTTTTTTCATGAATACAATATTTCCCATTACTACGTATGGAGTAAGTAAAAAGAAGACACGTCATTGCCGTAAATTACGTATATTTTGAATGTTTACAGAATTCACCGCTACATGGTGTTGGCGCTGTAGGCTGGTATTAAGATAAAGCGAAATATATCTGAAATGGATGGTTCTACGAAAATTAGTTTCAAACATAACTTGGAAGAAATATTATTCTCTACAACTTTGGTCCTTACGAAGATTACCAATAACGAAGTTGTTAAGGACATATTTAACGGAAACCGAAAAACCGGTTATTTATAAATAACTCCTAAACAATAACTCCTATAGAAAATTGTTTCAAATGAAAACTGTAGGAAATTACACTCTATAACTTTTGTTTAGAATTGTATGTACAATAATGATGTTTTAACAAAGAAATATCGCAAAAACCGAATCGGGTTTCGAATAAACCTCGACTTCCGGTTACCTGTTATTGTCCAAAAACTAATCAGTTCTTTATGCTCATGTTAAAGTGTTATATATGAAGTTTGGTAACGATATGGCACGTACTTTTTGAGTTAGAGTGCCCACACTAACATACACACACACAGACATCATTACGTAAATAGTCTAAACGTGTCCTAGGGACCTCAAAACGTGTTTCCGTTGAAATCTCGAAGTCGATTTTTTTCATTAATACAATACTTTACCATTACCACGTATGGAGAAAATAAAGAACCAGCATCTCTCCGGGTCGAGTTCACAAATTTCTAAAAGGGCTTTATGTCAAAAGTTATAGATTCTTCTAAGTCATTGATGTAATTTGAAAAGCAAATTTTATTTAAACTTTTGCATTTGGTTCGTAAATTTGAAAATATATTGTAATCAATGGATAAATTGGAGATTTAATAAGTCATATGAGCTTTGTTTCTACTATTAAGTTCTTTAGTTCAGGTGTATACCAGATGGGGAATTGTTTCTTTTTGGCTTAACTTTGGGGACGTCTATTTATAATATCTTGCAATACATCGTAAAAGAAGTTTAATGAAGAATCAATATCAAGATTTTGTAATGAACACCAGTTTATATTAGATAGATCATTAAATATGGCATCATATCACTTCATGGCTGCTAAAAGGTTAAAGAGGAAGTTTAAATTTACTTAACCGTTATTAATCCTGAGAAATGAATTGCTTTAATTTTTATATATCGTATAAACGATTCACCTAACCCTATCATGGATGACAAATTAATAGATATAAAATATTAGGTATTTATATAGAAAAAGTCTTCGAATAAAATCTGTAGTGTTTTTAAAATAGAACATTTCATTTCCTATACATATTTATTGTAGGAGTAAGTATTTTTGAGAAAATCCAACTAGAGACACATATGTTAGTTCAGTTTGAAATAGGAAATATTCATGTATGGATACGCAACTGTTGCCACCCTTAACATTCTTCGCAGTAATCGAAGTAAATAAGATCTTACATATATTAAATTATATACATGTATTTGTTGTAAAATAGATTTAAAAAAGGTTTTTCCGGACTTTTCTATTGTAAAATTTCAAATCAGATAACAAACAATGATATTTTTTGTTATAAGCGAAAGGATGGAAACTTTTATACAGGTAATGTGTGTTACATATTCCAGTGTTTATTTAATTTATAACATATTATTAATAAAAGGGCCGATTAAATATTAATTAAAACATTTCAATATTACTTATTAAAGATACCATGTTTATTTCGCAGTATTTAATAAAAAATGTAAAGAGAACGGAACAGCCATGAACAAAAGAAGTCCGAACGTGCGCATCTCTCTCTGACGGGCGTGTAGAAGATGGGATTTGGTCACTTTAAATTTACGTTGAGGAAGATCACATCGTCGACGAGTGAGGAACTTTCTCTTCATACTTGCCAAGAGATTTACATCGACCCTGTGTTACTGTGATCCATTGTCGGGTTTGAATTCTTTAGTTAGAAATAAGCGAAAATTTAATTTAATTGCCGCCAACGGCATGCTTCAGCGGGTTAGCATTACCGCATTAATATAGCCGTACAATTTTGTCTCAAGGTCATTATTTCTTCCGATCCATAGTTCACAGATTTTTTGAAATTATTTCTTAATTAAACGAAGTGGTTGATCTCTTCACTTTAAGTTAATGGCGGCATAATCTTTGCATTAATTAGGGGAAAGCTTTATATAGGATCAATGCAATTGTTTTTCCTTGTTGAAAGTTTTAACCACGTGTATTTTGGGTGGACTGAGTCAAGTTTAGACATGAATATGGTTTTTAACTTGTCGAGTGGTTGTGTAAGCGTCAAGTTACAAGGTAAAGGTTGGTTTTTTATCACATAGGACAGGTAGTGAAATTTCTATCGTTTCGAAATTTTTTTCATACACCATTTTATAAATGATTTTATATACGGTGGTAGCCGATGATGAGGCTTGCCAACAGTGCCAATTTGACGAGAGTCCGGGGGAGTGCGTATAACTTTTCGTATATTTTAACCTCGATAAAGCGTACGCTTAGCTGAATAAATTATATTTTAATGAATAACTGAAAAAATATTAAGGTTCTTTCCCAAATAGTCAGTTTTCTGACAAAATTCTCCGTGTCCTGCGATGTTTAATGTTGGCAACCCTATCGTAAAATTCATTCTTTGATATATTTCGTTTATTGAGTTGATATTAATGTACGTAATCAGTACATACTAGTCTTATGGTTTTGAAATGAGTATTTAGCCTAACTTAGCAACTAAAGGGATACAAATTTTATATTTTACAAATCTTGGAATTTGAGTTAAATATAATATTTTCGAATATTATCGGAGTGATATAGCACGAGAGACAATACATGATGTTAACAGAAATAATATTCAGCATGAAATTACAGTACAAACTTTAAGGTTTCATTCTCTTGTTTCAGAAGAATGTTTCCAGAAGACGTGAGAAGACTTCACAGAACAGCTGTCGTGTTCCCTTTTGAGATATCAAGAAATATTAACGGTGAGTACAATCTCAACTTCTTTAAGTAATTTGCCTATTGCATTTAACGTATTGGCTGTTACCTCAGGAAGTTTCCAGTGAGAATTATGCTGGTTTTTCCATCTATTAATGGTGAAAGTGTAACTTGAGTTTAAATTGGAAAGTGATAAATCTCAACTTCTTTTGTTAACATAAGTGTTATCAATGCTTCAATTTTTGGCATATTTTATGAAATACTTTGTACCTGGGAAATTTTATTTTTCAGTCTACTGACTTTCAATTCAGCATAAATCAATTAAATATGCTGTATAAATAGGAGATAATTTCATAGAAACAAAAATATTAGTTTTGCAGTGACGGTGTAACGTGAAATGTTCATTGAATTTACTCTTTGGTGACGTGTAAAGTATTTAATGTTGAAATTATGGAGACAATTTGAGTCAGTGCAAAATTATTAAAATACTTTGCTTGGAAAATGCTTTCTATATGGAAATGGCTGAAGCAGTCGAGGAAATATTTTTGGGAAAAAGATTTATTAGTCAAAAGTCAGTCGAATTATTGGAATACATGCAAACTTTTGGAAAGTTGCTATGCTAATAAAAGTTTGCTGTGACAATTGGTGTTTATTGTTTTTTTTCACTGGTGGTTGGCTAATTATCAGTTGAGCATGCAAAGAATTGTACATGACTTATTCAAATATCATTTTAGAGCATTTTATTTTATAAATGTTCAGTGAATCAAATCAAAATAGCAATTAAACTAACAGATAGAAGGCTGAAATTTGTGGGTTGTATGTGATGTATTATGCCAGTTATTACTATGATAAAGGATTTTATTTTAATGAATAAATGAAAATATATGGATAAGGTTTCCTCCCAAGTATTTATGTATTCATTTATCAGACAAACTTCACGTATTAAATGTTGGCAACCCTTTATCACAAAATTCATTCAAAGCAATGATTTATTTAGTTGATATTAATTTCCATAATCAATATATACTAGTCCAATGGTTTGGAAATAAGCTTAACTAAGTAACTTAAGGGATAAAAGTTTTAGATTTCTTTACAAATCTTTGAGGTTGTGTTACAATAGAATAAATTCCAATATTATCGGAGTGATTTAGCACGAGAGACATTGCATAATGTAATCGGGAATATTATTCAGCATGAATTTACAGTACAGATTTCATTCTTTTGTTTCAGAGGAATGTTTGCAGAAGATGTCACAGGACTCAGCTGTCATGTTCTCATATATGTGATAACAAGAAATAATAACAGTGAGTATAATCAGTGTGTTTCTTTTAAGTAGTTTGCCTATTGCATTTAACATATTGGCTGTTTTGTGATACTTTTGTTGGCTGTTACCTGAAGAAGTTTCCAGTGAGAATTATCGACGTATTTAAATGAATAGCTAGGAGGAATTTAGTCGTGTAACCATGCATTTGTTTTTTACTATATGTTCAATACTTACTGTGCTAGTTATTCATCTATTAACGGTGAAAATGTAGTAACTTCAGCGTATATCGGAAAGTGATAAATCTCAACATCTTTTAAGTGGATATTTCGTTGATAGAATAAAATTGATTTTATAATTTAGACCTTCAAAGATTTGCCAATTATCGTTAACATAAGTGTTATCAACGCTTCAATTTTTGGCATAATTTATGAAATACTTTGAGCCGGAGAACTTTTACTTTTCAGTCTACTGACTTTCAATTCAGCATAAATCAATTAAATATGCTGTATAAATAGGAGACAATTTCATAGAAACAAAAATATTAGTTTTGCAGTGACGGTGTAACGTGAAATGTTCATTGAATTTACTCTTTGGTGATGTGTAAAGGATTGAATGTTGAAATTATAGAGACATTTTGAGGAAAGTGATTAAAATATTTTGTTTGGAAAAGGCTATCTATATGAGAATTACTGAAGCAATCGCGGAAATATTTTGAGGAAAGCGATTTCTGAGATTCTTAATAGTGAAAGTTTGTTGTGACAATTCGTTTTTATTGTTTAATTTTGCTGGTGGTTGGCTAATCATCAGTTGAGCATGCCAAAATTGTAAAATATTTATTCAAATACCATTTTAGAGCATTTTATTTTGTTCAATCAATCAAATCAAAATAGATATTAAACTAAGAATTAGAAGGCTAATATTTGCAGGTTGTACATGATGCATTATGCTAGTTATTACTAGGACAAAGGATTTTATTTTTGGTGAAATTGGTGTGTCAGCAGGTCCAATGCTTTTTAAAATGTGAAACATATTTCATGGCATTATTATGACGATTTTTATCTTATTAGCCTGTTATTTATGAAGTATTAAAGACAGTGAATAAAGAAGTGACATGAAATCAGAAGCGATAACGTCAGTTTTTACCTTGTTAAGTGCAGCATATTGGTCTTGTTACGATGAAAGCTTTCAGAAGATTAAAAATATTTCCTTACTATTATTTGGCTTAAAGTTCTAATCAGAATTCATATTCTTTGACCGTTTTTCAATGTAAAAACAAACCATAGTCTTATCCAATGTGAAATTGGTTTTAGATTATATATTATAGATATAGACATTATAACCAGTGCCGTGATACGTCGATAATTTCCAATTAAGAATACAGGGAATAATTTTTATAAAGTTAATTCATTAATTTAGTTGATTTGATAGCATAAATTGAAATGAATATTGCTGTTACACTTGAAATTATTAACAGATAATATTTAATACTTATCTGTAGTTAACGATGTTTATTTGTCACAGGAAGACTATAATCTATTAAAATGCCATCTCATCTAAAAATATAAAAAAAATTTTAATAACTTGGTGGTCAGCAGGAGGTGCCTTCTAAAATATCAACTTAAGATTGAGTTAACAAATAGAACGTTGATATCCCTTCATTGACTATTGAGTATATTTACTTTGCCATGCAATCTATTGTTAAACCTTAAAAGAGTTTAAGGTTCGAATTATAAATAAAATACTTTTATTGCACCGGCAAATGACGGTACAATTTTTAATTTCAATTCTTATCTAATGCGATTGCTTTATTTCCTCTGATAATTTACGCTTTATTTTCTATAAAACAATTCTTTATTTGGTTGACTAGTCAACAATCATCATCATCATAGGTAGTCTGTCCATAGACAGGTCCGTGATTATTTATGGTTAAACTTGGTTCTCCATATACTCTTATTTTCTGCAGTTTTCTTCATGACTTGATAGGTCTCTTTCTCTTTCAAGTCGTCTACTAGCTGAAACCTTGTCTTACCTCTTTCTCTTTTTCCATCCAGTTTTCCTTCTAGCACTTCTTTAATCATGCACTCTTTCCTCAGGTAATGCCCAATCCTTTTTTGATATTCTGTATAATCGTTCGCTTCTCTCATATTCTTCGTAGTACTTCCTCATTTTCTACCCTATCTGTCCATTTTTATCGTCAGCATTCTTCTCCATGTTCACATTTCGAAGCTTTCCAAGTATTTAATATCATTTTTCCTTAGTGTCCATGTTTCTGCAGCATACACTTCATTTTCTATAAAAAATCGTTTACTTGGTTTATTAGTTGAGGCAATATGGAAGGTTAAAATTTAAAAACTAATTGTCAAATAAATCTTCGCATAATAATATGAATAAACTCTTAAAGAATTTAAAATTTTACAATTCTAAAATAGGGCTCTATCAATAAGATGTTCTCTTTCATATTGTTTAAGCAAATTAATCTTTTATATTTATAATTTTAGATTATATTTCTTTATTGAGTTCACCACAACCATTTTTTCCTCTTCATTGTAGGTAGTAGCAGTTGATGCTGAGCTGTAGAGGAACCATGAATCGAAGAGTACTGCTTTGCTGAAACGAGAATTGATTCATCTGGGTGCAAGAGTAAAGAGGAATCTGAGCTGGAGGCTATGCATACGGTATGAGAGTTTTTATACCTATATGTTGTTATATTCTTGTTTGTTCAGTATATCAGGCGATAAATATCTTGTATAATATATAGCTGCATCTTACGGAGGATTTAGGAGGAGAGATTAAATTATAAGGCACTTTTTGATGAGCTAGAGACTTCAAATTTGGCATTATTATAGATTTCTGCTCACAACCAATTGAAATGAATACAATACAATAAGAATTCCAATTTTTAGGAGCTGTTTTTCTCCTATCATTCAGAATAAGCCGAAATTTATGGTCGGATTAAACTACACACAAACAATTTGATTTCTTTTAAAAATATTTATTAATCAATTTACACGTAAAGTAAATAAATTAAAAATATATCGCCACCCCAGAAAAAGAATGTTTTGTCTGGTATTGTCCGTAAGAATATTTTATTTCTGAGAATATAAGGCATCAATTTTCTGTTTGAACTTGAATACTTATTAAATGCCAAGTTTTTGTGTTGACTTCTGAAACAGCACTGTATTAGCTCATGTTTGCAGACATCATACGTTTCTATGGTGAATATCGTTCAGCAAATTGGATATTGGAAAGTAATTAATTAAATTTAATCTTAAAATAGGAGCAGCCCTTTAAAAAGATTATTTGGATCAGGATGTTTTGTGTTCTACATATAAAATTTTACCAAGAGGTTTTGTCGTGGTTAAATAATTCCAGATTTAATTTAATAATTTAAAGAAATTTGGAGATAAATGTACGATATGCTTGAATTAATTCAGAAAATATTCTTTGGGTTTTTTTGTGGTTTATTCAAGGCAGAAAAATTTCTGAGGCAATAAAAATTCTATTCATTATTCAAGTTATCAAAATCAGATAAAGAGTTTAAAATGCAAATGAAATTTCGGTTAGTTTTTAGAGCTTTGATTGAAAATCCGAACTGAATGCCTATATGTAAAGGAAAATATTTTCGTTGTGAAAAATAGAGGAGTGGTTAGTGTGTCTAGCTCCCAATGCCGAGGGCATGGTCGTTTGTGCTTGTTAAAAATATATTACAACACGTAATTGGAGGAAACTGTTTGTGTTAAATAAATTATTATTATTATTAACATTGATATCTCGTAATTGGCTATTGAGTATATTTACTTTGCCATGCAATTTATTATTAAACTTATAAAGAGTTTGTTTGAATTATAAATATTTGATTCGGTTCATTTTAACTTTCAATTGTTATATAACACGATTGCTTTATTTCCCCTGAGAATTTACGCTTTATTTTCTATTAAAAAAATCAATTCTTTATTTGGTTTATCAGTTGAGGCCATCATCACCATAGGTAGTCTGTCCGTAGACAGGTTCGTGATTATTCATGGTTAAACTTGGTTCTCCATATACTCCTATTTTCTGCAGTTTTCTTTACAACTTGATTCACATATAGATTCCTGATCAGTCTCCTGTCTTTCCAGTGTACACCTATATCCTTTAATATCCTCATCAGCAGTACCCAGTTTACTCTTATCGAAGGCCTTCTGCCAGTCGACGAAACATAGGCTGTACTCTGTTGCCCTTTCTGATATGATTCTCACTACACCGATAGCATCTCTGGTTCCTCGTCCTATTCTGAAGCGGAATTGATCTTCCCCTAGCATTTCTTCGGCCTTTTTCTCTAGTCTTTTATTAAGAATACTCGTGGTGATCTTCAAAGTGTGTGACAGTAGGGATATCGTTCTGTAGTCCTTAGACTGCATTGCTGTTGGCTTCTTCTTTAGAGGGATCATTGTTACATCTAGGAAATCCTGAGGCCTCTCTCCCGAGTTGTAAATCTTGTTAATTAGTTTCGTAATCACTTTGTCCTTCCAATCCCATGACTTTTAAGTACCTCTGCCGGTATTCCATCGCTGCCTGTAGCTTTTCCTTTCTTTAATTCCAGTATTGCCTTTTATGATTCGCTTTTCATAATACTTAGTCCCAATCTTCTTCAATGCAATTCTCTTCTTCCAGTTCCATTTGTGCCGATCCTGCCTGCTTGTTGTATAGTTCCCTAATGTATTCTTCCGAGTCGAACTGTCCTTCTCCTTCCCATCTAGCTTCGCTCAGCCCTATGATGACAATCCTATTTCTTTTCATTTCTTCTTTCAGGTTCTTTATCTTTTCTGCCATCCTCATGGTTTTTACATTCCAAGTACCTATGCATAAGTTATCTTCGACACATGCTTTCCTCAAGGCAGTCCCTGCCCGGAGATCCTATTGGGGGATTATTTTACTTCGAAAGAACTCGTTTTGTCCAACCATATAATCGTTACTAAGGAATTGTAATGTGGCAGTTTCCCTGTTGCTTTCCACATCGCAGATCGCAGTACTGTAGCCATTCAAATCGTCCCGATCACTCCTACAGCTCTATTGGATATAAACCCAGCCAACATAATTTGTTTTTAGCTCGATACCAAACTGACAGTACTGCTGCCTACTGCCAGGCACCGATGATAGTTTTTGTTATTAATTAATTAATTTTTTGTGAAAAACCTCCATTCGTGGATATCGAACCCAGGAACTTTGTAACGGGAAGCCGACACGCTAAGCGACACCATATGGAAGGTTAAAATTTTAAAACTAATTGCCAAATAAATCTTTCACATAATAATTTGAATAAACTCGTCAGGAATTTAAAATTTTAAGATTCTAAATAGACCTTGGTAAATGAGATGCGCTCTTTCGTGTTGTTTGGGAAAATTAATCTTTAATATTTAGATTTTTTAGTTTATATTTCTTAATTGAATTCACCACAACCATTTTTCTTCTTTATTTTAGGCATTCACAGTTGATGCTGAGTGAAAATGCGATGGTGTGAGGCATCAAGGAACCATGAATCGAAGAGTATTACTTTGCTGAAACAAGAACTGATGCATCTGGGTGCGAGAGTAAAGCGGATTATGTGCTGGAGGCTACACACATGGGATGAGAGAAGGTTTTTATACCTATATGTTGCTATATTCTGGTTTGTTCAATATATCAGGCGATAAATATCTTGTATAATAATATGGCTGCATATTACGGAAGATTTAGGAGAAGAGATTGTAAATTATAAGGCACTTTTAGATGGGCTAAATGCTTCAAATTTGGCATTATTATAGATTTCTGCTCAGCCAATTGAAATAAATACGATACAATAAGAATTCCAATTTTTAGGAGCTGTTTTTTTCCCGTAATTCAGAATAAGCCAAAATTTACGATCGGATTATACGATACCCCAAGAATTCAATTTCTCTTTAAAATATTTTTAAATCAATTTACACTTAAAGTAAATAAATGAAAAATATAGCGCTACCTCTGAAAAAAAAGTTTTAACTGGTACCTTCTGTAAGAATATTTTATGTCTGAGAATATAAGGCATTAATTTTCTCTTTGAACTTGAAAAGCTTTGTGATAACTCAACTTTTATAAAATGCATTTAATATTGATTATAAATTTATGAGAATATAAGGTGTTGGTTTTCAGTTTCAACTCTAAAAACTTTCTCTAATTTTATTTTATAAGGCATATTCCATTTTGTTTGTAAAGTTTATTAGCGTACTTTATAAATTTTAACTTTTCATCAAATTCCACTTCTGTTAATAAGAATCTAATATTGTAAATATTTATTTATGAATTACAGAAGATATTTAAGAACCTTAGAAAACTTATTAAATGCGAAGGTTTCATATTGACTTCTGAGGCAGCACTGTATTAGCTCATGTTTGCAGACTTGTCATGCATTTCTATGGTGAATATCGTTCAGCAAATTGGATGTTGGAAAGTAATTAATTAAATTTAATCTTAAAATAGGAGCAGCCCTTAAAAAAGATTATTTGGATCAGGATGTTTAGTGTTCTACATATAAAATTTGGCGTGGTTAAATAATTCCAGATTTAATTTAATAATTTAAAGAAATTTGGAGATAAATGTACAATATGCTTGAATTAATTCAGAAAATATTCTTTGGGTTTTTTGTGGTTTATTCGAGGCAGAAAAATTTCTGAGGCAATACAAATTCTATTCATTATTCAAGTTATCAAAATCAGATAAAGAGTTTAAAATGTAAATGAAATTTCGGTTAGTTTTGAGAGTTTTGATTGAAAATCCGACTGAATGCCTTTGTAAGGGAAAATATTTTCATTGTGAAAAATTTATAATCTCCAATTATTAAGCCATTCATTGGAAATGGTAATTTAATTGTTCTTAATTCTAGGCAATATTTAGAAAAAGATTTAACTTTGTGGAGAGTTACATTTCTTAATTAAGAAAAATTGTGAAGGTTTTTTTATTCTTAATTAAAGTCAATATCCAGAAAAAAGAATTCCAAGTCTGTATAGTAAAGTTCTTTTAATAATTCCATCAATATCCAATTTGCTAGACATTATTTACTTGTAAATAGGTTTCCAAAGGGTTGTGTTATTTATATTATTCAGAAAAATCGTAAATTCTTTTAAGTCTAAATGTATATAAGCTATTGCTTTTTCATTCTGTATAATTACTGCCATTTTTTTAAATCTGAACAAACCAGAATTAGCATTTTTGGGTATATATATATTTTGTCTCATATTTTTTTCTAAGCTGCTGTGCTATTTTTCCTCTTTGTCACCAATAGAAATTGTTAAAATGATGTTATCCTTGCCAAAGTGCTTTGTAAAAATGTCCAACTTTTATTGTAGTGTTTGCTAAATTGTAAATTTTTTTCTGCACTTCATGAAAATTTTTAAATGGCAATTTTGATTTGTGCTAATTTTCAGAGCATTTTAAGTCCAGAAATTTTTTAAAGCTCAGAAATTTTTTAAAGTCAGAGTCAGAAATTATTCTGTCCAAAATGTAAACAAATTAATTTTTTTGTCCTAATTTCAGAAAGCTTTTAAGTCGAAGAGTTAAATTGTAAACAAGTTAAAAAAATTAATGTGTTTATAATTTGGACGGAATAATTTTTAACTCCAAGACTTTAAAGATTTCTGAAATTAGGACGTCCAAAATGTAAACAAACATTTCTTTTGTCTAGAGTCAGTTTTCTTTTCAGTCCAGGTTTTCATTTTGAAGTGCATGATAAAATAAGTAGAGAAAATGTATTATTTCAGATTGTAAAATTTTTATTGAACTTGTATGTATACATTGTACATTATTTTCATTGCAATAAAGACATTTTATTATGATCAAAACCTGTTGACTCCTTTTAGATAGAAATAATTTCTTTTTCTCGGAGCCTCTTTTAGGTATCGTTGGACTTAAGGGGTTTTTTTTAGGTATATTTTTGCTAGAAATAGCACACTTTTAGCCTAAAAATGACATTTTTGACCACAAATTCAGCCAAATTTTGCTGATTATTGAAAAAATTATTCAACATTATGACAATTTATCTACATTTCAACTATTGAACAACTGACAAATTACATATAACACAATATTTTCAACTGTTATTCAACAGTTGACATAACTACATATATCACATGAAAAAATAAACCATCAAACACATTTTACAGCCGAATTAAATTATTGAACAAGCACTTGAAGAAATTACTTGCCTCAGATAAAAATAACTGCGACTGAGCTGTGGAAAAATTAATACAAGCATTTAGACTACAGAACAGCCGTCATCAGTGGCGAAATGCCACTGACAACTGCTCTGAAGTCGAAATGCATGTATTAATTTTCTCACAGCCCAGTCGCAGCTATTTTTATCAGAGGCAAGCGATTTTTCCAAGTGCTTGTTCTGGAAACACTTAAACATATCACATTATCAATGACCTTAATTACAATTAACAATGTCTCTTATTGGTCAAAATTGAATACACACAACTGATTCCAAATGGGAGCAATGTTTGCATAAATGACGAAAAAATAATGAATCTCGCAAAGCAATGCTTAATTGGAATTACTTAAATGTCAGAATAACATTTTTATAAACCATTCCAAGTCAGAAATAAACTCCAAAAAATGCAGTTAAAATTTTATGGCATACCTATTTCAAACGTTTATAAAATTAAACCTCTTTATATTTGCCAAATTAATTTGCTTAAAGTGCATTGAAATTACACCATGTACCTCAATTAGACGCTTGACTTTTTTAAAAACGTTAATTGCATAATAGAAACTCAAAGACTAAACATTGACTTCTGATAATTTAATTTTTATAGCAACAAAGATTGAACTAAATACATTTTGTCTTTAAGAATTATCTTGCTTGGATTTAAAAATATAACATTAATGGAGGTAAGTTTATATTTACAACATCAAAAACATATTTGCTGATTTATAGTTCAGATTCAAAGCTATTATGCAAAATATAATATTTAATCAAAGCAAACACTATATTTATGAATAAATATATCATATTCTCAAAGTCTTATATTTCCAGGTAATGTACAGTAAATGCATAAAATTAAATGATCTGAGGTTAATTTACATAAAATTTAAGTAGTAATTGCATTGCGTGACTCAACTCACTATCGTTAACAAATCACATTGCTCCTTATCAATAGCTTAACACTTTCATGGCCAATTTGTCAAATTTAAAAGAAAAATCAGCAAATCAAATCATTAAAAATTTATCAATAATTATATTTTTTAACATTATAAATGTGCAAAATGTAAGTAGCAACACATTATCGTTACAAAATATTTATTTAAAGACTTATATTTGAAGAATTTTCAATTGTAATTTATGAAAGTATTGAGTGCACGAAAAACTAAAGTATTTCATTAAATATTTGTATACAATTGAGTTATTTATGTTAATAAATTTAAAGAATTCCTTTTCAGTAACGCTTGTGTTAGAATAAGTCAAAATCTCATATGGAGTTTACCAAAATTATCGTTATGATAATTTAATGAAGATATTTTAAACAGCCATGAAATTGTTAAGTAATCTAAAATATAACTCATCCAACAAGAGACAACGTTAATATTTACATAGAGACCAACCTGAGAATCAAAACAATAACTACAAAATTGAGAAACAAAATAAATATCCTATAATTATTATACCAAATAGAATTGAATGAGCTTCCCACAATCTATATATATTTGCAAAAGTTTGTTTGCATGTCTCATTATGCATGCCATAAACTATAAGACATGAATAACTAAAATTTGGTACGATTATTATTAACATCTTAACTTGATGAATGTATAAAAGGTTTGGTCAATTGGTTAATTATAGTCAGTGCTATAATAACAATAATATAGGAGAATATAACATTTTATAATTCCACTAGAGATGCCTGCATTTTAAATTTGAAATGTCGGAATTTTTTATAAAAAACAAAGAAGCTTCAAAGTTTATTGTATATAAGGATTAGCTATGATGCTGGTCAACGCAGACATCCATGACATTTGACGGTGCAATGAGACACTATTACGTATGTTAACCTTCATAACAGCCTACTTAGACAACAAACCCATTCAGCGGCCGGGTTATGCAATCTTACTTTCGATACTACACAATTTATACAAGTGAAAACATTTACCACTTACTTTATTTGCTCACATTACACTGTGTTGGATGTGGTTTGGTTAATACAAAACGACAAACAACAGATGAACAAACAAAAAGAATTAATGCAACGAAAAACAAAAACAGTAGAAAAGAGAATTAAAATCACACAGAAATTCAATGCTCCGACTCTTAGAATGATTCTCTAAGCAGAGTTTTGTTAAAATAAATTTATGTCAAGTGAATAATACTTTGTTACAATAAGTGGACAATACTTTTGTTAAAACGTTACAAATTGTACTTGACAATGCCTTATCCCCCTCCCTCCCTCTGCTGTTCCCCCCCTTATCTCTCGCGAGGCAATAATATGAATCTCGAGCCTCAAAAATGACATTCGTTGTCCAGGAAACTTATCGATAAAAGTCAAAATCTGTCACATATTCGTTAAATATGCGTAATTTCAAAACATGTGGTGCATTACTTTCTGGGAAACCCTCGTACAATGTTGTGTGAGACAGACGCTCCTTTCTAGGAACCTGGTATTATCTGAATTTTTAAAGAATGTTTATTTTGAACTCTTGAACATCCCGCATATAACTGTCCATGCGTAAAGCAAAGCTACCGTATGGTAACTGACTTAAGAAGTCACCTCTCTACTCTGCGTGCACGGGGATTTCCCTTCTAGGAAGCGCGCTCACCTTCAATGCCCCTCTATTCTAATGGAATTCGTTCCCCTCCACTCTACATATTACCTCCGATCACTGAGGCGTAAGGTAACTTCTAGTAATTTTCAATTGCTACATTGGGCGGAACTACCTGTACTCTACATGCACGTTCTCTACCGGAAGCTTAGAGAATGAACTCCACCTGGCAAAAAGCGTCACCTCACAAAATGAATCGACTGCATTGATTGCCAATTTTAATTACGAATACTCAAAATATTTTCCAACACTTTCATTTATATCAATTAAAATATGAAAAAATTTCCCAAATAAAACTTAATTCAAGCATAGATATAATTTTTTGTTCATAATTATTGCCATAATTTGAAGTCACGATGATTTAAAACATAACCTGAGCAACGCTGGGTAAATTTGCTAGTTATTTATAAGCAAAGAACTTTGCAATACCATTTTAATTTAATTTATTCACCAGAGAACTATATAAAGACGTCTGTGTTGCATTGTAAAATAAATTCCAATAATTACTCCAAGATTTGATGCACAAAAACGATTACAGTGTAATTTTCCTAATAAACGTTTAATGTGACTAAATCTTAAAAGGATATTTTGTAGTTTAATTTACATTCTTCGTTAGAAATAATTTTATGAACTCTGTATTTATCTCAGATTCACTACAAATATGTTGTCAACAATTTGTTGCTAACATACATTAAAGTTATGGTAATTTAATGTTGTGCTTATGCAAACTGTATAATTATAAAATATCAGTTGATTACTTCGTTTAAAAATTAGTACAAGAGTTTAAAATAATACTAATATTTATAATGAGATTTTAAGATATAAACAAGTTAGGAAAGTGTACACCGTAACACAAATGGGTGCATTTTGTGCACTGGAGTATTTGAAAGAAATTATTTACGTGTTTGGAAGGGAAATAGCATTATAAATTCTTTTCTTCGTCATAAATAATCCATTTTCTTCCCATTTAAAAATATTAAATGCATATGTAAGGAAATTAAACATATTTCCGTGAGATTGTTTATGTTAGCAACAATGAAGAAGTAACCATGATAGAAAATTTCAAAGTTCAACTCAAATTAAGACTCTTGTTCGATTTTCTCGGAAACGGCGACTCTTACGATGAAAATGTAAAGGAAAAGAAATACCCTACTTTACTAGTTCTACAAGTTTTACTTGATAAATATTTTGATATGACCGATACTTTACGAGATATGAGGGAAAGTTCATATTTTATCACCAGTAAAGTGGTACCCCTGATTGGCTTACGTGACTCATTTATGTGATTTTCTTATTATCTTTGACTGTAAGTCCTTAATATCAAATTTCATGAAAATCTGCTTGGTAGAAGCAGATAACGAACATGCTGACAGACCAGATGGAGACTAATACTAATAGGCGCTTATGCTGGAAGAAAAACGCACCTGACAAATAACCTTGCATGTAATTACATTTACAGATACACATACATTATTAAAAATTTTCTTTAATGACAAGAATGATATGTTACTTATTTGTTCGATATACAAATAGAAGGTGCTTGCATTCTGTAAGCCTTTCAAGTCATTATTTATGGCTTTTGCAAAGTAAAAATTCAAAACTAGTTAAATAAATAAAACAACTTCAAGTACACATTAGAATAAACTTCATTAGCCCACTGATTCCCAATGAAAAGACAAAACTGATAACGTTTTGATTCCGATGCAAATGAATTGGAATATTTCGAGGCGGTGCTTACTGTAAAAGAGAGACTGACTGATATTATTCACTTCTTTCGGTAAATTGTGATGAGATTAGCCATGAGGAAGTGTACCATCTGAAACAAAAGTACCACGAAGCCAATGAAAAGGAAGAAATCCACAGTACATTGAAACCTCTGCATACTGGACCTTGATGGAACGTACTTAGGATGTAACGGACAGAATGTCCGGCGATGCAAAACAGTTAAATGACGCCACTAATACATTGTGTCTCATGCGGACCTATCACATGTGCGTTATTTGGAAGGCCTAATGAATACATCGCAACATTATAACTAACGTATATCACGGCGTATAAGTCGACCTTTGAAGCTTAAAAAATTTTCCTAAAACTTAAAGTCGACTTATACGACGAATACAAAATTGTAAACTTTAAATTACAGATAAATAACATCGATATTTACTAACAAGGGGAGGCCATAACATTAATATTGAAATTCGTAAAACCCTTTTAGGAGGTGAAACTAGAACTAAAACATCACCTATATCTCTCTGCGTTTTTGCCAATGGGCCCTTGTTTAAAAGATATTAACAATTTAAATTCAGGTGTAAGCATGGATGCAACATATATCATTAACCTTACGGTTACAAAACAGAAGCAGCAATAGCTTAATTGGTAGAATGAATGTCTAGTAGTCGGATGGGCTGGGGTTCGATCCCAGCAGCCAGCATTTTTTTCAGAAATGGTCTGTATATATATTTTAACTAGTAAAATAGTATTATTATTATGTCTTCATTACATTTTTGTTTTTTTTTTCGCAATTTTTTGATCATTTTTTTGTCTTTTTTACATACGTACTTGATTTATTTGCACTTTCCACATGTAATTATAACATTATAATTATAAATAAATAATACAACTTACAATGTTATAATCATTACTTGATTGTTTATTAAAATATCAATTCCTTAATATGACATTTATGAAATGTTTATTATGGACAATTACCTTGTTTTTTTAAATGTATCATCCAAAGTATTGTAATGCTGTAGAAGTAAGTGAGATAGAAGAGGTACACTTCGATAGGAATTAACCATACTAATTGCAAGTTATGATTATATGTGGAATATGCAAATAAATCAAGTACAAAAAAAAGTACATGAAAAAAGACAAAAAAATAATCAAAAAATATGCAAAAAAACATTTCCTTTTTTGAAAAGGGGAATAATGTAATCATCAAAACCATCCTTATGCCTGCCAATGTGATATTATATTGAATTCCACCACCGTAGATATTGATTGCGATAACTAGGTGCAGTTAAATTTGATAGCATCATTAACAGCCGACATCAATCAAATCACAGGAACCATTATTTAGTTGGTCAAGCTCTCTGAGAATAGCAGTTTCTTATTGGTTGAAATGAAAACACCTGTCAAATGGAAGGCTCAAGAAGAATAGCACGGACTCAAAACTATATTCATATATTTTTTTATTACTATGTTTATTTCTGTATCTTGTTAAAACTTGGATCGTACAGGACCTTGATTTTGCCTGGCGATGATTTCATGAGAAGTATTTTTAAGTGAAACAAAGGGGGTCGACTTATACTGCGAACATATACTTAATCTAGTATTTTCAAGTTGAAAATTCAAGGTCGACTTATACGTCGCAATATATGGATATATATACATATTATAATGTATATAATTACTGTATATACTCGTGTACGATGCATCCCAGTGTATAACTGCCGTGTATAATGCGCACTCGTACTTTATTCCAAAAAATCCCGACTTTTTCTTATACCACGTGTATGACACACATCATTCATTTTTGGGAGGTATGTAAATATTAAAACGTTTGGACTTGTCCATAAGTGTATTACGTTCAATAAGCTCCATATTATGTCTAAGAGAGACATCGTCAATAATTAAAGCGACTGAGTTGAGATGGGAGCAACTTCATACAGTAAGTTGGGCAAAGTGATGCCGTGTAGAAAACCGCAGCGCCACTGTTGCCAATGCTTTTACATCAGACAAAAAGGGATCTATAAAATAGTTTTGATTTAAAGTGGATGTTGGTTCTCTCTTTCCTATCTCATTCTAAAACTGTTTAATAGAAGGAACAACATAAAAATTTAACAAACAAATCTGGAAACAGGAAATGCGACAGGTAGGATTAAGTTCATACACAAGATTCTATGGGTTTTAAATTACTTACATTGTCAATCGTACATACTAGAATCATTAACTAAATAAAATTATTTCAATTTGCTTATTCTATGTTTTTTTTGTTTTTGATATGTGTTTTGAAGGAAGACTTATCTTGTGATTTTGCAAAAATTACAGCAATCAGCTGATGAGCTAGTGAAAAGCGGAATAATTGGAGAGGATGGGATTATAAATGTATAGAAGTAATTAGGTGTTCTATACATATAATTATGTATGTATAACCTGGAGTATCAATAATTATTGTGCTTTTCCCATTAATTAACCCAAAAAGCGTGAATCTGGTGCGAGGTAGGTTCCTATTTTAAGTGCAGAGAAGTGTTACCTGCGTATAACGCGCACCCCTACATTATGACCTGAAAATTTGGTCTTCAAACAGCGTGTTATACACGAGTATATATGGTAGATACAATGTATAATTTATTGGTGCAGCAAATCCGCAAAAATTAATTGTTCCTGCGTTTGATCATTGTGACTGGTTGAAATTGACTGACTTGCGTTACTGATGGGGTTTGTTTGTCTTAAAACATTCTTTGTATTCATTGTTACTTTCTGCCCCATTTCCACCAGGGTCCGGAAAAATCTAAAATCTCGAAAAAGTATCCCAAGTTCCATTCCTAAGAATAATTCCTTTCAAATAAGAACGCAAGGGAAAATCAATTTTTCTTACGGTCGCTATAATTTATTTCATTCTTAATTATGTTCTTATAACAATATGCTCCTGCTAGCACACTGCAAGCACCTTTTACTAGTAAAATATAAAAATTAATACGATTCCTATTTTCCTAAATTAATTAGAAAACTCTGTGCTATTACTTCATGCGCTCTAACAATTTGTATGAATATATAGCGGAGTAAAACACTGTCCTTCATAACATGTGCACTTTAACAATTTAAGGCAACACATACGTTTCCTTCGGATGTTTCGGATATAACAGACAGGCCTTCCCCTCCTTTTAGTCCAATATATCGAGGCTTCACTGTATGTATGTAAAGAATGCGATGTCGGACTGTGTACAATACCACATTTTGCAATATACCATACACGAAAACGTATCAAGTATATAATCGCAAGCTCTGGAATAATATAAATTAAAATAGTTATAACAAATCCAACGTATATTTTCAATCCTTTCAAACTTTTACAAACCTATGCCAACAGGTGCTTCTGATGGAATCTTAACTTAGTACTTAAAAAGAGTTAAAAATGAAACAATCTTTTGTTATTCTAAAAGCTCCCAATTGCAAGCGCGATCTGAGTTTATATAAACATTTGAAATACAGTTGGACCTCTATAACCGTCACCATTGATAATCGTTGTTTCGATCAACCCTCATTTGTCGCCAAATGGTACAAAAAAATTAAAAAGTTCCGATGCCAGATTGCACTGTGACAGAGAGAGGAAGATTCCTGGCATTGCCTCCGATTCAATTAGTGCCAATTAAACCTTCAAATAAGTGAAAGAATAGCATTATTCGCTTCACGCTTTAATTTAAGCATCGAAATTAATGCTGTAGCAATGTCAAACTTTATAGATAGCAACAAAAATATTTACGGATAATTATCCAGTTAATAACAATTTAATCAAAGCAATTGATCTTATTTTAAATCATTCGAATGCTGGAATCTTACTTTTTCAGTAAGTAAAACTATTAAACATCTATAATGCTTATTAAGGCAAATTGTCTCATGCATAAATTTAAAATTAGATGAGAATAAGGACGTACATTATTTTTTAACAAATTATAAGTTATATGGTTATGTCACCTTCGTAGATAATCTAAATGACAAAGAATGTTAGGCGACGGGCTACGTTTATTCAGGAGCAGCATGAAAACATTTGTTTTAGATTGATAACCTAGAACTCGCCGAAACTTATCTTCTCTTCTTTGTTAATCTAAATAAACGGTTGCGTTGATTGATATATGAAAAAAAGGACATATACTTCAATTAAAAGAAACAAAGAAAATTAAAAACATAAAAGTTTGCAATCAATTACCGTGTAGCATTAATTTCCTCTCTAATTTGACTTTTAAAATACAGATTTCTTACTGACTTTGCACAATTAATTGTCAATATGCACACACAGCCTCGCCCTCAGCGAGATTTGTACCCGCTAACCTTACCTATACTGGGGAAATGCATTATCAGAGTTAAATACGAATTATTGAGTTATATGTGAAATATTGAGACCAACTTATTCTACACAATTCTTAATTTTTTATAAATTAATTGAAAAAACAGTGAAAACACTGTGCGGGTACAGCTAGTACTCCGTTAATTCATCAAATAGAACTTATAATTTTGTTTGTTTAGTTTACATAACAACGCTTTTACTCATTATTACCTCTGACGGTAAAGCACTATCAATTGCAATTTCCCAGGTTGTTGTTACTATCAGCATTTTAATTACTACAAATATAACTTTTAATTAAAGTTTAAGGCAATAATAGCCCATTAATTCATCAAATGGAAGAAAGAAGAATATAACGAGGTCTTTGAAACTGTGTAATTTTTACTTATGTACCAATGACGTGAACCTAAATTGATTCTTTTGAAAATTTTAATGTCAATCTGATTCAAACGTACTTCATTGCATCATTTTATGTTACTTGTCGCCACCTGGCAGATCCAGCCACCTTGTGACTAAATGAATAAATAAATAAATATTATAGAGACAGAAGAAGATAAAGAAGAACGACATAGAAGAGAAAGAGTGAGAAGATCAATATGGACAGATGAGCAAAGACAAACAGCGAGAGAGACCATAACCGAAATCAGGTAACAAAGAAGAAATGAACAAACTGAAGGAGGGAGTAATATAAGAAGAAGCCAAAACAGAATCGATGCAGCCAACGGCGGAAGGCGAAGAAACGACACAAATTTAAACTCAGCAATAGGAAACGGATTAGCTACTCGACGAGATGATTCACATTTAGGAAAAATGGATAAAGAATGTCAAAATCGTAGAGCTTTGTTTTTTAATAACCGAGAAAAGCATAACAGATGCTGGTACGAGAAGAGCACTTCCGCAGCTTCCAGATATATTAAAACTGCCGTAGAGAGAAAATACCCCTATGTGTAAAAATACGTACGACTAATGTAGTTTCTGCACATGCCAGGACATGAAATATATATATTTAAAGCGGGAAGCTCATTAGTTCTAATTTGAAATGCAAAATCAATCACACTCACCCATCTTCTTTCTTGATATCGCAAAGCAGAGCTGGCCTGAGGAAGACGTACGATGCTGGCTGCGTTTTCAGACTTCATTCTTCGGAGGCACGCATCTGAAACAACGACAGAAGCAACTCAGAAATCTCGCACCCAAAGGATAAAAATTCTACAAAACCTTAACAATAACTTTTGATTTGAAGTTTATAAAGTAATGGAAACTGGCTAAAAATGTATTATTCATACGTTTTTAAAAACACAGATTCTCATTTTATGAGGTAAACTATAATTTTTACGTTAAAAACACAATATATATTGATAACAAACCCTTAATTAATCCTACGTTAAGAATGTAACGCCATATCTTGGCTATATTTGCCCATAAACAAATCCGTCCTTGCAAAAAACTTTACCAACTCTTCACAGAAAATGATACTTTACAACGATAAAATCACTCATTAAACATGTTATGCGGTAACAAAATGTTATACATAAGGACTAATTTATAAGAATAATTACTCCATTATACATAAATATGATAAATATAACATTTACTATATACATATATATACGGTAAAGATATTTCAACTATAAATCAAAGATGAATAGAGAAGTTATTTAAGATTTCCTTACCTTTGAAGATATAAATCCTCGAGGAGATTGACCAGGACAGCTGGATCACACAATAATAACAGTACATTTATTTTCCAGAAGATCATAGTTACATGGCATATCAATAAGACAAACTCAATCACAAAAGAAAATACAAAGTAAAACAATATAACAGCACGAGTGGACTAAAGAAAAACAATAATACATCAAAACATCACCATAAATTACAATTAAGTGGCAAAACAGGGCATACTGAATAATTACATATACAAATTCACATATCATTGATTTACAAAATAAGAAATAGTACTATTAAGAGACGTTAACTAATGTCCAGTAAGCAATGTGAAGATTACACACATTGAAACTATAAAAAACTTTAGATAAAACTTCACTTCACTTAAAGTGTCTTAAAACGTACACAAATCAAACTAAAAGTACATATTTAAAAACTGCTGTCAAAATGCGTCACATGGACCACTGTTTTCGAAGAATAAACGGCCAAACTTTTGTCAAGATCAAAACTATCAACATTAAATTTCGAATACAATAAAAAGGTCTAGTTTTTTCCTTCTAAAAAGGTCTGATGGAAACACAAAATAAATTTCGAACGGTATTACGCACATAACAGATAATCTCGTCAGCCATTTTAAGATTTCTATGAAACAACAAGAAGTAACGCGCAGGCGCGCAGGCTAACCAACATTTCGTCTTATAAAGCAGGATATTTACAATTTCGACAAAAAAACCACAAAAAATAAGCAATTCCTTTTTATATCTTGATTTCACATTTTAGTAGGAACACAATTATAACTTATTATAGGATCGATAAAATTTGCTTAAATGTTATAAATTACTTGCAGTAAATCAAATTTATTGGCATTAAACTTTTGCTTTGCAAACCTAAATTTGGATTCGTCATGGAGAGGGGTAAAAATAAGGCATTAAAATATATTTTCACATTGCTTAAAAACCGACAATGTAATTAATTAAGTAATAACGAATTTTTGGTCCAAATACGATTGCGTTTTTTGGTAACATTTATTTTTCTGTAGGACATGTCTTCATAAACAATTACATGGGTAGTTTCTGCGACATTTACAAATTATGCGGAAACAATTATTAGTTATTAAAAACTATTCACGAGTGTAATTATAAGAATAGCAATTATACTCCGGAAAATACTTTCAGGTTTTTATCTTATCCATGTACTTTGGAAACCTGTGGTATATTCAATTGATACCGATAAAATATTCGTATAAATTTGAAATGTAGGTACCTACCGTAGGAACCTACTGATTTACAAACACAGATGTCCGGAACAGGTAGAAAAATACACTTGTAATTGTCCTAACTAAGATACTCTATTTAGTAAGTGAATTAGCCTTCATAATGCACTTAAGAACCATAAAAAACTAGGGTGAGTCCTTCTTCACGGTAACCTTCCACCTCATTTCCTATTTGAAATCCAAAAACTCACGTAATATATTTTCAAAAAAAACATTCGTGCGTCAATTTCCAACAAATCCTTTATCTAATTTTACAATTGTCCGTCCGTCTTTCTCCATTTGTATCTCCCATTATTACAGCTAATGCCTGTCGCATAAGTATATACGGATCATCCTTTGCATCAATTTATAGAAATTTATAAAATTTTATTATTGTAATATTATCGTATATTTCATAAAGGTAAGCTCCTCTCCATTATGAATTTTACACTAATAATAATAATACTTTATTTACGGGACAAGCCCTTTTCCTAAAAATACAATCAGAAATGTATTAAAAATAAGCTAAAATATTTAAACGTGCGTTGAAATACAATATAAACCATTAAAGCACAATAATAAGAAAAACTATCTCACATAAAAATCACATCCTATAAAAATTATACTCAAAATCCATCTGACAATATAACATATGCTTCTTACACATGATATATATATTATATATATATATATATATATATGAGGATACAAAATTATGAGGCACTTCCAGATGTGCCAGAAACTTGAAATTTGGTAGGATTATAGGTTTTTAGTCACAACCAAAGGAAAAAATCCGAAACTGGCAAAATTCCTATTTTGAGGGGCTATTTTGGCCCCCGTTTGCCCCATTTTTTGCCCATAAGAAAGCATGTAAATTGGTGCAGAGGTTTTTATATTAACATTTTAAAATTACTTCCCGTCAAGATACGAACTCAAGACTACCAAGCAATCGACCTGTAGTTATTTACTGTTTAATAAACCTTCAGTTCTTCTTCCTTCCCACCTTTCATTCCGAGAACCCCGATCACACCTAAAAGTACAAAATAAAACAAATAATTTATATTTCTGGAATGAAAAACAACTTGATTACTTCAAAAAAAATATGAGTGACTTATTATTGCTAGTGACATAAATGCTGGATGCCAGTGTTGCTCAAAAGTTGTGTCTTTCAATGTTGAAAGTACCAAACACTTGCATATTTCATCAGAATGGAAATCATGTTCTGTTAAGGCCCATGGTTCAAATATAGTAAATTTGCAATCATCAATGAGGAAAAAATTAAAAGAACATCATGAATCAGTTTCACACAGTAAAGCATTTGAAATAATAAAAACTTCCGAAAAAAATATTATATCAAAGAGTGTCGATGAAGCTAACGAAAAATATATGGAAAGTACTATTAAAATCTTTAACACTATCTATTGTATAATTAAAAATAATAGACCATTTACAGACATGAAATATTTAATAGAACTTCAAAAAAAGAATGATATTGATATGGGCGTATCATTGCATTCTAGATTTATGGTCCCGCTTGTTGCAAAACATATATCTATTGAAATGAGAAAACAACTTTTTGGAAAACTTATAAATCAAGGCAGTAAAATTTCAATCATTATCGATGAAGCATCAACTGCTTCACATAAAAGTGTTTTAATCATTTACTTAAAATGCAAAATTCAAGACTTTGAAGATAGTTTAATAGTTTTTGTTGATCTTGTGGAGCTGGAAGACACAACATCTGAAGTAATTTATCAAACTTTATTGTCAATACTCGAGAAAAATGGTTTCAATGAGAAATATTTACATGAAAACCTTATTGGATTTTGTACAGACGGTGCCAGTGTAATGTTAGGGAGAAAGTTTGGAGTTTCAGCCAAACTTTTAGAAAAATTTCCGGATGTTTTAATTTGGCATTGTCTAAGTCACCGTATACAATTATCTCTGGGTGATGCAATAAAAGATGTAAAGCAAGTAAATTATTTTCAAACTTTTCTCAATAAACTTTATGTTTATTATCATACATCAAACAAGCATCAGAGAGAATTAAATAATATATCTGAAGAGCTTGGAATTGAAATAATGAAAATTGGAAGAATATTTGGACCGCGATAGGCAGCCTGTAGTTCTAGAGCTGCAAAAGCAGTTTGGAAATCATATCAAGCTTTGTATATTCACTTTAATAGAAATTGTGAAGTGGGAATAGTTAAACATTTGAGAAATGAACATTTTCTTAGAGATTTGGCTTTAATAAACAACATTCTAACAGAGATGTCTATACTTTCTAAAGCTTTACAAGAAAGAGATGTTTCAATACTGAAAGCAGACAGATTAATTCGACAAACGATAAAAGTAATTGAACATATAAAATTAAATAAAGCAAACTATGAAAAAGAAGTGGAAGTTATTATAGAAACGAAGAAATATAATATACCATTTGAAACAAAACAAAGGAAAGTATCAATTCCAAGAGAAAAACTATTAGATTGCCTAATAAATCATATGAAAATGCACTTGCTGTTTGATGACAAAAGTGAAAAATATAATGAACTTTTAAGTTATTTCAATTTATTAAATCCTAAAACTTGGCCAAATGACGTTTGTGAAGCTCCTTGGATTGAAGGTGAACATAAATTAATGAAATTAAGCCAAATAATTAAATATGACATTTCAATAAACGATTTTCGTGACTTTATTGATAATAGAGATATTGAATATATAAAAGTCCCAGACAGTATCATAAGGGCTAAAAATATTTTGAATGTAATTGCCGTTAGTTCAGCAGAAGCTGAGAGAGGATTCAGCACCATGAACAATATCGTTGATGTTAAAAGAAATTCTCTACTTATTGAGACTACAAGTCACTTAATGAGCATCAATTTAATGGGAAAATCATTGGAAGAGTTTGATGCGGTTCCCTATGTCAAATCATGGCTCAGACAGGGGCATCATTTAGCTAGCGACAGCTGCGTCAAACAAAAGATGACGCCAACAATTTCTAAAATCAAAAAATGATTTGGAAATTCCTAGAATAATTTGAGCTACAATTTATTTCAATTGGTAAATAAACAGTTTTATAATAATACAGCTTATTTAGAAAATAAAAGAGAAATTTCATGTATATCCATTCCTTACACATGCACGCACAAATATTCTTTTTTAGTTTTAACTCATACCTATGTTAATTTATATTAGCGTACCGGTTGTTAAATATTTTGAATATCACCCCTGTATATATATATATATATATTGAACTGTGTCATGTTCATCAAATCACACCCTCATCTATTCCAGATAAATTCAGAACTTCATGAATACGGCACTCGTAGCAGTGGTGATATTCATATAAATCATTATTCACACTCATCCTGTAAAAAGGGTCCACAGCACTCTACTTCTGTACTTTACAATAATCTGCCACTACATATCAAACATTAACTCTTTAAATGTATTTAACTATAAAGTGAAAGAATTGCTACTTAATAAATGCTATTATAGCATTAACGAATATCTCTCAGAGTCCTTATAACTCTGGATATTAATGTTCTACATCTCTGGATATTAATGTTTTACATCTCTGTATTTTTTGTATTTTTCTTTATATTTTCTTTTTTATATTTTCCCCTGTATTTGAACCTGACTTGTTCCACGTCATAACTAATGGCCGACGAAATTAATAATAAACTATTACTATTAAAAAGATAAATAACAGAATACAGAAAATACTGTATCTGCCCGAATAGAAGCCGGCTCCGGATTTAAGCCGACCCCCCCAAAAATTTCAACAATTTTTTGGCAAAAACGTAAATTTCGTAGATTTTATGCTGAAGTGTGCCGGGCATTCATGCACATCTTAGAATACATTATTTGGGATTGAAGAAATGTGTGGGAAATGGTTTAGTTGTTGACATTTTGAAATATTACTCCAATTAATAATTTTGCGTTGCTGAATATTGTTCCATATTCAGTGACAATAATTTCATTCATCTTCATTTTCACAAAAGGTCAAATATAGTAACAGCGATCTCGCCAAGATATTTTTTCATCCAAGTCTATTTCCAATGAAATTAGCATATATATTGCCTTAAGAAATTGCGTTTTTATAATTACATAAGTTCCATGTAAAGTTTTACCGAAATTGGAACAGTTGAGCGTTCAAAGCCGTGAACGCATTTTGCGTAATCAGCAATTTACGCAAGCGATCTCGCAAAGATATTTTTTCATCCAAGTCTTTTTCCAATGAAATTAGCATATATATTGCCTTAAGAAACTGCATTTTTATAATTATACACGTTCCATGTAAAGTTTTACCGAAATTCAAACAGTTGAGCGTTCAAAGCCGTCAACGCATTTTGCGTTATCGTCAATTTACGCAAGAGATCTCGCCAAGATATTTTTATATATATTCATCATAAGTCAAATATTTACTTTACGAAAAATATAGTACTATCATTTGAACGTGAAGGCAATGAGAGACTTCTAGATTTAACCATAACCCAAATTTTCCTCGGACTCGCATTTAAGCCGAGGGGTGATTTTTTCATGATAGATTTTGACAAAAAACATCGGCTTGTATTCGGGCAGATACGGTAGTATATCAGATGTATTATTTAGACAGAATCCTACCTACTAATGTGAAAAGTATGATTTACTTTGCTTTAGTAGAAAGTATTTTAAGGTATGGACTAACAGTGTGGGGTTCTACTAGTATATCTCATCTGAAAAATTTATATAAAAGTCAGAACAAAATCATTAAAATGATTGATGGCAAGATAAATATATCGATTATTGACAGATATAAAGATATAAATGCTTTGCCTATCAAACAACTCTTTAAGTACATTATTATTTGTGATAATTATGCCAATGATACTTATAAAACATTAATTGAGTCTAGTTATGGTACTGGTAGGAGAGATATGGTCAGGTATCAGATTCCTAAAGTTTGTTTTAATAAATATGGAGATCGGACTTTTGATGTTTTAGTACCTAAGTTATACAATGAGTTACCTAGAAGAATTAAATTAATTAAAAATTTTAATGAATTTAAAAAACTTAACCCTTGGGTACCCACGTGAATATTTTTAATGCCAGTACTCGCACGGTGTCTGAGAGATGCCTGTCTTTATTATGGCATAAACTAATTAAAATTATACAACTATATATACTTAGATTGCAAAGTTTCCTTTATTTTGAAGTTATAAATAAAAAACCAAGCAAGATTCAGCAATAAATCTGGTATATTTCTTATATTTTTCTTTGACACAAACCAAAAGAAAAAATGAACTGCATCGCATGTTAATATACAAAAATAATTTCTCATAACAAAATCATTAATTTTCATCATTGCAAAGAGTACATAAATATTTTGCATATTCTAAACATATAAATTTGTCACATTTTAAACATTGATACTTTGTCATTCGGTTCTTTTTTCTCTCACAGATATAGCACCTCTTTCTAACGCACTTACTTCCTTCCGACAGGTCTGTTGTTATTTCTTTTCTATTTTGCTTTTCTGTCATGCCAAAATTTGAACCAGGTTGATTTTCTTCACATTCTAAAGTAACTTCTAATGTTCACTTCCTCAATTCTTTGGGCAAACAAACAATTTTTGATCTGTTTTGCATGTGGTTTTTGACTAATTCTAAGGCCAATGACTTTATAAAATACTTACTTTTTTCTAAACCTGGATTGCGGTTCCCTAAATAAATTACATAAGCGTTTATAGCTTATATGTTTAGCATTGTATAAAAAATGACCTGGTGTTTCTGGAGACAGAATATGTTGCACATTTTTTATTCACTTTGTCAACACCAGATTTGGCTGCATTATAAAATAAGACAATTTCTTGTTTCTTCTTTTCACCTGTTTCGTTATCTACAGCAGAATCATGGTGCATACTACTAAATAGAAGGACATTTTTTCGTATTTAGGAATATACGACACTAACGTCACATTTCCTTGAAAAGCAAAACTTATCATAAAATGTTCTCAGTTACTAGTTGATACAAAGCCAGGTGGAGGTTGGCGCTTATTACTTTCTCCATATGTAGTAATGGGAAAATATTGTGTTCATGAAAAAAATCGACTTCGAGATACACACACACACACACATGCACACACACACATGCACACACACACACAGACATCATTCTGAAAATATTCTAAACATGTTCTAGGGACCTCTAAATGTGTATTTCCATTGAAATCTCGAAGTCGATTTTTTTCATGATCACAATACTTCTCCATTACTACGTATGGAGAAAGTAAAAACTCGTGAGTTTTTACTTTCTCCATACGTAGTAATGGGAAAGTATTGTGATCACGAAAAAAATCGACTGCGAGGTTACAACGGAAATACACGTTTTGAGGTCTCTAGAAAACGTTTAGATTTTTCGGAATGGTCTATGTATGTGATTGTGGGCACTCTAACTCTAAAAGTACTCGCCATATCACTACCAAATTTCATATATAACACTTTAGCATGAGCATTAAGAACTGATTAGTTTTTGGACAATAACGGTTAACCAGAAGTCGAGGTTTATTCGAAACCCGATTCTATTGTTCTGATATTTCTCCATTAAAACATCATTATTGTAAATACAATTTTATACAAAGGTTATAGAGAATGTAATTTCCTATAACTTTCATTTGAAACAATTTTCCATAGCATTTATTGTTTAGGAATTATTTATAAATAACCGGTTTTTAGGTTTCTGTCAAATATCTCCTTAAAAACATCGTTATTGATAATCTTCATAAGGACCAAAGTTGTAGAGAATAATATTTCTTCCAAGTTTTGTTTGAAACGAATTTATGTATAACTTTCTATTTCGGAGATATTTTGATTTTTCTTAATAGTATACAGCGCCACCACCATGTAGCAGTGAATTCTGTAAACATATTCAAAATATACGTAATTTACGGCAATAAGGACGACTGTATTCTTTCACGCTACGAAATGATAATTTTGCCTCATAATGCTATTCATAATAATTTAAATATCTATACCCCAAATATGGAGAAAGTCATGTGTTGGCCACATCAGATTTTTCTAGCTTTTATCATTTAGGAGGAGTTCCATGAACAAACAAACAAACCCATGCTTCAAAATATATTATAGTAGACAAGCTATTGGAAGAAGAAAATTCGTCTTTCCAGATGCCAGTATAGTAATACCCCGCTATACATAGGAGATGCATTCCTGAGAAATGCAACTTATAACGAAACAACGTCTAGTGAAACTAATATTTCCATGAGAACTATGATAAAAGTAGAGGTTACGTTCCTGGCAGATATTTTGTGATGCATTTGTTTCCCAAATAATACATATCAATACAATACATTAGACAGACTATTTTACCACTTTGAGTTTACCACTCACTGCTACTAGGGTTTAATATACATTTTATCGTAATAACGAGTAACCAATTGCAATAATAAATTCATAAATCACCGAAAATAATTGTCTATAGTGTGATGGAGCACAGAAATTGTTTATTTACTTACACGCACACTGATACGCACTTTAGAATACTTTTCATGAGGATGTCGCAATCCAAAGTATGTCCAATATCTCATGAGATATCAACGCAAACGTAAACCGGGATGAAAGGACACAAAATGTTAGACATAACTGTTGACAAAGCTCTCTTATAGCTGACTGACCCTCAGAAATAGGTTTCTACACATCGTCATTAAAATTGGGACAGTCACTTTTATCCCCTGTGTAACTTGTGAACCATGTAACCCATCGTCATCTCTCAAACACATGGCCAGCAAATGTTTATTCTGAGTATGATTTTATACGAATTGATAAACACTAAATTAAATTAATTCATATAAATAATAATAAACATGAAATTAAAATCCGAATAGAGGGTTTTTATTGTTATAGTTATAATTTATGCACCGCAATTGTAATTTCTGAAATTTTGCTTTTAGTATTTCACAAACAATGTATATGCGAAGCGACAGAATTTATAACGAAACATGTTCCTTAATTGATTGGCGACGTATATGCGAAACAACGTATAGCGGGGTTTTACTGAACAGAAAAAGAAAGTCTGAAAAAGAAGAAGCTTCTTCAAAACAAGAAGGAGCTTTATGTCAATATTTAAAGCAAAAATAAAATATATCGAACGATAGTGTAAATGACAATAGTGATATTGTTAGGTGTAGAACTGAAAAATAAACTCAAGTTACGGATGTATGAAGGAAAGAAATGTTACGGGTGATTTAGAAGAATTAGATACTGAGAAATATTACGGTGACTGATATAACCGACGATATTTATGAGGATCACTCATCTGAACAATACTGCCATAGAAATTAGTATAAAAAGTTAGGAATGGGCGCGTTTCGTACAATGGAGTATGTATTAGAAAGAAATTATATACCTGTACGCAGAGCTGCAAACCGAACCGAACCGCAGTCATTTTGCTGAACCGCGAACCGAACCGAAACCACTGATTAATTTTTCAATGAACCGAAAACCGAACCGTAATTTTTTCCAAAAGTGGTTCGGTTTCGGTTCGATCTCAATCCACAAAGTACGGACCAACGAAAAGACCAGGAACTTCCATTGGAAAAACCAGCGGGTTTGCTGCAAAGGAAAGAGTGCCTGTCTCTTTCCTCTCTGCTACTATTGTTATCCACAGACGACATTTATGGTGAGGGTTATGGGGACACCAACTGCGACAATATCCGGGTCAACCACTGTAGGCAGAAACCGACCAACAGAATATAGAAAGATCTTTATCCGAACGCAGGCAAAATGGTTGTTTTACATAGAAAGGAGCCGTAATCTGCTTTCGTGCCGAGAGAAAAATCCCTGCCCTTACCATCACCATCACCCCCTTCAGCATTGTAATTAGCAGACCTGAGAAAATATGCCTTGCTGTGTCTTTCTTAGGACACCATTAACTCTCCTCATATCTTTTCCTTCGGAAAAATTCAAATTGTTGCTCTCAACAGCTTGAGCTTTCAACGACATCATTCCTTTTCCAACTGTCGCGTGTTGTTCTTCTATGATATTTCCATTACTTGATGGTTTATATTCCAGCAAAAGCAGGCGAAGACTTCGGCGGATCCCTTGGATCGGAGGCTTTCATTTCTCGCAGAATTCTTTGAATTATCTAGTGTGTATTTTTGATAATATTTTAGTAAACTTTATTTAAGAGAAAAATAAAATTAATTAACATGTTAGTGTTATTTAAAGAGGGTCACTCTACATTTTATAATCATTTGTTTAGAACCACAAGTGTCCGCACATCATACATTGAATAATCTGCCCCGAACTGTCCATTAATTTTAAATTATTCTTGTAACGTAATTTTACTATCATATTGATTTTTTGATTACTTTTATAATGTGGCAAAAGAAAAAAATTAGCAACATGTAATATGTTTGGAATCGAGCTAAAAGTGTCTTTTTGAATTTATTATATAATAATAAGAATTAATAATCGAATTTATTAGAGTTTTACATAACATAAATTCATTCGGAGTAATATTTTATTCCATATTATTTGACTAATTAACTAATTAAAATATTTTATTTACATAAATTTATTATAGAAAGTTGGAAAAATCGAGACGCCGTGCATCATCGCCATTGGAAAGCAAGAAACTGTCTAATTCAATAATTAAATCTATCATTCAATCAAGAAAATCTTAATAAGGGTTTACGGAAAAGAATTTTCCTGGACCCCTGATAAATATAGCGAACATTTTTTTTTATTTGTTATGAATGGACCAAAGGAATAACGTTTTGTAACTTCCATTGGTTTTATTTGTCTTACGACCCGGGTTTCGACGTTACATTGCTATCGTTAGGTGCAGATATGGTGAGAATAGAAAGTATATATGTACAGAGAAATGGGTAGAGAGGGGGGAGGGAGGGTAGTTAGTAAGACGGAAAGGAATGGAGGGGAGGGAAAGGAGGGACCTATCTCAGAGGGTTACTGCGGGGTGTAGGTTGTAAAGGGATAAACAGGGAGGGGAAAGGAAAGGCTGGAGACCATCTCGGGAGGGTTTGGGGAAAGACAGGAAGGACTAAAAAGAAAGGCCTTGTGGAAGACGGAGAGAGGGTGAACCCCAGAGAGAGGAGGGAGGAAATTATCAATGCGGCAATGGGTATGTGTGGTGGAATAAGAAAAATAAAGGCAAGTGCGGGTGGTAGAACTAAAGAGGTTAAATATTGGGAGACTGGTGGTAAGGCCCTTGTTATAAATTTTTTTTCCTCTAAATGATGTGTATTACAGGTAAGAAAAAGAAATAAAATGCCTAAGGAACTAATTTTCTTTGATTTTTAATGATTTCTTTAAAACACTTTTATGTTTTCGTTGTCCATCCATCCAGGGATAATCTCAAAAGCACTTTAAGCTAGAGACGCATTTTCTTACTGATTATGTATGATTGTGTACATTGGTAAATGAATTTGAAGTGAATCCATTCAGAGAATTTTTAATTGGTATATAAACAACAATGAACAAAAATCATGTTAGGATCAAAAATACCATTTTTTAAATATAAATAAATGAAGATGATGATGGGATTGTATTATATTTAAAATATAAATTTTTCCTTTCTTTAAATAAATTCTTCTTTCATGTAAAATAATAATGACTGCTTACTTACAGATTGATAATGAATTTGTAATGTTTATATTGGTCAAATTATTTCTGAATAGTATTTCAAATGATTAATTTAGTTGAACCGAACTGGAAACCAAACCGAACCACTTGTCAAAATTCTCGTCTGAACCGAAACATGAACCGAACCACTTCCAAAAATTTAGAACTGAACCGCGAACGGAATCACTTCAAATTTTGAAGTGGTTTGCAGCTATGCCTGTACGTAAGGGAAATAGCATTTTCAAGTTCTTTTCTTCATCATACCTAAATAATCCATTTTCTTCCTATTCAAAAATAGTGCATGCACACATAAATAAATTAAACGTTTGTAAGATTCTTTACGTTATCAACAATGAAGAAGTAACCATGCAAGAAATTTTCTACATTGGCATTAAATAACAATGACAAAATATTTCATAGGATAAAATTTTAGAACTGTGTAATTTCACTTACTTTAGCTTATAATAGCATACTTGTTACTTTCTCCATACGTAGTAATGGGAAATTATTGTGATTACGAAAAAAATCGACTAATTGTAAGAGATTTCAACGGAAATACACGTTTTGAGGTCCCTAGATCACGTTTAGACTATTTTCGGAATGATGTCTGTGTGTGTGTGTGTGTGTATGTGTGATTGTGGGTGCCCTAACTCAAAAATACTCGCCATATCGTTACCAAACTTCGTATATTACACTTTAGCACGAGCACAAAAAACTGATTATTTTTTGGACAATATCGGTTAACCGGAAGTCGAGGTTTATTCGAAACCCGATTCGGTTTTTGCGATATTTCTCCATTAAAACCACGGCATCGAACCGGTACCGAACCGAAAACCGAAACCGGAAAAAACCGTTGTTTTTCCTGGAGTGAAACTGAACCCGAACCGAAAAAAAATATTTTCCTGAACCGGAACCGAAACCGAAAACCGTTATTTATTTCGTTCCATATTTCCATAAAACTGGGAGCGAAAGAAGGGTTTTTCCTTTTGCTTTAGTTTGAGTCTTTCTGAAAGCCACACGTTTAGAAACAGAGTAAGAAAAGGGTTGGGTTTTTCTTGAGGACACATTCTCCTCAGCCTTGGGAAGGATGTCTTTTTGTGATAATATCTGTTGGCTCAATAGTAGGATTTTTCATGTGCATCTTAATACATAGAGAGAGGGTCTACAATAGATCCTGCTGAGATTACCTGTTAAACGAGGCTACTGGAAAGGAACTTTGGCGGTACTTTGAAGACAGTCTGTAATTGTCTTGGTACCCTCCGCCCGAGCATACCCCGTAGAGTGTGTTCCCGGCAAAAATATTTCCCGATTCTTAATTTGGATTTTCCTTAAAGTTGGAGGTTATTGTCCCCATATAATTTCACTCTCTCTCCATATCCACTGAACCCTTGTATTCTGGTAGTCATTCTCTAAAACTTATCCAGAATGGATCGCTCCGCAGCCGTGGTTTTGAGATATTCTTACTTCGGTTATCCTTTGTTACAGGTTAGAAAATTTCTATTTATTTTATAGAATGCATCTTAAAATGAGCTCACATATTCGTATTGGTTGCTTAAAACCGAAGAGAAATTAAATATGAATGCGAATTTGTTATTTTTAGTGAAAAATTTTGCCGACTGCAGAAACCCGCATTAAGGATTCCGCCTGAAGAAAGTTCACAACAGGCCGAATAAGTAAGTCTTATTTTCTTTTTGTTTGCATGTTTGATTTCAAGAGAAATTTAGTACAGCGATGTAAATTTGGTTTTGTCTATATGTCTCATGGAAACAAAGAGAGTGAAAATAAGAAGGCTTTGGAATTTTATTAAAGACGTTCTATGCCCGAAGTTCGTAAGTCACTTTGATCAATTTATGTTAGGAATTCAATGAAAGTATTTAAGCAGGAAATGCGATGTTAACCTATCTTATGAGAAATAGGTATAGGATCGGACTTATTGATCTATGCTAGATCCAAGGTTGTTAAACGAAACCGAACCCAAAGAATAGTTTCGGTTCGGAAGGAAACTATATCTTTTCTCTTGCCATTTAGTTTCGGTTCGTAACGAAACTGTATGTTCCGTGATGGGTTTAGTTCCGTTCCGGAACGAAATTGTTTAGTCGGAACGAAATATTTCGTTCCGGAACGGTTCCTTTTCTTGAATGGGTTCGGGTTCAAGTTGAGAGTTATTGGGAGATAAGTTCAGTAGTTTCGTTCCAAGCAAACTGCACCATTATTCTGTTCGTGGGGCGGAGAAGAGAGCGAGGTACTCGCATAGAGTAGAAGCCCGCAAATCATACGTGGCGCCTTAGGGGCTTAATTAGGCTTAATTTTATTCTTCTAATATAAGCCCTTTTAACACATTCAATATCTTCTTGGTTTTTTAGTTCCATCCCCAATGGCCAACCGAAATTTCACTATTTTTTTAAATATCGTTTTTCCGGAAAAATTCGCACTAAATACAAACTAACCGATGAGCAAACTGACGAAAACTAAACTGAGGAGCCGGCTTCCAACGAGGAGCCAATGTGCGAAGCCGTCGCTTAACGGTACGGTTAGGGGCCGTCCATATATTACGTAAGACGTTTGGGGGGAGGGGGGGTGCGGATGTGTCTTACGTTGTCTTACAAGGGGGGAGGAAGGGTCTACGATTGGTCTTACGTAAGATTTTACTTTAGCGAAAACGTAGTTTGCGTCCCAGAACAGTAATGTGAATGAAACGCATTTAACACCGTTAATGCGGCGCTCCCGCGCTCCAGCGATAGCAGGACTCACTGTCAGTCGAAGCGGGCGCCGATGCTCTGCCACATGGGGGCGCTGCACTTTTATTGCTGAGCTTTCTTGTACCCTCACCCCGCTCCCTGAGTCCCACTCTGCATGACGCACGTGCTGCAAGTTCCAACCTGACACGAGCCGCTACCGGCAGACAGGAGTGCTGCGCGAGGGTACCGCGGGTTTAAATGACTTACTTTCGCTCGAATGATGAGGTCTAGAGCAGATCTCTATAAAAGGCTCTTTGAAGCTTTCAAGAATTGCTACCCAAGCAAAACTCCACAACAAGCCCAGGAGGAGGCAAATGTCATCTGGCGAAGAGCTAAAACTGAATTTGGGAAGGATGGTATGGCATTTGAAAAACACATTGACAGTAAAATTCAACAACTGAATCAAGAAGCTACGAAGAGAAAAGCTACTCTCAAGAGCCCCTCCGCATGTCTGGCCCATGTTTATTAGTTTTATTCGATGTCTAGGGGGCTCACCACAACAGGGGTGCCAATACGTCGGCATGTCTTTATTTTTTTTTCGATGCTCCAAAATCTATGGAAGGTTTTTATTACCTATTTTTTTATGTTGTGAAAAAAGTTTACCTTTATGTGACTGTTAGCCAAGTACGGCTTCTCACTGAAATAATAAACATTTGTTTATAAATAACAGGGGAATTATTTACTAGACCAGCTGACTACCACCCCTGAAAATTATCTAATACTCATTCGAAGTGAAACATCAGTAGTGGTGAGCTCGCTAGTGAAAAAAACCTCAGATTTCTTACGTAAGATTTACGGGGGGGGGGGGGGGTCCCTTTGGTTCTTATGTTTTCTTACATGGGGAGAGGGGGGGTCAAAAAGTGGCCTAAAACGTCTTACGTAATATATGGACGGTCCCTTATTACGGAGCGGGAGATGCGTCGACTACGCGTCGACGCCGGTCGTCTGCGCGCGGTAGCAACCGTCGACGGCGGCATTGAATGTATTAATGATATGGCGATTTTTCCGCGAACACCCATTTTCCGTCAGCGAGAAAAACAACTCCGTACGAGGTCGGCACTCACTACTCACTGTGCACTCTACATCTTCCCGGTGGTGATATTAGGAACTAAGATCCCCCTCCTATCCCCGACCTCCCCTCTCGCATTCCCCCCTCGCCCTCTCCTCTCGCCGTTAGACGCGAGTAAAAACCATTGAAAACTGGCTGGAACCATAGCTGGAACCAAAGTAGAAGGAGCCGGAACGAAACTATTTCATGTGCGAACCCGATCCGGAACGGTTCAGTTTCGTTCCATCGACATTTCGTTCCGAAGATTTCGTTCTACTTTCGTTCCGGTTCCACTTTCGTTCCACGACTTTGGTTCCTTTTTCGGTTTGGTTCTTGTGAACCGTTCCTTGAACCGAAACCTATCTGGAACAGTTCCTTTTCAGTGGGTTCGGTTTCGTTTAACAACCCTGGCTAGATCTTTATTCTTGGACTAATTCACATCATCATATTAAGTTGCATACTCATTGCGCGAATATGGTTTAATACTTTGTCAATTTTATTAAACATGTGAAATTATTAGTAATTATTTACAATTATCTGCTTAAATTTAATTTGTAATTTTTTTTAGAATTTCTAAATATAATCTTAAATAAATAAAATAAATAAGTATTTAGATTAAATAATTTATTTTCGTAATTTGAGTATTAGTTTTTAGACGCGTTTCGCTTACAGCGTGAGTGCCTATTATCGTCCGTCCGTCCGTCCGCATGTTCGTTCTCGGCTTCTACTGAACGGATTTTCATGAAATTTGATATTAAGGACTTACAATCAAATATAAGAAGAAAATCGCAAAAATGAATCTTGTACGCCAATCAGGGGTACCACTTTCCTGGTGACAAAAAATGAAATTTTTGTCATATCTCGTAAAGTATTGCTCATATCAAAATATTTTTCAAATAAAAGTTGTAGAACTGGTAAAGAAGTATATTTCCTTCCCTATACATTTTTATCGTAGAAGTAGCCGTTATCGATAAAATCAAACAAAAACGTCTTAAATCGAGTTGAACTTAGAAAATTTCTTGCATGGTTACTTCTTCCTTGTTGCTAACATAAACAATCTCGCAAACAAACGTTTAATTTCCTTACGTGTACATGTAATATTATTAAATAGGAAGAAAATGGATTATTTATGACGAAGAAAAGAATTTTAAAACGCAATTTCCCTTACGTACAGGTATATACTAATTTCTTTCTAATACTCCATTGCACGAAACACGCCCATTTGTGATACGTTGTACACTTTCCTAACTTGTTTAAATATCACTATTGTTAAAGTGAAGATGTATTTGATTAAAATAAATATTATGTGAACTAATAAAGCAGTTCTTGAAAGTTTCTTTATAATATTTTAAGATCGGAGCGAAAAAAACCGGTTCACTGCCAGAGCGGAACCGGAACCGAACCGAAATTTTGTTTTGAGTGAACCGGAAGGAAAACCGGAGCGAAAAAAATTACGGTTCGATGCCCTGGTTAAAACATCATTATTGTATATATACAGTTCTATACAAAGGTTATCGAGAATGTAATTTCCTATAACTTTCATTTGAAACAAATTTCCATGGCAGTTATTGTTTAGGAATTATTTATAAAAAATCTGATGTGGCCAACACATGACTTTCTCCATATTTGGGGTATAGATATTTAAATTATTATGAATAATATTACGAGGCAAAATTATTATTTCGTATCGTAAAACAAGACACGTCCTTGTTGCCGCAAATTACGTTTTTTTTGAATGTTTACAGAATTCTCCGCTACATGGTGTTGGCGCTGTACACTGGTATTAAGATAAAACGAAATATATACGAAATGGATGGTTCTACGAAAATTAGTTTCAAACAAAACTTGGAAGAAATATTATTCTCTACAACTTTGGTCCTTACGAAGATTACCAATAATGATGTTTTTAAGGAGATATTTAACGGAAACCGAAAAACCGGTTATTTATAAATAACTCCTAAACAATAACACCTATGGAAAATTGTTTCAAATGACAAATGTAGGAAATTACATTCTCTATAAATTTTGTATAGAATTGTATATACAATAATGATGTTTTAACGAAGAAATATGGCAAAAACCGAATCGGGTTTCGAATATACCTCGACTTCCGGTTAACCGTTATTGTCGAAAAACTAATCAGTTCTTTATGCGAATATTAAAGTGTTTTATATGAAGTTTGGTAACGATATGGCACGTACTTTTTGAGTTAGAGCACCCACACTAACATACACACACACACACATACATCATTCCGAAAATAGTCTAAACGTGTTCTAGGGACCTCAAAACATGTATTTCCGTTGAAATCTCGAAGTCGATTTTTTTCATGAATACAATACTTTCCCATTACTAGGTATGAAGAGAGTAATAATCGGTTTTTACTTTCTCCATATGTAGTAATGGGAAAGTATTGTGATCACGAAAAAAATCGACTTCGAGATTTCAACGGAAATACACGTTTTGAGGTCCCTAGAACACGTTTAGACTATTTTCGGAATGATGTCTGTGTCGATGTGTGATTGTGGGCGCTCTAACTCAAAAAGTACTTGCCATATTAATACCAAATTTCATATATAACACTTTAGCATGAGCACAAAGAACTGATTAGTTTTTGGACAATAACGGTTAACCGGAAGTCGACGTTTATTCGAAACCCGATTCGGATTTTGCGATATTTCTTCGTTAAAACATCATTATTGTGTTTACAATTCTATACAAAGGTTATAGAGAATGTAATTTTCTATAACTTTCATTTGAAATAAATTTCCATTTCAGTTATTGTCTAGGAATTATTTATAAATAACCGGTTTTTCGGTTTCCGACAAATATCTCCTTAAAAACATCATTATTGGTAATCTTCGTAAGGACCAAAGTTGTAGAGAATAATATTTATTCCAAGTTTTGTCCGAAACAAATTTTCGTATAACTTTCCATTTCGAAGATATTTTGATTTTTCTTAATTTCCCGTATACAGCGTCACCACCATATAGCGGTGAATTCTGCAAACATTCAAAATATACCTAATTTACGGCGATAAGGACGACTGTATTCATTTACGATACGAAATAATAATTTTGCCTTATAATTCTACTCATAATAGTTTAAATATCTATACCCCAAATATGGAGAAAATCATGTGTCGGCCATATCAGATTCTTTTAAAAGGATCTACGATTGGTGTATCTCTTCCCTCGTACTCAAATTTTTTGTTTTTATGTCGAATTCTAATCGGCGGTGCAAGTTCACATTCTGATGTTATTTCCATTGTCAGAGCAATTTCTTTGGCAGAGTAGAGCATTTGTTGAAAACCATTAGTATGGTATTCTTCCAAAAATGAGTTAATGCTTTTAAAATTTTTAATGCTTTCTGATATTACCATGTATGGTCTTTGGAATAATTTTGATGCAACATTAACTTTTGATAAAACGTCGTACCAAACAACAACACTGCAAACAAATTTAAAGCTAGAAATTTTATTCGCCAGCGATTTACTAATGTTTTTGGTATCGCAGTCTCTCTGCTCATCCAAAGAAATTTCCACCAGTGCATCATATAGTTCTCCCAATTGGTACCTTGATGGCTTAACAGCATCCACATGATTTTCCCACCGCGCAGTACTAACACTTTTTAAAGTCAAGGATGTTATATACTTTTTTAGTACAGTCCATCTTTTTGTCGAACTTGAGAAAAATACAAATATCTCTTGAACTAAAAAAAATTAACAATTTCTCCAGATTTTGCTGCTGCATCATTGACCACAAAGTTAAGCGAATGACATGAGCAAGGTAAAAAAAGGCTTTAGGATTTTGAATTAAAATCCGTCTTTGGATGCTGGAATGGGTACCTTTAATATTTGCTCTGTTGTCACAACCCTGTCCGCGCATGTTTTCAATTTCGATGCCCAATGTATCCAGCTCTTGCAATATCAGTTCGGTCAATCCCGCTGCAGTGGTTAATTCAACAGGCAGAAATTTAATAAAATATTCTTTAGGAGAATATTCTGGCTGCTGTTCTTTTGTCACAATGCGAACTACAAACGACATTTACTCAATCCTGCTAATTTCCGGAGTACAATCTAATATTATGCTGTAATATTTTGCTTCCTTAATTCTAGCAACAATAGTATTACGAACTTTTTGTCGTAGCAGATAAATAAGATTATTTTGAATGTCTTTGCTCATATAATGGACACTGAGGATTTTCTGAGGCTCTTCTTAAATGCTCACTTGTAACAGGATCAAACTTTGCTAATAACTCCATGATTTTTAAAAATTACTGTTTTTATGGTCAAACAATTTATCTGATTTTCCTCTAAATGCCAACAGTTGTGAGGCACATAATTGAGTAACAGCTATAATTATTCTCTTTAAAATATCTCGCCAATGTTGTCGTTCGAGTGGTGAGATTCGTTGATGTTCTCTATCAATGGTCTTGCCAATCTCCAATCTGGTATCTAACTCCATCCATTTTTAATATTTTGAAGTTATATTGATGCTAATAATAAATGATATAATGAAGAAAATGAAATTAAAAAAATAGAATAGAAACTTACTTTTTTTGCACAAAATTTACACTAGTTACACAGGTTAATTACTTATTATTATATCAACAGCGAGTACTAGGACTTCCATGAATTGTTAATGCAAGGCGTTTGATCTAATAGACCTAAATTATCCAGTCTGCATCAATGCCTGTGCATGGTGAGCTTATCGCAATCAGTGACGTTCAGCCAGGTTAAACCCAACCGCTGTCAGCGGCGCTGAGATCGGCTGAATACTGGCATTGCTAGTGCTAGTACTGTAATGGAATAAACAACTCGCTTAGCGGCATATTACAAACGTAGCCGAATCTTGTATGTGCGCCGATAAGAAAATATTGCAAAGAAAAGCCGCCGCACAGGCTGGTGTGCAGGAAAAGATAAGAATAGCTACTCAGGAATATATCTTAATCTGCCCGCGGTTGCCTTTGTCAATTGGCACCCTTTTCTTTTTTGCAAATCCGCAATGGCGGTTGATTTTCGTCTCAATATGTACCTGAAAATGCCGCTCCAAGCTATGTGCCGCCTAAGGTGGCTGCCTCAACCCTGGCGCTGGCCCTGTTCGTTATATTTGTTTATTTGTTATTCGCAGTCGCTCAGTAGAAGTAAACCCCCCCCCCCCCCCCCCCCCACTGGCTGTGGGCCTGCTTGCAGTACTGCCCTACTAAAGTTTCAAAGATGGACATCTCTGCTACTTTATATTCCAGCACAGGGCACTTGGATTAATGCCGGAGAGCAAATAATTACTTTAACATGTTCCACCTTTTCTTCTTCCGTTTTGCGAATGGGTTTCCGGGAAGCTTCTCAGCAAGTGCTTGCATTACTTTACTATTGATTATAAAGAATCCAAATGGCAACAAAAATGTCGGGAAAATTACATCCAGTCATCTGCATTCCTTATATTTCTTACAATCAACATTCAGAAATACAGTTTCAACAGAAGGAGTATGGGAGTGTTACTGCACTCAAAACATTTACTTGCAGCCACACTTCAGCAGATTTTTGTCTGCAAAGTAAAACAAATATTTTAAGATAGCGCAGGGCCCGGTGCTGTCACACTGTTTGCACCGCAATCTGTCAGCTCTGCTTGTGCCAGCGTAAACTTTAAAATGCCATATGTAAAATTTTTGGGAAACGTAGGGGGGGCAAGTGCCCCCCTTGCCCCTTACTGCGGGCGCCCATGTGTGCTATTGTCTTTTTTATTAGCTTCTTTCCTATGTATGTAAAACTTTATATTTTTGAAACATGTATTTTTCTTGTAAAGGTATTGAACTATTGTAAATGGACCCATTTGTGTCCGTATGTTTTGAATAATAATAATAATAATAAAGGAGAGGACATAAGGACCAAGGTTGCCCAGTTTTTGCCGGCTCAGCACACAACACCTAATGCAAAAGGTAGCACACCAGCTGAGCTACTAATGGGTTGTCAGCTAAGGACATGCCTAGGAAAACTTCGCACCAGCAGTTACCAACCTAATAATGTGCCTGCAGAGCAGCTGCCACAGTGGAGAGTTCAAGATCGGTGATCCAGTCTATGCAAAAGACTGCAGGAGATAAGTGAATGCCAGCCACTATTGAGAAAGTGCTGAGCCCAAGGACTTTCATTGACCTGACTAGCAGTCATGCACACTGTAAGAGACACACCAATCAGTTAAGGCCAAGACAAGGGCATAATAGAGAGTAGCAATTCTTGTCGTATTTTCCGGCCAGAAAGAGAGATGTGAGGTGACTGAGAGGACTTCTTTCTTCCCCATAGCCACAGTTAGAAGTAAAGTCCCTCCAATGAGAATAGCACTCCAGGGATACAGATAAGAGGAGAAATGGCAGTCCCTCAACTGAGGCGACAGGTTCAGCCTCTGAGAGAACATAAGCTCCCCATTTTTCTAAGGGATTTTATATTATAGGCATCCTTCCTTTCCCAGGAGAGAAACATACTAAAGGGTAAAGGGATGTTATAGATTTTGAGGATTATACATGGTGGCCATCTTATACGGAGATATGGCAACAGCACTGCCATGCATGCCTAGAGATTGGCAAGGGGAAAAGCCAGTCTACTTTCGGTTGTCAGCCCATATAGTCCTTACTCTTATGTATCCGAAAATATAATAAAAATCTTCGGCCACCCAAACTTGCAGCTGTTATTCAGTCCCTTCATATAGCCTACAATACAACTTCCTTTCACACTACAACACACACTTTCAGCTTTGCCAGTGCTAATCTCTAATATATTTTGAAGTGTTTGTTCATGGAACTCCTCCTAAATGATAAAAGCTAGAATAACCAAATTTGGTACGATTCATCCTTACATCCTTGGAGTCGAGTGATCGGCTTGAACCGGAGACTCTGGAAGTTCTGTGGGAGCATGGGAGTAGATTTCGTGGACCTCGGGCCGGTTCTCGAATCGTGCAAGGTACCCCTTAACCGCTCGGGAGTTCACTATACCGCCAAGGCAGCACAGAGATGGTAGGGTATACGAACATAGTAGAGTTTTTTTAGATTAGAGAGTAGGTTAGTGAGCAGGTCATATACGGGGAAATTAAAGACTTGCGCTAATTATCATAATAAAGTTATTAACTCTGACCGTAGATTAATATGTAGGTTGGCTTTAGGGCACAATAAACCATGCGATAATACTATCAGTAATAAAGCCGCTATTGGAAATGAGGGATGCATCCTCCAAATCGCTGAAATAATTCCGAAGCGACACATAAGTGACACTAAAAATTTTAACTCTAAATTTCCGGAGTATCAGGAATAAGGCTGCGGAACTTCAGAATTTACTAGAACAAACAGAGGCAGATATAGTGATAGGCACAGAGAGTTGGCTAACCTCGGATATTCACGACCGTGAAATTTTCCCCTTACGATATATATTCACAGACGAGATAGGACAAATAGGAGTGGTGGAGGGGTGTTTATAGCAGTGAATAATACACTAATAAGTTATCCGCTCAAGTTTGCTGAAAACAATATTGAAAGCACTTGGTGTATTATAAATAGTGAAGGTTTGGGAAACATTTATGTATGTGCATATTATAGGCCGCCAGCTTCAAACGCAGAAGAAATATACGATCTAGAGGCTCAAATAAATTCACTAATGAAGAAGAATAGTAAAAGCATTATCATAGTAGGAGGAGACTTCAATCTACCCTCGATAAATTGGCAGAGTTGTAGCTTCATACCATCCGGTAGGAATCGCGAGTCATGCGAAGCGCTAATAGACATCTTCAATAAACGTTCCCTCATCCAGGTAGTCAAAAAACCTACGAGAGCGAACAATTTATTAGATTTACTAGCAGTTAACATCCCCGAGCGGGTTTCCGAAGTAACTGTTGAAGAAGGAATCAGTGATCACCAATCAGTTCGAGTACTTTTGGATATAACTGTCACAAAATATCGCAAGCCTAAGCGAGAAGTGTACATGTAAAAAAATGCTAACTTTGAGGATTTCAAAGAGAAACTCATCAAGGATTATGACAATTTCAGCAAATCGACAAGCACAAAAAACGTTGAGGAAACTTGGAAAGCATTTCTATCAGAAATTAGAATTGGTATTAATACGTATATACCAAGTAAATTTATTAGTGATAATGGGGAACCAAGGTGGTATAATCGGCAGGTTAGATGTGCCCTCAGACACCAAAGAAAGCTTCACTCCAAATTTAAACGCATCAATAACTGTAAGTCACAGGAGGAAGTAATTTCAATTTCACTTAAGTACAGAGATTGTCGGACTAAGGCCAAAAAGGTTATGCGCAAAGCACTAACAGACTTCAAGAAAAAGACTCTTAGTGAACATGTAAGTGAAAATCCCAAATGCTTTTGGTCATATGTTAGAGAAGTTCAAGGTCGACGCCCAACCGTAGCCCCGTTAATAAAAGACCAAGGAGAGGTAGTTAGCGATAGCACAGATAAAGGAAATTTGTTAAACTTATTTTTTCAGAGCGTATTTACTACCGAAGACGTGAGAGCGAAGGTCGTGGCGCCTGAACCATGCAAGGAAAAAATGAACGACAGCTTAAAAATATCAAGTCAAATAAATCTCCGGGTCCAGAAGAGATACCAGCTAGAGTATTCAAAGAGTTAGCACTGGAAATAGCACCTTATCTCGAAATAGTTTTCAATAAGTCACTTAGTCATGGCGTTGTACCTAAGGAATGGAAATTAGCCTTTATAACGCCGTTACACAAAGGTGGGAAAAAAGACGACAGAGAAAATTACAGGCCAATTTCGCTTACCTCCCTATCTTGCAAGGTTCTCGAGCACATTATCGTTAGCTCCGTGATGGACTTCTTAGATAGTCAGAACTTGCTAAGTAAATATCAGCATGGCTTCAGGAAGACGAGAGAAACACAGCTCGCTCTGTTCGTTCACGATATACTAAGATCAGGAGACCGTAAGACTCAGTTAGATGCGGTTTTCCTCGACTTCAAGAAGGCTTTCGATAAAGTTCTGCACAGTAAGTTAGTGAAGAAATTAAATGACTGTGGAATAAATCGAAAGATAATCGAGTGGATCAGTGACTTTCTTAATGAGCTTGAACAAATAGTAGTTATGGATGGATTTAAATCAGATTCAGTCGGCGTAGCCTCAGGCATTCCACAGGGAAGTGTAATCGGCCCCCTACTATTCCTTTTATATATAAACGACTTAGATAAGGTTATTAAAAGTAAAATCAAGTTATTCGCGGATGATACAGTAGTTTACAGAGAGATTAACAGTCCTAATGATCAATTATTACTTTCTGACGACTTAAATGCAATTCTCGAGTGGTGTAAAGAGTGGCAGTTAGAATTGAACTTAGGAAAGTGTTCCTTTATGAGATTCTGGGGAAACAAAAACATCGACGCGACGAATTACACTGTTGAAGGCGTCCAACTACAACTAGCCGATTCCGTCAAATACTCAGACGTTACTTTAACAAGCAACCTCTCATGGGATATGCACATACGAAATATATGCGGGAAGGCTAAACAGAAACTAGGATTCATCAAACGCATAGTAGGTAAAAGTGAGGAAAAAGACAAAGAGACATGTTACTTCTCGTTAGTAAGACCGCTATTAGAGTACGCGTCGAGCATATGGGATCCGTACGAGAAAGGATCAATCTCAGAGTTAGAAAGAGTTCAGCGAAAGGCCGCTAGATTCGTCAAAAATTGTTACGATAGAAACAAAAGTGATACAGGCTTGATACAGGACTAACAAGAATGGGAATCACTAACTGAGCACCAATCACTCTCTAGGTTAAAACCTCTTGAAAGATTTAGAACGCATATATTCTCCAGCGATGTCGAAGAAATAATAAGAGCGCCAACTTATATTGGTAGAATGGACCATCCTCGCAAAATAAGAGAGATAGCCTATAGGACTGAGAGGTATAAAGGCTCGTTTTTCCCTAGAACGATAGCTGAGCAGAACAGAAGTTACGAAAAGAAATCAGCTGACGTAGAGTGATACTATACATTATTATGCGCTTTACCGTGGTACTATTGCACCCCCTGCCACACACCATTGCGGTGGCTTGCAGGGTGAACTGTAGATATAGATAGATATAGATACATTCACTTGTTAGTGAATGGTCAAGGTTTGGTCAACCGGGATTAATCAGTGCTGCCAATATAGAGGATTAACATTTTTCCATAAGATAACACGTATGAATCCATTTCTTGACTTGCAAGGTATTCTTCCTTCAAGCATAAAAATATGTAAATAGGGACCGATTTTTTTCGTTTTTGCTTTATTCGACGAATAAAACTCTATACTATCTTATTCCTACGAAGTTTACATGTTACACGGCCGAAGTTTTCAGAAATACATAGGCTATTTGTTTCGAAATTTTGTGGATTTTTCGTACTCTTTCCGGGCGTTGCCAAGGCAGCCGTCATTGTTACCTCTGATTCAATTAGCTTCAATGAAGCTTACAAATAGACAAAAGTTTAGCATTATTCGCTTCGCACTTTTGTTTAAGCAACGAAACGATCGATGTTTATGGATAGCAACGTAAATAGATACTGATTATTATTCAGGAAGCGTTTATTGATGAAAGTAATTGAACCGTCTTTCGTCTATTGAATACTGGAATCTTACATTTTTTGTAAGTAAAATAATTATAATCTACATTATAATGTTTACTAACGTAAATAGGCTGACGTATCTTGTGTACATTTATCAGTCAGTGTTCAAACATGGACAACTGTACGTTGCTTTTTCACAGGTTTCTTGCTTACAAGACATAAATGTAAGCATTTCATAGGCATAATCAGTGCTTAATTTGTAGCCAAATAAGTAAGGGAACATCTAACCTAACCACTCAGAACAAAACTGAATACATAATGATTTAAATTCTTGTAACTTAAACATTTTTTATTCATAACATTTTAGAAACTTCCAAATAGGTGAGGGAACGCCGTTCCCTTGCGTTCCCCCTGACATTAAGCACTGGGCATAATTACACAAGAAATGAAGCTGGATTTGGCAAAAGTGATATATATGATAGGGAATACAATTGTCGTTATATTTTAATGCTATACGTTCGGAAATGGATTGTTACAAGCAAATATGATTAATTGTTAAGAAAAGCTAATTGTAATTTAAAAAGTATCTACTACATACATACATACATACCAATCACGCTATTCCCTTACGGGGTAAGCAAGCTAAATGCATCTACGATTCACAATATTTCTTCACACCTTTCTATCCTTACATACTTCTTTCGCTGCAAACACATCCATACATCGTTTCATACGTCGTCCTCCATTCCTTAAACTTCTGATCTCTCTTTTCTTGAGAGTCTCCTCCACCACACTCAGCCAGCTTTTTCTTGGTCTTCCTCTCCCTTTTGATCCACATACTCTACCATCATATATATCAATTTAGTCTCCCGGTTCTTATCCATTCTCTCCACATGCCCAAACCATCGCAGCACACCCCTTTCATACTGACCTCTTCAAGTTTCTTTCATTCAACATTCATTCATCACCCAAGTATTCCTGACTCTGTCTCTCCTGGTTTTCCCACACATGCTCCTCATATAACCCATTCCAACTGCATTCACCTTACTCATGTGTTTCTCCTGACACACCCACGTTTCGCTACCATACAACAAGGTGGATACAAGCACACTTCTATTCTATACACGGACATTTTTGCTTCCTTAGACACTTCTTCACGGTTTAGTACTGACCACATGCTACCCACCACTTTTCTACCCGCATTCACACGCCTTTCTATCTCTCCATCTATTCTTCCATTCTTAGAAAACATTCTTCCCAAGTACACAAACTCATCCACCTGTTCAACAACTTCACCATTTATGTGCAGCCTACAGTCATTCCATTCATTCTATCAAATACAACAACCTTTGTTTTTGACACATTGATCTTCAGATCCAGTCTCTCTGTAACTTCAGCCATACTATCTAACATTCTTTGCAACTCATTCGGCGTTTCAGATATCAACACAGCATCATCAGCACACAACAGGACCCGCACATTCACTTCCCCAATCCTCAGACTATTCGTATTTGCACAGGATTCCCTCACACATTTATCTACATTAAACAACCAAGGAGACATTACACACCCTTGCCGAACACCACTTTCAATCTTAAACCAGTCACTCAGCACACCATTTATTCTTACGCGAGCCTTACTTCCCGAGTAGACTGCTCTCACTGCATTCACTAACCAGTCATTCACTCCATACTCAGCCAGAACATTCCACAGGTCATTTCTATTGACTCTGTCATAGGCCTTCTCCAAATCCACAAATGCACAATACACTTTCTTTCTCACATTCATGCACTTCTTGATAACTTGTTGGAGAGCAAATATCTGATCAGAACACCCCCTACCTGGCATGAAACCACAGTGTACCTCCCAAATTTCACTCATAGTAGCCATTCTAACCTTTTCAATAAGTACTTTCCAAACACTTTCCCAGGTATACTCAATAAACTAATAGCTCTGTAATTCTTACATTCTACTTTACTACCCTTCCCTTTGTACAAAGGAACAGTGATGGCATTCTTCCAATCATCTGGTACAACTGAAATGTTAACACACAAATTAAATAAATCGCTCATCCAACTCATAAGTAAGCTACATCCATATTTCAGCATTTCACCCGTAATTCCATCCATGCCTGCAGCCTTCCCATTCCTCAACATTTTCACACATGCGTTAATCTCACGTTCGTCAACTCTGTGTTTACTGGACACATTCATACAGTCAGTGTCACTTTGGATGCTAGACTTCAGAACTACCTCCATACAAGTCTTCAAAATACTCCTTCCAACATTCTGTCACTTCACGTTCATTCCACACTGTTTCTCCATCCTTATTTACAATCCCATTCATTCTATTGTTGCAGCCCTGTCTCGCCCTTTTTATCCACTTCCAGAATAACTTATTATTCCCTTCAAAATCATTCTGCATCTTTACAGCCTCATTCAAACGTACTTGTTCTTTGCTTTCCTTAACTACATTCTTAGCAGCCTTATTTTTCTTCCTGTAATCATCATGCAGAATCCTTCTTTCGTTATCATTCCTTGCAGCAATCATCCTCTTATATGCCTCCTTCTTCTCATTAACTGCTACACTCACTGTTTCATTCCACCAAGCATCCTTTTTCATACATCCCAATAAAGTCATTCCACACACCTCTGAAACATTCTCTTACAGTCTATTCCAAGCATCTTCCACATTTCCTTTCCTTATATCCTCTTCCCATTCAGTCTGCTGGGCAGTTAATTTACATTCCAACACATTCATATACTTGATCTTTTTTCTCACACTCTTGCAATCTCTCTACTTTCTCTCTAGTCTGTTTCACACCCTTACTCTTCCTCCAGGTCTACTTCCTTCCAAGATCCACTCTAGCGACAACCAAAAAATGGCCTGTCCCACATTCAGCTCCTTGTATCCTTCACCAGATCTCTCTTTCATCATACAGAACTAAATCAATCATACATTTTGGGTCACCCCTCTGCCATGTATACATGTGGATGTTCTTATGCTTATACCATGTATTTGAAACAAACAAACTCTTTTCCATGCAAATTCCAATCAAACTCTCACCATTATCATTTACTCTGGGGTCACCAAAGGGGCCCACCACCTTCTCAGTGCCTTCCCGTCTGACACCTACCCACCCATTCATATCACCGAGTACAATTATTCTCTCACCTGCATCACAATTATTCAACACATCTCTCAATTTCTCCCACAACTCATCTCTAACTGTTTCACTCTCACTATCCACAGCAGCATAACATGCAACCAACAGAATTCTACGAATTCCTACTTTCATACGAACCCACAACAATCTGGGTGACACAAATTCATACTTTCTCACATACATTTTAGCTCTTTCATTCAGAATCAAACCAACTTCTTGACTCCCATATGTACACACATCCACACCAGACCCCAGAGCCAAACTACCATCATTCATTACCACAGCATCACTCCCCTTCCTGTTTGTCTCACATCCAATCCTCGTACATTCATTTCATTCACCAACTCATATTCTTTGCCATACACTCCTCTAACATTCCACGTGCCTAACTTCCACTCGCGTAAGTCGTCTAATGATGGGCCAACCAGTTTTGACCTCTGCCGTCCACCATGGCTTTGGTCATACGAGGCGTTTCGGATAGCTTTGTTAGTAATGGTAAATTAGAGTAGACTAGGTTACCAGCCTAAGTCGTACCCGTGCCGACGCAGCATTCCCTGCTAACGGTAAGGCACATTACCGGTCAGTATTGGCACATTTTGGCCAGACTGCCACAAACGCAACCGAAGCTCAGTATTACCCCAAGCACGCTTACGCTATTCTGTACAAGCTAGGATCCCTATTAGAGACTACCTTGAAAGCCAGCAATCTGTTGCCCGCATCCTACCACTACGAGGTACATGCAGTGTACTGACACACTCAGGATACAATATCTACTATATAGGTATTTTAAAGAGTTAGTATGTTGTGCTGTAGCAGCTTCACTAAATCCGTTGAAATTCAACGGGAAATTCTGCTAGTCTTCTTATATAATAAAATTGAATGTCTGTCCATCTGTTCCTTATACATTCTCACGTCCTTTGAGCTATCGGGACCAAACTTTGCAAATTGACTTCATATGACTCTACGAGTAACATAGGGTACCAGGGATTTCCAAAATCGACCCGGTTTGAATCCAGGAGACAATTTTATTTTCCCATAAGTTTACACGGGATTTTCGATTTTTCAGAGTGCAAGGTTTTTTTCCTTCATTCATTAAAACGTAAGTATGGACCGATTTTCTTCATTTTTGTTTTATTCGACGGCTAAAACTCTATGCTATCTTATTCTTGTGATGTTTACATGTTACACAGTGGAATCATTCAGAAACACGCAATTGTTTTTGAAATTTTATGGATATTTCGTACTCTTTCTGGACGTTGTCAAGGCGAACGTAATTGTTGCCTCCAATTCAATTAATGCCAATTAAACATTCAAATAGGTGAAAGAATAGAGTTATTCACTTTGCACTTAGTTTAAGCATCAAAATTATTGCTGTAACAACATCAACATTTATACATAGCAACATAAATATTTACGGATAATTATTCAGTTAACTGCGTATGGGAAGCGTTTCTAACGATTCAATCAAAGCAGTTGAATCTTCCTATCATTGTTTGGATGCAGAAATCTTATCTCTTTGTAAGTAGAACCATTATATTATACATTCATAATGTTTATTAACGCAAATAGGCTCAAGCATAAATTTTTAATTAAATGAGAATAGGGACACATGTTATTATTTTAAACACATTACATGGTTATCTTCTCTTCATTGATGTTCTACATAAACGGTTGCATTGATTGTTATATAAAAAAGAAAGGCCATATATTTGAATAAAAGGAAAAATATAAAAGTTTGCCCAATTCATAGGTATCAGAGATATCTCAGAATTAGTTTTTACTTTCTCTAATATACGTAGTATAGAGAAATTGTTTTCATGAAAAAATTTGAAATCGAGATTTCAACGGAAATACACATTTTGAGGTGCGCAAAAAGAGAAGTGATTGTATTACCATATAATACATAATGTTATTCGCCAAAGACGTCTGGCATAATCCGGGCATAACCGGGTACTTTCAGCTAGTCAGTAATACAACCCTAAAGAATTCACATGACCATTGTAGGCATATTTTTCTATCTACTGTATAATAAACATTCAATCTGATACCTGCTTACAAAGCTACACCCTGGAAACAAGAGTGGCTACTTTGTGACTAAAATGTGCAACTGATTTATTCAAGCAATTATTGCTGTTAATCCATCGAGTTTAAGCCATTAAAACTAGATTATTTGTTCTGAATTTATTCATTTAGGAGTTTTAACTGCATGATCTTCTCAAAGACATTTTATTTTGTGAAAGTATGACAATTTTGCACATAGCAGATGTAGCCTCAAGTTTTTTTACACTAATTTATAATTCCTTAATGCTGAAAGTAGTCCATATCAACTTCACAAATAAAATATGCACTCAGAAAACTGGATTCATTATTGGTATATTTTACAAGAAAAAATGGAGCCATAAAAGTATTCACACAGTTTAGTCCTCACTTAAATTTTTTAATAATTTCTTGATAAAGGATGCTCAGCAAAATAGCCATGGTTCTCAAATATCTTCTGTGCTATCCTTTTGTAGTTATTATCATTATTGAGAATTGGTCCTTGTTCAATTGACCTGACATTTTCTTTCACTCTCTTATGTGCATCACAGCAAAATGATGTTGCAATCAGAAGCTGAAATGTAAGTAAAGAAAGTAATGAGTAACGCATAAAAAATGAATAGAATCAATGCATAACTACAAATATAATGTTAAATTAAAAAAAACAAATGATAATTACAAGAGCAGTTATCATATATCCCCAAGTGTAAGTACAAGTGTGCATTATGTATCTGCACACCTTTTAATGCAGAAGGCCTTATTGAGACACCCTTAATACCATCCACCCAACAATAAATATAAAATGCAACGTTAAATTCAAAATACAAAAAATAACTATTTTTACTGTGCAAAAAATTAATTTTATTCTAAAACTATACAATAGACAAAAAATTTAAAAATAAAAAGAAATATTCCATCTTTGCTACCATCCTGTATACCTTTAGACTCCCAGTTTGGGAACCACTGGCCTAACAAACAATATGCCAATACTAGAAGAGGAGATTCAAAATGGCAATCACCTACACTGGAAGACAAGGGATCATAACACAGCAAAACCTCTTTACGTATAACGAAATTGAAGGGACCCAATTTTTGGCACTTTGTGGTAAGGAGGTTCATTGTATGGAGGTTTTCTTTCAGATTCATCATATATGCATATTATTGTTGGTTATAATTTATTTCAACACTAACATTTTAGTTAAAGGATGTTTCCAAAAAATTCACTTTATGATAAAAAACAATATATTATTTTTCATCCCTGCAACGCTGATCAATTTTCACAGTAAAAACAATATTCTATATGATGTGGCCATTTATGATGTAGGGCATCTCTGGGCTACTGAGCTATATCATTATTATTAACCAAAACTTGGATTACTTTATACTAAATTTACTTATCCAGTATTCAAAATATTTAAATGGAAAATTTTGCTATTTTTAACACTATGTACGATAGAGACGATAGTATATCAATAAATAGCCAAATAAAAGTAAATGAAAATATAGCACAAGAAATATTAATGAAAAATAAAAGTTACGTATTCAGCTGGTCTTCAACGTTTACCACAAAGAGTTAATAACGGGAAATTATCTATGGAAATTTTATTCATAAAAAATAATTTATATTTTATTATGTATTTTTAATAAATTTTCATACTTAATTATGCATAAAAGCGGATCTTGTCTTTCGCAGGGGTTATGTTACTGAAAACACTGCGAAAGACTAAATCGTGAAAGAGAAGTAATTAAGGCAATGGGAAATACAGGATTTGGTTCCCATCCCAGCAAATGGATCATTTGTCCTCTATGTTGGTGACCACAGAAAAATACAGAAAGAAATGGAAAAATGAACTTCAATGAGAGACTTAACCCTTAAGAGGTCACAAGCGGCCTTTTAGACCGCACCATTTTCATTTTTAAAATTTTATAACCTTATAATGAACTTTTATCCCAGGCCTTCTCAGTACCTTTCCTCGAATTCACTATCTATTGATATTATGTCATTATTATGTCAGCTTTACATGTTTTTATAGGGATGTTTTCTACTGCACATTGGTTTCTGTCTGCTAGTCACGTACAGCATAAAGGACTGGTTGATTTTGCTTACCTTTCGTTATGACTACAAAACTCATGGATAAGTGTTTACTTATCATATCTTCACTAAAAATTGTATCATTCCTCAACGAAACCACTGACTGTGGTTTTTGCCAGAGAGCCAGTGCCTAGTTGAGAAACGATCTTTGCTACAATTCTTTCCTTTTCAAGTATCGTCGTTCAAGTCCGCTGGTTACACTTTTATCATAGTTTTCATTAATTATGTGGGACAATAATTATTTTCTATAAAGAAGGACTTTTGTTTCATCCAAATTACCGTATTTGTGTAAGCCGCGCCCCTGTGTATCCCACGCACCCCGATTTTTGGGCTGGCTCTAGGGGAAAAAATTTATTTGAGCCGAAAAATGGTTTTTTAAATCACCAATTCCTATTTCTCAAAAATGCTACGCTCAAGTTAAGCATCTTCACACTCCTACGTGACGAATTTATTGGGTGATCTCTTTATATCGGTACTAGCAGAAATCTCCTCGGGAGTCCTCTTTTGTTAAAAACTTAACTGTTTTTGTCGTCATATTGGTCACGTTCGGCAGAAATTGCTCCGGGAGCGATCACTGATCATTCTGCTGTACGTAATTTTCCAGCCATATGGTCACTGATCGCCATGGTGGAAAGACTAGAAGGTGTGTTCATCAGCTGGACGAATTTCAAACTTTTCTGCGCATGACGTCAGCAACGGGACAGAAATGGCGGTTGATCGAATATTGTGTGTTAAGGGTGAAAGGTTTCGAGAGATTTGAACTGTATAATAATATAATGTCCAAAACACATTTCAACAATTACTTCAATTATTCAGGGATGTATTTGGATTGCAGAAAATAATCTACTATGTATTTTAAAGAGTTTGTATGCAGCTATGTGTGTTTGTTCATGGAACTCTTAAACGATAAAAGCTAGAATAACCAACTTTGGTACTTATGGTGCTTATTTATGGAATTCATTGCAGGGCTAGCGAATCACAGTAACCGAAGATCTAATTACTAAAGTGACGTATCAAATATGAATATTCATTCTTTGATTCCGCTTCTTTCACTTGAGTTGCACATTCTATTAATTTAATCTGGCACTTCCTGGCCTCTAATTATAACTCAATGAATACTCGCACAAACTTTGTCACCATTCCCTTATTCCAAGAAAATAGCGATAATATGTAATCAACGAATCGCTTCATAAAATTCATTTACTACTAAGTAGGTGTGGTAATTGCGACAAATAAAAAAATTAAGCCCACCGAGGATTGAATCCCTGCATACGAGATTAGAAGCGACGGAATGACGGATGGCAGATGCTATATCCACTCTGCCATATAAACCTGTGATGTAGATGTTATGAAATTGTTGTAAGCTGTCTACTTTTCACGTCCGCGTTCGAGTTTCATTCAAAAAGATATCAAGAAAGGAATTGATCGATGCAACGGTTATAGAATTTTGTTTTTAATGCTAATGCTATGAATGCGCCTAAACACCAAAATCGTCGGTAGCAATATGCGGTGAAATAAAATATTACTTTCAAATGGTCTGAAAATTTAGAAGCAAAGAATTTGAATTACTTAAATAGATGGAATCGATTCACCTCTGAACATTACTTTCCAGTAATCATTGATAAAAAGATGAATTAACTAAAATACTGGACATAAATCACTGTGGGAATACTCGGTTCTAGTTCAGTCATGGAATACATAGGTAATGGATGAAGTTAATACATCAATGAGGGCGAAAGTGGCGCCACTCCATTTGTGGACAGACTTTTGAAAATGACTGTACACTTATCTATTTTCATTGTTTTATTTATCTCTCAGATAGACGGCCATTGGCCGCGACGACTCTAACCGTCAATAGAGATAGGCGACTCCAGTATATACAAGACGATGCAGGATTGCCCCTGCACTTCACTGCTGAAGAAGCCTTCCGCAGCGAAGGCGAAACGTCGAGAGCAGTAATGCCGTCCACACAGTGCCTCCCGAAAGCATCAACTCACATCATCAAACGCTGCAAAAAACCTCCAAACGAAGATTTTATTTATCTCATTAGAACCACATGTTTGGATTTGTGGCAATAGCAATTGTTTTTCGTTAATGTAATTAGCACTTTTGTTAAACTTTATTCTGACATGGCTTCAAAAAAAGAATACAACCCATAAGTGGTTACAAAACGTAAACAGAAAAATCTCACGATTGAAAAAATGTGGAACTACTAAGAAAACTTGAAAATGGTACTTCAGTGAAGAGACTCTGCAAAGAATATGGCATTGGAAGTTCCACTGTGTATAACTTAAAGAAGAAAAAAAATGGAAATATTGAAATTTTATGCAGAAAGTGATACACCTAAAGCTATGTGTAGCCATAAAACACTACACGTCCCAGGTAAATATTGTTGATAAGGTTTTGTTTGAGTGGTTTCATCAGCAAAGAAGTGAAGGTGTATCTATTTCAGGCCTAATGCTGATACAGCAAGCGAAAATTTTTCACAATAGCAAAAAGAGGGGTAGAAAATGACATTGAAAACTGGGTTGATATCGACGATGATGCGCCTGTCGTACTTCAGCTAACTGGTGTGAAATAATCGACATGGTTTTGAAACCTGAGCATGAAAAAGACGAAGAAAATGAAAGTGATGATGATCAAGAGATAGTTAAGGACACACCTTCAATAGATCGCTGTATACAGCTGTACACAGATACAATAGCTGCTTTAGAACAATGCTCTTGCTTTGATTTTCAAGAGATTACGTGTTTGTATTGAATACAAGATAAACTTATGAAGGAAAAATCAAAATGCATAAAGCAAGCTAGTTTGCCTGATCTGTTTAAAAAAAAATTCTCAGAATAATGCGTGATGAAATTAATGTTGTAAATGCGAATAAGATATGTTTTATTTCACGTTTGTTATTTTTTAATGGTTCTTTTATAATTCTTCGTTTTAGTGCATGAATAATCATTAGTCTTTATTGATAATGGGTTCCCTTTTAATTGCTATTCATTTGAATTATATAATCAGTTACCAAAAATGTACATTACTTAAGGATTTTTTATAAATTTTCAAAAACCTGGCAAATGCTAGGCCCCGAGGTTGCCGGGTTTATGAGGTTCTACTGTATTTTGAAAAGGCTCATTGATGCAATATGTTATTTATCTAAACAAGAACTTCCTTTGCGAGGTCATGATGAGTCTAAAAATTCAAAGAATAGAGGTAATTATATAGAATTTTTAAATGTACTTTGCGACAATGACCCTCTTTTAGAAAATCATTTAAAAACATCAACTGTCTTTCAAGAAATTTCTCCCACTGTTCAAAATGATCTTATCAAGTCCATATTTAATGTTATTAAAGATGCAATAAAAATGAAATTGATTCAGCAACTTTTATAGCCATTGTACTGGACGAAACTTTGGATGTCGTGCCAAAATCACAGCTCTCAACAGTTTTGCATTTTGTACATGATGGGGAAATACATGAAAGGTTTACTGGATTTACAGACATTAGTGCTGATTGAACTTCTGGTGCTCTATTTAATCATGTTGTCAATACAGTTCAAGAATTTAAAATTGAGGTTAAATTGGTTGGACAAACTATGATGGGGCATGTGTAATGAGTGGACATGTAAATGGTTTACAGAGCAAAGTTATCCATACATACCCTTTAATGCTTTTTACACATTGCTACGTTCATATGTTAAATTTAGTTTTGAAACAGAGACTTTTGAATATCCGATATCTTACCCTGGACATATGATATTCAACATCCAATGCGCTCTGAGTTTACTTTCTTGTGCATATTTTTGGCCAATATTCAGTAGGACGATATGACTTGTCCGCACTGTAGGTATTAATTTATTGATTGTTTTCTCTTAACAAGTTAGGAAAGTGTACAAAGTATCACAAATGGATGCGTTTCGTGCAATGAAGTATTAGAAAGCAATTATATACCTGTATGAAAGGGAAATAGCGTTTGAAAGTTCTTTTCTTCATCATAAATAATCCATTTTCTTCCTATTTAATAATATTACATGCACACGTAAGGAAATTAAACGTTTCTTTGGGGGATTGTTTATGTTAGCAACAATGAAGTAACCATGCAAGAAATTTTGTAAGTTCAACTCAATATAAGACTTTCTTGTTTGATTTTCTCGATAACGGCTACTCCTACGATAAAAATGTATAGGAAAGGAAATACTCTACTTTACCAGTTCTACAACTTTTATTTGAAAAATATTTTGATACGAGCAATACTATACGAGATATGACGAAAATTTAATTGTTTGTCCCCAGTAAAGTGGTACCCCTGATTGGCGTACGTGATTCTTTTTTGCGATTTTCTTATTATATTTGATTGAAAGTCCTTAATATCAAATTTCATGAAAATCCATTTGGTAGAAGCCGAGAACGAACATGCAGACGGACGGATGGACCAACCGACGATAATAGGCGCTCACGCTGTAAGCGAAACGTGCCTAAAAATGTTTATTATACAACTATTATACTAGCTTTAGCTGTATTATCTCCTATAATATATTTTGAAGGGTGTTTGTGTGTTTGTTCATGGAACTCCTAAACGAAAAAAGCTTGAATAACCAAAATTGGTACGATTCTTCCTTACATCCTAACTTAAATTCACCTGTTAGTGAATGGTCAAGGTTTGGTCAAACAGGATTAATCAGTGCTGCCAATATAGAGGATTAACATTTTTCCATAAAATAACACGTATGAATCCATTCCTTGACTTGCAGGGCATTCTTCCTTCAAGGATCAAAATCGTAAATATGGACCGATTTTTTTCGTTTTTGCTTTATTCGACGAGTAAAACTCTATACTATCTTATTCCTGTGAAGTTTACATGTTACACGGCCAAAGTTTTCAGAAATACATAGGCTATTTGTTTCGAAATTTTGTGGATTTTTCGTACTCTTTCTGGGCGTTGCCAAGGAGTCTTTCATTGTTGCCTCCGATAAATTATAATAAAAAAGATAATAATCAATTACACTATGTGTGTGATAACCTTAGGATAATACCAACTTCATAGTTTGAATCCAATTCATTGCTAGAGATGTTTTATTGAGCTGTTAGAATTGGAAGCATTAATCGCGCTTCTAGCTGCAGTTTTAATCGCTTTAATACAGAAAAACGTAAAAAAGGACGGATGTGAATACATCCCAATGTAAGTGCTAGACTGACACACGGTGCCTTTTATCTTCTATATAAAGATTTTTGTCGAAAGTTTTTTGTGTGTTCTTTATACATTTCGACACTGTTTGAGAAAATGCAACTAAATTTGGCATGACATAACTTTTCGTCTCGAGAAAGGTCGTAAGTTATGTACTTTTAGAACCAAAATTTTATCACGTTTGAAGAGAAACGTGAAATAAACATTGTCATGCAAAAGAACATTGTTAAAATTCCACTTATCTATTAGTAGATGTTTACTATTTTATGTAATTTATTTTAGCAAGAGTTTTATCATTTATATCTAGTATATCGTACTTCTTTTTGTTGCTTTCAGTTTTCCTTGAGTAATAATTGTTTCTTAAATATTCGTCGTTCCTCATTTTTATTCTCCAGAAATGTAATTCATTTTGATGAAGTGATTCAAACTTGGATTGTAATATTCCGTTCGAAATAAAAGATATTAGAAAAGCTTCGAGTTAAAATGACAATTATTAATATGCTCGATTTTTGTCATTTCTGACTGCCTTATTTAACATTCATACATAATTTTTAGATTTCTATAGATAATTCTTTTTGTATTCTTAATCTTAATTTAATGATCGATCTTTGCTACGTAATGTATTACATTTTTATTGGTCGTAAGTAACGACTGCGACATCGTAAGGCGATTTTGAAAAATAATTTATTGGTCTTGGTTTGGTCGTAACATTGAACCATCGGTAACTGAGGGTGTCATTAACCGGGGGTCACCTGTATTTGAATGCAATATATTCAAAAATGGATTGTTACAAGCAAATATGATTAATTGTTAAGAAAAGCTAATTTTAAGTTAAAAAGTATCTACTATATATTTTAAAGAGTTTGTATGTTGTGCTGTAGTAGCTTCACTAAATCCGTTGAAATACAACGGGAAATTCTGCTAGTACGATATATAACACTCATTGGTTCTTCAACTAATAAAGCGCAACTCAATTGATAACATGTAAGCCTAAGAGAAATTGATATTTGACTTACGATGCGATTTTCAGGAACGTTTAGAGTCATAAGTTGGAAACGGATTGTAGTTTGTTGATATTCTGGCAATTGTAAGTGCACAGTACTTCCATTTTACCAAAATGCTTTGCTCTTTCACATGCGATTATAAACTTAATTCATTTTACATGTAACCAATTTATTATAAGAAAACCACATTAAAAATCGAGCAATATATTCTATATTTACAGGATAAATGCCAGGACACATTGAAGGAGTAGATATACAGTCAACTTTGGTTGAGCCAGATCTTTGGTTATAACGGTTTTTTGTCATTCCCCGACCGTTTTTCTATACTTTATCACATAAACTACTTCTCATGTATATCAGATTTTTGGTTATATCGGATTCCTCCGACAGTCCCTAACAGATAATTTTCTTCAGCTATAATGTTTTTGAAAAAGATAATGCAATGCGAAAGCGTTTTTGTGGGGTTTAGAAATCCCGTAGTGCACAGATGACTCACTCGTCACTAAGACATAATTATTAAGGCCCCATTCATGGACCGGTTGCATGGCGAAGACCGACTTTGATGAATCGTAAGCAGAATGTCCGTAGTGTTCTTCCGCGCACGCACACACCAATTTCAACTCTCATAAAGCGTGTGCCTTTGGGAGCAGCTGACCAAGTCAGTGCATGCGCGTATCACCCGAACTGCCCGAATTCCTTTGACGCCCTCCGAGTCCAAATCGGATATTCTTCATTCATTGTGTCTTTTGCATTGCTCATGGTCATTGGTTAAGTCAAAAACAATCAGTAACTGTTATAAATCAGTAGGATTTACTATTGATGAAAACAATGACGTAAATTTGAGGGACGATTTATCAGATTTCGCAGGATTTGACTCTAATGAAATTGATTGGAATGCACTTCAGCGCTATGTTTCCATTGCCGATGGAGTCAACTTTAATGATTATGCCTCTATTGACGATAACACACCAGTTTCTGAAGTCCCTACCGATCGGGACATCGTTGCCACTGTATCCTGCCGTGCTGTAGCCAATGACAGTGATGATGAAACCGAGATCGGTACACCCGAAGACGAAACTGTCAAAATGGTGGAACCTCTGAAACTCAAACAGCTCAGTGGTACCATAAAAGTCTATAAAAGATCATTTCTGGCTAAATTAATGGGACAAAATTTCAACGAAGTTGGATAGAATTATTTAATGAAGGTATTTCGCATAAATCATTTCCAGGACTTTTTAGTATACATTTTTGAAATATTTCGGTTGAATATGCACGGTTAATGTCCTTCCAAAATGCAGCCTAAAAGAGTAACTTGAAATGCACTGGGAAATTTTAAATATTCACTCGCGACTATTTTTCCATGGTTTTTGTTAATCACGAACTAAGTGTTAATTTCGATACAAATTCGCCTTGTTTACAAACTTTTAAGGCCAATTCATTTGCAGAAGAATGCATAAATAAGATTCTATATTGCAATTTCTGTCCAAGTAGCGGATTGTAAAAAAAGTTTGATTTTTATAAAAGTTCGGATATTTCGAACTCAGGTAATTCAAAGTCATAATTTTTTGGTCCTTTGAACTTCGAAATAATGGAGTTTTACTGTACTCAGATCCATATAAGAATATTCACCTTTAGTGCTGCAAAGTTGGCAAAATATGAATAATTATATTTTAGTAAAATTTCATTTTTTTGTGGTAGTAAAATTGAGCAGACTTGAAATTAAAATTTGGTATTTTTATAACATATTGTGCCATTTATATTTTACTTTTCTAATAATATCAACAGATATACTCTTTATTTTTTTAATTAAAAAGCAGTTAAATAATTTATTATAATTTAATTTTAATTCACTTAACCAATAAAATATTTGGAGGTTTACTTGTCATTTATGACAGTTAAAAAAAGTAACCAAAGTTATAGTCACATTACACAACACAAACAAAGCACACCATACCATGATAAAATTTATAAAAAACCAACAGGTGGTGAATATTCTTATATGAATCCGAGTACAGGCGACTCCCGAGTCTCGTTGGGGATGCGTTCCTGAAAACGTGTTTGAATCTCGAATATTCGAGTGTCGAACGCCATTTTTCCATATACTTGCATGTTATAATCAGGTATACGTTCCCACATCTCGGGAAAAAGTCTCCCTTCACGTTCTATAAAGACAGAATAACATTACTAATATGTTAATACAACAATATTAAATTATGACTAAATTATATAATAAATATTTTAAATGTATAACTTATTTTTTGCACTAAAAAGGAAAAAATAAATTTGTTTCTCGAACTTCAAAGATAGATGTATGCAATATGCTTTACAGACAGCCCGGTCCGGATCCTGCGAGTCTTTTGTTACAAACGACTCACGCGAGCTGGATGACATACCTGCATACATCTGTCTATACATACAACTATTTATCGCAGCGAAATTAATATAAAAGTTATTATAAAAGCACAAAATAACTTAAGAATAAAGAAACAATAAAATTAAAAATATTTTCATACCTTAAATCTTTTTCAACTGAGCTTAATGGACTTGGTTTATTAATTGAGAAGTTGGAAGATTTTAGTTGGAAGAAGAGGAGCTATTGGGTGGGGAACTGGATGGGCTACTGACTGGGGAATTGGACGGGCTAGTCCTTGCAGCAGATGTTGAAGGAGCTTCTGCTGGCTGTGGTCTTTCAACCTTCTGAAAGAATTTATACAGCTTCAGTTGAATTTTAGCCTTTATCTTCGCCATCTTCCTTGGTCTCAATGGATTGTTGCAATTCGATGAGGTCTTTATTGGTCAACTCCTGCTGTTGTTATCAAATTTATCACATCTTCTAGAATTTTCTCCTTCTGTTTCACATAAGTGCTAATAGTTGAACGACACATTCCCAACGATCGTGCGATTTCAGCTTGGCTTTCACCTTTCTCAATACGCATTAAAATTTCTAATTTCAATTCATAACTATGAATCTTATGCCCTCTTTTATTTGATTGCCTTACATTATCACTATTACATTTCCTTTTAGATGCCATGTCAAGTGATAAATTTATTTATTTATTTACGTATTCACGCTACGATTAGGCTCTTGGCCTGGTGGTAATGATACAATAGAAACATTAACACCATGTCAATTTCATAACTCATTTCTTGATTTTATCAATTAGACCAAATACTTTTTACACTTCTTCCTAAAGACTTTCAGGTTTTTAGGAAAGGGGTCAAAGATATCTCCAGGTAATTCATTCCATTCTTGAATACCTCTGTTCAGAAAGGAGTTTTTTTTACAACTTCTAGTCTTTGAGGTTCGTATTTGATTTTAAATTTGTGATCATTTTACTTACGATCCTGTACATTCCACACAGTCTGTTTAATTTCCTTCTTGTTTATAATGATTCCCACCCCAATAATTCTATCATCTTTGATACACTATCTTTTCTTTTGAATTTATTCAGAACATATCGTGCTGCTTTTCTTTGGACCTTTTCTATTTTATTTACATACGTGGTTTCGCAGGGATCCCATACATTCGTAGAATACTCAAGTATTGGCCTCACTATACTTTTATAAGCCAATTCCTTGGTATTCTTGTTACTTCCTCCCAGGTTCCTCATTATCCAGTGGAGGCTTTTAAATGCCTTTTTCACCACATTTTTAATATGTTGGCCCCATCCTAGATTTGACGATATGTTCAGGCCCTGGTATTTAATGTTGTCACGCTTTAATAACAAATCTCCGAGTAATTTATAATTCCTTAATTCAGTGTTCTTTTTGTTTGTGAAAGTTATTTGTGTACTTTTCCTAACGTTAATGTCCATCTTGTTGACTTTTATCCAGTTTTCCAATTTACCCAAATCCTCTTGTAAGATATCTTTATCTTCTCCTCCTCTTATTCTTCTATATATGATACAATCGTCCGCAAATAGCCGTAAGTCAGAGTCTATACTTTTGTGTAAGTCATTAATGTAAGTCAGGAATAGCAATGGACCCAAAACACTCCCTTGAGGAACGCCTGATGTAACAATTATGTCTTCTGAATATGCTTGCTTTATTCTCACCCTCTGCTTTCTCCCATTCAAAAAGTCTTTTATAAATAAATCAATAAAATAAATAAATTTAAATAAAAGATTAACAGAAAAAAGAGTGAAATCAGCACAAATTCAAACAATTAGAGCAGATATAACTACGTCTACACCAAAACTAAACCTCGCGTTTGGTTGGAACAAATAACTACACGAAGTTTATTTCGTGTATATTATCGATCGGCGGGATCAAAATCTCGAATTAATCGAGACTCGAACAATCGAGACTTGGGAGTCGCCTGTATATAAAAATTTATTATAATTATGTATATTAAAAATATAAAAATACATCTCACTTCATTAAAACTGCCAGAAATAGGTTCAAATATTCAAATATACTTTAATAATAATTTTGTGTAAAAAGAAAATGCAATCATTTTTGTCCAAAATAAATCTGAAGTACTTCAAGTCTTAAGTGGTTAATACTAGCATATCACAAGCAGGTACATTATAAAAAAATGTAATGCTTTTGTTTATTACTTTTTGAAGGTCATAACAAATAACAAGAAACATTTGGTTGCAGTAACAGTACAAGCAAATTTGGCCATGACATCAACAAAAAAATCAAATCTGCCTCCCATGATTGATAGCCGATTTACAGAAATAGATCTCGATGACGTCTTTACATTTCAATTTGAAATGCCCAAATTTGGGATTTTTGGAAAAGCAAAGAAGAAATGGGCAATGTGCAAGGTGGAAAAGGAAGTGAATGGCGAGCTCAAACAATGTAGCTTCAAGATGAGTGAAGCAAGAGCAGTGAAAAGTTTCAATCTTTGGCAGCATGTAAAACGTGCTCATCCTGAAAAATATGCGGCTCTGGTTACAAAAAAGGACCAGGAAGATGAGGCAAAACAGAAAGCTGACGTGTCTAAACGATGTTCATCTGGCACTGGAGAACAGGTTTTCTGCAGAGCTTCATCTGAGAAGAAACCCAAAACTGAGCAAAGAAAACTTGACTCATATTTGAAGTCCTCAAAGGTTACAGTCACCATGGATGCTGACACTTTCCATGAAGGTGAAATGGGTCGGCAGATTGGCGTTTCGACGGGACGCGATGCGGTTCGTCATTTAGTTGTTGGCACAGCTGAGTCTAGTCGCGATGAGCTCAATAAAGCTTTGGAGGGAAAACTGTGTTACCTGAAAATGGACGTGGCAACAGGTGGAAACAGAAATTTCCTTGCAATCAACGTTCAGTACTACGACGAAGGAAAAGATAAAGCTGTTGTAAAAACCTTGGACATAGTTGATACTGAAGGACGTCATAGTTCTTCGTACATGAAATGTCAGGTAAAAGCTATTTTAGAAAAATTTGGGAAATCAGTGAAATGCAAGTGTTGAGCATCTGCATTGATAATGCAGCAAACATGACATGTGCCGTCAAAAATTTCAGCGAGAACAATGAAACCATTTCTGCCTCTGAGAACAGGGATATAGACAGAACTGAAGCTCTTTTGCCTGATGAAGAAACTAAAGGACTTGGTGAAATCGAACTCAACATGGATGCTGCTGCGCAGTGGGTTAATGATCCTAGCCTCATACTTCCAACATGGCTGCATGAGGATGACTCAAAAGTCCAACTGATGAGGTGTGGTATTCACACTCCTCAGTTGGCAATCAGGGATGGACTGAACAGAGAACATGCACAGAAAATACTGACAAAATTCGACAAGTATTCGAAGTGTTCTTCTTGATGTACATGGGTTAACTCAATCTTTGGATACTGTGACTAGCTGGGGTTCAACATATGAGATGATTGATCGGCTTCTCATTTTTCAATCTTACTGTGAACAAGTGGCTGCTGCTGGAACAAGAGAACTCAAATTAACAAAAGCTGAATGGGACAAAGTGAAGAACCTGCGAGATCTCTTGGCAAAGCCAAACCAAACAACCGTGAATCTTCAAGCTGTTGATGTAATCCCAGGAGTTTTCATGAAGGAAGGCAAAAAATGTCAACATTTTTGCAAGAAAATGGTGGACAAATTGCACAAGGAATTTTATCCTCCATGCAGAAACACGAAGAGAGGCTTTTTGAGAATACTCATTTTCTTGCTGGAGTTTATGTTGACCCACGGTATCGGATTCTTCTTACCTCAAGGGAAATACCAAAGGCAAAGGAAGGGCTCCTAGACATTGCTCGACGACTCGAAAAGCAAAATCTATTGCTACTTTTGAATTCAGCGAAAGAGGCTGAAGAGAAGGAATCACAACAAAAGGAATCTTCAACAATTGAATATGTCATTTCGGAAAGTTCACATCCTTCAGAAACAGCAGGCTGTTCTCAAACTTCCGATTCCACTCCGAACTTGTTCAAGCGACCATGCCTAAGAAGTTTTCAACCGTCACAGGGAAATGGAGTAAATTCCAGCACCAATTCTTCAGAAGATGATGACTTCAAAAAGGAATTGGATAAACAGGAAAGACGCCGGCGAATTTCTGCAATTCATAATTGTAATGAAGCATTATTGGAGAGAAAGTTTCAGGAAGATTGTGAGGCGACGGAATCTATTGGTAGGCTAAAAGTTAAATCTGTTTTTGAGGCCATTCACAGCTATTCCGGCTGCTTGTAGAGTCACTTCGAGCATGCCAACAAATCAAACTAGTGTAGAGCGACTGTTTTCGGCTTTAAAGTTAATTTTAAATGATCTGCGGCAGGCTATGAAAGATGACTTGATTGCAGCGATAATTTTTTACAGAATGAATTATGAATAAGAATGATTCTAGTTTAAGTGACATTTAAGTTGTTTGAAAATTCTTGAATAAATAAAGTTTTTTTTCAAAGTAACAGTGGGCATTTTTTACTTAAAATTAAATAAAAAGAATAATTTGAGTCGGAGCGTGGAGCAGAGCCAGAGCGGAGCAGTCACTATCGATGCCGGAGCGAAGCAATTCAAAAATTTGATTGTTCCAAATCCCTGTTTCTGTGTCTGAAAAAATGGTGTTTACAATTCCACGTCTGTTGTCTGTATTTATAAAATAATATTATGAAAGGACTAAACACAATTTATAAACAATACAAACCTCTTCATCAGAATTTCGTAGACCAATACAATAAGACCTTGAAGCTCTACTCAGGACTGCTGTCATTGCAAAAATATCAACTACAATATTTGCAATTTTTGCAAGCTCCATTTGTTCATTCATCACATTTCTTCCATGTCTTGCTAATATAATTTCAACTGCATACTGAAACCGTAATATACAGTATTCAAGCTGATTGGATGGTATCTAAAGATAAAAAATTTGCATCATGTTAAGTTTCTGTACATAAAAAATCTGATATGCCCAGCATATGAATTTCTTCATACTGATTGTGAGTAATGAATATGATTGCTCTTGACAACAGATTCCTCAAGAATTATTATCGGCAATTACACTTGTGAATAATTATTAAACAATAGTTTACACATTGAAAAAACAAGTAAACAAAATTGTTAGCTGTTGCTATGGATAACAAAATATTGAGACAATTAAAATTACCCTTGGGAGCATATACATTGCTATCAACAATAAAAAAAATTTATCATTACTTAGCAACACTTAACAAATTCATAAGAAAAATTCAAATACATATCTCTTAAACTATCGGTTTTATGAAAAAAGATTTCTTACAAAACTTGTAGACAATTACTTTCTCTACAACTTTAATAATGACAAATATTTATATAAACTGAGTTCTAAATGAGATATTTGGAAAAAACCAAAACAAACGACAAGAATAAACCTCTACTTTTGGTTTATCAGTTTCAGCCAAAACCTTTTCAGATCTTCATTTACTAATAATAATCTTAAATATAAAGTTTTGTGCAGATCTGATTATTAGTTTTTTAGTTGGACAACATTAAATCACACATAGGCATCATCAAGAAGAGTCAAAACGTGATCTAGGGACCTGAAAATGCATATTTCAGTTGAAATCTCGAATTTTATTTTTTTTATGAATACAATACTTTCACCTATACCAGGGGTTCCCAACCTGGTGCTCGTGAGCACCGCTGTGCTCTTTGGAAGCTTGATGGTGCTCTTTAACAACCTGACTGTGGTCTTCTATGGTGCCTAACATTCCATTTCTTAGGACCAATAATTTAATTTGCTCTAGGTTGATTTATTTCTAAACGTCCTCAAGATCATTAAGAATAACTTAGACGTTGGTTTCATTTTACTGACTGTCATTACTCACTACTCTTGCAGAAATGTAGTGGTGCTCTTTTGATATTCTGGGATACAAATTGGTGCTCGCTTGATGTTCTAGGATACAAATTGGTGCTTGCCACATCAAAAAGGTTGAAAACCCACGTCCTATACTATGAGCATGAGAAAACAGGAGAAAAAATCTGCCATGACCGGGAATCGAACCCGGGCCTTCCACTTGCCGGGCGGATATTCTACCACTAAACTACCGTGGCAGACTAAATTCTCCTGTTCCGAGCGGGAATATATTCTTACATTGGGAACCAAGCTAGCGATGCTAGTATCAATCAGCGCCAACAGATGTCCTCAAGGAGATACACCAAAGAAAAACCCTTTACTCTCAGAGAGTGAGATTGCCATATAAATTGATAGAAAGAATGATCTGAAGATCACTATGTTGCCGATTATTATGTGTCGCCTTGAAATTCACAGCCCATTGTAAGGATGCAGTGAAATGAAAATCATTAAAAAATTGGAACCCCGCTGCCATTCCCCGCTGCTGCAGCATTTGTGTGTCCATGTGCTGCTGATCATTCCGAGCTTCCACAAAACGATCGTACACTCACTCATTGATGAAATCATGTTTATTTTTTTGTGAGCCTCCTTTCTCAACATCCTCTCACCATTTCCTTAACTGCTTCATATCTCTTAAATACTTGGTTCCCTGTTTCTGTAGGGATGACAATTTCCACGATGGGTGCATATCTGCAAGACCGACCACTTTCACTTTAATTTTATATGGAACCGAATTTATTGGTTTGCATTTTTTTTGTGTCAGTTTGTACTCGCTTCCCGAACTTTCCCTAGCTAACTCGATTTCCTCATATCCGTGCATTACATCGACACATCGGGCCCCACCAGATCATAATCTTCATTGAAGTTCATCTCGCAAAGCATATCCACAACACGTGTATAAATTTCTTGGGCCATTACAACACTATGGCCACATTTACTTCTTTATCCGACATCAATCCATTTTTTCGGAGGAGCTTCATGCAGTAATGCATGGCGGTATTCAACACGTCTTTCGCTGTTTCGTCGTCCAGAGGAGGAGATGTAAAAGATTTAACATTTTTGCTCGTTACAGGATTCCCCGCTGAAGATGTTGAAGCAGTATATTCCATTTTTGAAACAGCAAAAACTACAGTATGTTAAAAATACACTTCGAAACACGCTAGTTAAAATGCTCACAATGCTCTGATGAAAGAAGCAATACTGATCTTGTAGCACTTGAAATCGCTCCTCTCTGATTCTTTTCCAAATGCTTTCAAAGTATTTTTCGACAGTGTCATGATTGTGAAACAATACGTGCAAGACGTTTCTTTTCATTGTTGATTCATGGGGAGGACAAACTAATAAATCGCTTTAGAATGAAAAATTTTTTGACGAGGAAAACCAACTGCTATGTATGCCACAAATAATTCTTCAAAACTGCACATCAACATATTAACAAGTAATGGGTATGAAAAATAAATTTTTATAAATAACTTTTATATTTTTTAATTTATTATACTCATTACTTCAAATTAGGTGAAATTACCTGCATAAGTAACCTTTTACTGGTGGAGGCAGTGTTTTATTCAATTAATCTGGATATCAAGGGTGAAGACATTTCTTGTCATATACAAATCAACAAAGCGCAACATGAGTAATATCAAAGGTAAGTAATCGGTACTATTACACAATCATTATGGGTATAAACATGCTTTGATTTCTTTTAATACGAGACGGGGAGGGGACAAAGGGAGGGAGGGTGAGAGAGGGAAATGACTTTCAACACATTTAATGTCTCTGATGCCAATTTGATCACCATAAATAGCATGAAAGAACTAATCTTCACTCCCATTGATATTTCAATGGGCATTATACTAGTAAGGTTTTAAAGGAGAAATATAAGCCTCTGATTCCCATTAAAGACTTACCCATATGAAAGCGTTAAGCTGGTTGCCTAGGGAGCCTATTGTTGGCACCCTGAAAAATTAACACTTCTTTTCGATAAAAGCTATAAATTTACGCTAATTCTACTCGGATATGAATTCTACCTTCAAAAATAAGAAACTACAATTTATATTCTATCCAGTAGTTAAAGTCTTGAGACCAAATCGTGAAGGGAAATAATTTTAAAATGCAAATATAAAAACATCTAAACCAATTTACGTTTTCTTATGGGCCAAAAATGGGGCAAAAAGGGGCCAAAATAGACCCTCAAAATAGGAATTTTGCCAGTTTCGAATTTTTTCCTTCGGTTGTGACCAAAAATCTATATTCCTACCAAAATACAAGTTTCTAGCACATCTGGAAGTGCCTCATAATTTTGTATCCTCCTATATCTATACTATACTAGTTAATATGTGCTTGTATTCTGCAAGCATTTTCAAATTTTAACATTTTTACAAATTCAAATTATTCCCAAGCGATGTTTTACATAATCATATAACCATATCAAATTTGGAGTTTGTTGCTCATTTAGAAGTGCCTTATAATTTTAATCCTCGTATGGAGCAATAATGGAGCAAAACAGCCCCTAACATTAAGAATTATTACACACTCAGATTTTTTCCATCTGTTGTAACTAAAAACCCATAATTCTGCCAAATTTCAAGTTTGTATCTCATTAAGAAGTGCCTTATAATTATCACATTCGTATGGGGCCGAAAAAGGGCAAAACCAAACATTAAAAATAGGAATTTTTGCAATTTTACAATTTTATCATAGTTTGCCATGAACATTCTATAATCCTGCCAAATTTCAAGTCTCTAGGTCCTATGCAGCTGCCTCGCATTTTTTGTTCTCGCATGGGGCCGAAAAGGGGCAAAACTGCCCTTTAAAAATGAGAATTTTTGTAATTTTATCTTAGGTTGCAATGAAATTTCTATCACCATGCCAAATTTCAAGTCTCTGGGTCCTATGCAGTTGCATCGCCTTTTTTGTTCTCGAATGGGGCAATAATGGGGCAAAACAGCCCCAAAAATGAGAATTATATCAATATCGGATTTCCTTCATTAGGTGTAGTTTAACATTAACAACATTAAAATATAAGCCTCTGATTCCCATTAAAAGCTTACCCATATGAAAGAATAGAGCTAGTTACCAAGGAAACCTATTGTTAGACCCAGAAAAATTAGCAATTTTTTGCGATAAAAACTATAAAATTACGCTAATTCTACTCGGATTAGCATTCCGCCTTCAAAAATAAGAAATTACAATTTATATCTTATCCGACAGTTTAAGTCTGGAGTTTGTATCTTGACGGGAAGTAATTTTAAAATGCAAATATAAAAACCTCTACACCAATTTACATGTTTTCTTATGGGCAAGAAATGGGGCAAAAAGGGGCCAAGATAGGCCTTCAAAATAGTAATTTCGACAGTTTCGGATTTTTTCCTTCGGTTGTGACCAAAAACCTATAATCCTACCAAATTTCAAGTTTCTGGCACATCTGGAAGTGCCTCATAATTTTGTATCCTCCTATATATATGATATATCATGTGTAAGAAGCATCTATATATTATAGACTAGTTGTTATGTGCTTGCATTCTGCAAGCATTTTCAAATTATTCCCAAGCGATGTTGTACATAATGATATAACCATGTCAAATTTGGAGTTTGTTGTTCATTTAGAAGTGCCTTATAATTTTAATCCTCGTATGGGGCAATAATGGAGCAAAACAGCCCCTAACATTATGAGTTATTACACTCTCAGATGTTTTCCATCTGTTGTAACTAAAACCCATAATTCCGCCAAATTTCAAGTTTGTATCTCATTAAGAAGTGCCTTATAATTATCACACTCGTATGGGGCCGAAAAGGGGCAAAACCACACATTAAAAATTGGAATTTTTGCAATTTTACAATTTTATCATAGTTTGCCATGAACATTCTATAATCCTGCCAAATTTCAAGTCTCTAGGTCCTATGCAGCTGCCTCGCATTTTTTGTTCTCGCATGGGGCCGAAAAGGGGCAAAACTGCCCTTTAAAAATGAGAATTTTTGTAATTTTATCTTAGGTTGCAATGAAATTTCTATCACCATGCCAAATTTCAAGTCTCTGGGTCCTATGCAGTTGCATCGCCTTTTTTGTTCTCGAATGGGGCAATAATGGGGCAAAACAGCCCCAAAAATGAGAATTATATCAATATCGGATTTCCTTTATTAGGTGTAGTTTAACATTAACAACATTAAAATATAAGCCTCTGATTCCCATTAAAAGCTTACCCATATGAAAGAATAGAGCTAGTTACCAAGGAAACCTATTGTTAGACCCAGAAAAATTAGCAATTTTTTGCGATAAAAACTATAAAATTACGCTAATTCTACTCGGATTAGCATTCCGCCTTCAAAAATAAGAAATTACAATTTATATCTTATCCGACAGTTTAAGTCTGGAGTTTGTATCTTGACGGGAAGTAATTTTAAAATGCAAATATAAAAACCTCTACACCAATTTACATGTTTTCTTATGGGCAAGAAATGGGGCAAAAAGGGGCCAAGATAGGCCTTCAAAATAGTAATTTCGACAGTTTCGGATTTTTTCCTTCGGTTGTGACCAAAAACCTATAATCCTACCAAATTTCAAGTTTCTGGCACATCTGGAAGTGCCTCATAATTTTGTATCCTCCTATATATATGATATATCATGTGTAAGAAGCATCTATATATTATAGACTAGTTGTTATGTGCTTGCATTCTGCAAGCATTTTCAAATTATTCCCAAGCGATGTTGTACATAATGATATAACCAAGTCAAATTTGGAGTTTGTTGTTCATTTAGAAGTGCCTTATAATTTTAATCCTCGTATGGGGCAATAATGGAGCAAAACAGCCCCTAACATTATGAGTTATTACACTCTCAGATGTTTTCCATCTGTTGTAACTAAAAACCCATAATTCCGCCAAATTTCAAGTTTGTATCTCATTAAGAAGTGCCTTATAATTATCACACTCGTATGGGGCCGAAAAGGGGCAAAACCACACATTAAAAATTGGAATTTTTGCAATTTTACAATTTTATCTTAGTTTGCAATGAAAATTCTATAACCGTGCCAAATTTCAAGTCTCTGGTTCCTACGCAGCGGCTTCGCCTTTTTTATTCTCGAATTGGGCAATAATGGGGCAAAACAGCCCCAAAAATCAGGATTATATCACTATTGGATTTCATTCATAAGGTGTAGTTTAACATTAACAGCATTAAAATATAAGCCTCTGATTCCCATTAAAAGCTTACCCATATGAAAGGATAGAGCTTGTTACCAAGGAAACCTATTGTAAGACCCAGAAAAATTACTACTTTTTTGAGATAAAAACTAAAAATTTACGTTAATTCTACTCGGATTTGAATTCCGACTTCAAAAATAAGAAACTACAATTTATATCCTGTCCGACAGTTTAAGTCTCGAGTTCGTATCTTGACGGGAAGTAATTTTAAAATGCAAATATAAAAACCTCAACACCAATTTACATGTATTCTTATGGGCCAAAAATGTGGCAAAAAGGGGCCAAATAGCCCCTCAGAATAGGAATTTTGCCAGTTTCGGATTTTTTGCTTTGGTTGCGACCAAAAACCTATAATCCGGCCAAATTTCAAGTTTCTGGCACATCTGGAAGTGCCTCATAATTTTGTATCCTCCTATATATCTATAATATATAGATGCTTCTTACACATGATATATTATATATATATACTAGTTAATGTGTGCTTGCATTCTGCAAGCAGTTTTGATATTTAGCCTTTTTACAATTTCAAATTATTCCAAATCAATTTTGTGCAAAATCATATATCCGTATCAAATTTCAACTTTGTAGCTCATTTAGAAGTGCATTATAATTTTACTCGTTGCATAGGACAATTATGTGGCAATACAGTTGCTAAGATTTCGAATTTTCACGGTATCGAATTTCTTCTTTCTGTTGTAAGTAAAAATCCATAATTCTGCAAAATTTTATGTTTGCATCTCATTAAGAATTGCCATATTATTTTCACACTGGTATGGGTATTAAATAGGGCAAAACCGCCCTTAAAATTTGGAATTTTCACAGTTTTATTTTATCTTCGGTTGCAATAAAGGTTTTATAACCAGGCCAAATTTCAAGTCTCTGGGTTACATGGAGCTGCCTCATCATTTCTGTAGTCGTATGGAGCAATACTGGGGCAAAAGAGCTCCAAAAATGAGGATTATTACAATATAGGATTTCCTCCATTAGGCATAGTTTAACTTTAAAGGCATTAAAATATAAGCCTCTGATTCCCATTAAAAGGTTACCCATATGAAGGCATTAAGACTGTTGCCTAGGAAGCCTATTGTTAGACCCAGAAAAATTACCACTTTTTTCCGATAAAAACTATAAATTTACGCTAATTCTACTCGGATTTGAATTCCGTCTTCAAAAATAAGAAACTACAATTTATATCCTATCCGACAGTTTAAGTCTCGAGTTCGTATCTTGATGGGAAGTAATTTTAAAATGCAAATATAAAAACCTCTGCACCAATTTACATGCTTTCTTATGGGCAAAAAATGGGGCAAAAAGGGGCCAAAATAGCCCCTCAAAATAGGAATTTTGCCAATTTCGGATTTTTTCCTTCGGTTGTGACCAAAAACCTGTAATCCTACCAAATTTCAAGTTTCTGGCACATCTGGAAGTGCCTCATAATTTTGTATCCTCCTATATATATGATATATCATGCGTAAGAAGCATCTATATATTATAGATATATACTAGATAATATGTGCTTGCATTCTGCAAGCATTTTAAAAGTTTAGCATTTTTACAAATTCAAATTATTCCCAATCGATGTTGTGCATTATCATATAACCGTGTCAAATTTGGAGTTTGTAGCTCATTTAGAGGTGCCTTATAATTTTAATCCTCGTATGTGGCAATAATGGAGCCAAACTGCCCCTAACATTATGAATTTTTACATTCTCAGATTTTTTCCATCTGTTGCAACTAAAAACCCATAATTCTGCCAAATTTCAAGTTTGTATCTCATTAAGAAGTGCCTTGTAATTATCACACTCCTATGGGGCTGAAAAGGGGCAAAACCACCCATTAAAAATGAGAATTTTTGTAATTTTATAATTTTATCTTAGGTTGCAATGAAATTTCTATAACCGTGGCAAATTTCAAGTCTCTGGGTCCTATGCAGCTGCATCGCCTTTTTTGTTCTCGAATTGGTCAATAGGGGCAAAACAGCCCCAAAAATGAGGATTATATCAATATCGGATTTCCTTCATTAGGTGTAGTTTAACATTAACAGCATTAAAATATAAGCCTCTGATTCCCATTAAAAGCTTACCCATATGAAAGGATAGAGCTTGTTACCAAGGAAGCCTATTGCTAGACCCAGAAAAATTAGCAATTTTTTGCGATAAAAACTATAAATTTACGTTAATTCTACTCGGATTTGAATTCTGTCTTCAAAAATAAGAAACTACAATTTATATCCTATACGACAGTTTAAGTCTCAAGTTCGTATCTTGATGGGAAGTAATTTTAAAATGTAAATATAAAAACCTCTGCACCAATTTACATGCTTTCTTATGGGCAAAAAATTGGGCAAAAAAGGCCAAAATAGCCCCTTAAAATAGGAATTTCGACAGTTTCGGATTTTTTCCTTCGGTTTTGACCAAAAACCTATACTCCTACCAAATTTCAAGTTTCTACCACATGTGGAAGCCTCTTCTCGTGTAGAGCAATACTGGGGCAAAAGAGCCCCAAAAATGGGGATATATCAGTATCGGATTTCCTTCATTAGTCGTAGATTAACATTAATGGCATTAAAATATAAGCCATATTTCAAGTCTATAGTTCATATGGAGCTGCCTCTTCATTTTTGTTCTCGTATGGAGCAATACTGGGGCAAAAGAGCTCAAAAAATGATGATTATTACAATATAGGATTTCCTCCATTTGGCATATCCTACCAAATTTCATGTTTCTGGCACATCTGGAAGTGCCTCATAATTTTGTATCCTCCTATATATATGATATATCATGTGTAAGAAGCATCTATATATTATAGATATATTAGTTAATTGTGCTTGCATTCTGCAAGCATTTTCTCTCACCTTAAAGTGAAAATAAAAGCTGATATATAATTTTCAACGCTTAAGGTTGCATCTTGGCTCCGAATTACGTCTTTTTCTGTTTCGAAAATATTCGGGTAAAAACAACCCCTAACATTTTTTAATTACAAAACATTTATAGGTTTTTGTCTCTTGTTACAAATACCTCACATTTATGCGAAATTTCATCAATGTAGCACCTCTAGAAGTGCATGTATATGAATTTCATCGTTTAAATTTTATTAATTTTTAACAGCCACAGCAATTAATATTTCAAAAATTTTCAATTTCATTTACCACCAGGACATTATTTCCTAACTCTTTTAAAATTTTCAGCTTCCTGGATCTACAGAATGTACATAAACATTAGTCAATTTGTTAAACATTTGAGAAAATTTTACAGCCAAACGAAAAAAAATTTTCAAATTTCTATTTTTCCGTTTTCATTATTTGGCGAATTCTACAGGTAGAAAAAATTTCAGCTTGATAGTGCATTTAGCTATTGTAGTTTGGGCCAAACATTAGTATCCTCCTATATCCTATATATATCCTATATATCATTCTATAAGCACTCTTCTTACAGAGGAGGATATACGATACAAGTAAATGTGTGCTTACATTCTGCAAGCATTTTCTCTCACCTGAAAGTAAAAATAAAAGCCGAAAAATTACTTTCAATGCATAAGTTCGCATCTCGGTTCCGAATTACGTGTTTTTCTGTATCGAAAATATTGGGGTAGAAACAACCCCTAAAATTTATAATTATAATACATTTATAGGTTTTTATCATTTGTTACGAATACCCCACATTTATGCGAAATTTCATCCATGCAGCACCTCTAAGAGTGCATTTATATGAATTTCATTGTTGAAACTTTTTTAATTTTTAACAGCCACAGCAATAAATATTTCTAAAATTTTCAATGTTATTTACCACCGGGACGTTATTTCCTAACCATGTTAAAATTTTCAGCTTCCTGGATCTACAGAATGTACATAAACATTAGTCAATTTGTTAAACATTTGAGAATTTGTTACGGCCGAACGAATAAAAATTTTCATATTTCTATATTCCCGTTGACATTATTTGGCGAATTCTACAGGTAGAAAAATTTCAGCTTGATAGCGCATTTAGAAATACCTAAACCATGAAATGTTAGTAAAATTGGTTATAATTTTCACCGGGCAAGAAATTAAACATTGTCGCAATTTTCCAATTAATCTTCAGATTATTTTTCTCGGTTCACCTATGTATTAAATTCCAGCTCTCCAGCTATTGTAGTTTGGCCCAGGCATTAGTATCCTCCTATATCCTATATATATCCTATATCGTATCATTCTGTAAGCACTCTTCTTACAGAGGAGGATATACGATATACGATACTAGTGAACGTGTGCTTTCATTCTTCAAGCATTTTCTCTCACCTGAAAGTAAAAATAAAAGCCGAAAAATTACTTTCAATGCATAAGTTCGCATCTCGGTTCCGAATTACGTGTTTTTCTGTATCGAAAATATTGGGGCAGAAACAACCCCTAAAATTTATAATTATAATACATTTATAGGTTTTTATCATTTGTTACGAATACCCCACAATTATGCGAAATTTCAACCATGCTTTCATATGGGTAAGCATTTAATGGGAAACAGAGGCTTATATTTTAATGCCATTAATGTTAAACTACGACTAATGAAGGAAATCCGATACTGATATAATACCCATTTTTGGGGCTGTTTTGCCCTAGTATTGCTCCATACGCAACAAAAAATATGAGGCAGCTCCATATGACCTAGTGACTTGAAATTTGGCACAATTATAAAAATGTCGTTGCAACCAAATATAAAATACAATATTGAAAAAAATTTTACTTTTTGGAACGGTTTTGTTCCATTTCTGCCCCATACGAGTGTGAAAATTGTAAGGAACTCCTAAATGAGATACAAAGATGAAATTTGACATGGTTATATGATTTTCTACAAAATCGATTCGGATTAGTTCGAAATTGTAATAATGCTACAGAGGAGGATATAGGATATAAGAGGATAGTAATGTCTGGCCCAAAACTACAATAGATGGAAGGCTGAAATTTTCAGTAAATGTAGATGGCATAGAGAAATCGACAGGAAAAATCGAAATTTACAATAACTTTTATTTTATTGGCCATTAAAAATTATAAACATTTAAACAATCATTTAATGGTTTAAGTACTTCTAAATGTTCTACAATGCTGAAATTTTTTCTGACAGAATTAACCAAATAACGATACCGGTATTATAGAAATTTAAAAATGTTTATTTGTTCGGCCGTTGAAAATTTATAAATGTTAAAAAAAATTGACTAGCTTTTATATACCTACGGCCGAGCTAGAAAGCTGAAAATTAAGGTATTGAATTTCAGTTACAATTAGATTTGAAAATTTCCGAAAAGTTTATTATTGTGGCTGTTGAAAATTCATAAAGTTTATACAATGAAGTTTATATAAATGCTACATAGGTGAAAATTTGCAAAAATGTGAGGTAATTGCAACAAATGTTGAAAACCTATAAAATTTTTACAATTATGAATTTTAGAGCCCTTCAAAATAGTAATTTCGACAGTTTCGGATTTTTTCCTTCGGTTGTGACCAAAAACTATAATCCTACCAAATTTCAAGTTTCTGGCACATCTGGAAGTGCCTCACAATTTTGTATCCTCCTATATATATGATATCTATAATATAAAGACGCTTCTCACACATGATATCTATAATATATAGATGCTTCTTACACATGATATCTATAATATATAGATGCTTCTTACACATGATATATTATATATATATATATGAGGATACAAAATTATGAGGCACTTCCAGATGTGCCAGAAACTTGAAATTTGGTAGGATTATAGGTTTTTAATCACAACCAAAGGAAAAAATCGGAAACTGGCAAAATTCCTATTTTGAGCGGCTATTTTGGCCCCTGTTTGCCCCATTTTTTGCCCATAAGAAAGCATGTAAATTGGTGTAGAGGTTTTTATATTTGCATTTTAAAATTACTTCCCGTCAAGATACGAACTCGAGACTTAAACTGTCGGATAGGATATAAATTGTAGTTTCTTATTTTTGAAGACGGAATGCAAATCCGAGTAGAATTAGCGTAATTTTATAGTTTATATCGCAAAAAATTGCTAATTTTTCTGGGTCTAACAATAGGTTTCCTTGGTAACAAGCTCTATCCTTTCATATGGGTAAGCTTTTAATGGGAATCAGAGGCTTATATTTTAATGCTGTTAATGTTAAACTACACCTAATGAAGGAAATCCGATATTGATATAATCCTCATTTTTGGGGCTGTTTTGCCCCATTATTGTCCCATTTGAGAACAAAAAAGGCGATGCAACTGCATAGGACCCAGAGAATTGAAATTTGGCACGGTTATAGAAATTTCATTGCAACCTAAGATGAAATTATAAAATTACAAAAATTCTCATTTTTAAAGGGAAGTTTTGCCCCTTTTCGGACCCATGCGAGAACAAAAAATGCGAGGCAGCTGCATCGGACCTAGAGACTTGAAACTAGGCACGATTATAGAATTTTCATGGCAAACTAAGATAAAATTGCAAAATTGCAAAAATTTCTATTTTTAATGCGTGGTTTTGCTCTTTTTCGGCCCCATACGAGTGTGATAATTATGAGGCACTTCTTAATGAGATACAAACTTGAAATTTGGCAGAATTATGGGTTCTTAGTTACAACAGATGGAAAAAATCTGAGAGTGTAATAATTCTTAATGTTAGGGGCTTTTTGCTCCATTATTGCTCCATACGAGGATAAAATTATAAGGCACTTCTAAATAAGCAACAAACTCCAAATTTGATATGGTTATATGATTATGTAAAACATCGCTTGGGAATAATTTGAATTTGTAAAAATGTTAAAATTTGAAAATGCTTGCAGAATGCAAGCACATATTAACTAGTATATATATATATCAATAATATATAGATGCTTCTTACACATGATATATCATATATATAGGAGGATACAAAATTATGAGGCACTTCCAGATGTGCCAGAAACTTGAAATTTGGTAGGATTATAGGTTTTTGGTGACGACCGAAGGAAAAAATCCGAAATTGGCAAAATTCCTATTTTGAGGGGCTATTTTGGCCCCTTTTTGCCACATTTTTTGCCCATAAGAAAGCATGTAAATTGGTGCAGAGGTTTTTATATTTGCATTTTGAAATTACTTTCCATCAAGATACGAACTCAAGACAAACTATCGGATAGGATATAAATTGTAGTTTCTTATTTTTGAAGACAGAATTCAAATCCGAGTAGAATTAACATAAAAATATAGTTTTTATCACAAAAAATTGCTAATTTTTCTGGGTCTAACAATAGGCTTCCTTGGTAACAAGCTCTATCCTTTCATATGGGTAAGATTTTATTGGGAAACAGAGGCTTATATTTTAATGCTGTTAATGTTAAACTACACCCAATGAAGGAAATCTGATATTGATATAATCCTCATTTGTGGAGCTGTTTTGCCCCATTTTTTCCCCATAAGAGAACATGTAAATTGGTGTAGAGGTTTTTATATTTGCATTTTGAAATTACTTCCCTTCAAGATACGAACTCGAGACTTAAACTTTCGGATAGCATATAAATTGTAGTTTCTTATTTTTGAAGACAGAATTCAAATCCGAGTAGAATTAACGTAAATTTATAGTTTTTATCACAAAAAATTGCTAATTTTTCTGGGTCTAACAATAGGTTTCCTTGGTAATAAGCTCTATCCTTTCATATGGGTAAGCTTTTAATGGGAATCAGAGGCTATTATTTTAATGCTGTTAATGTTTAACTACACCTAATGAAGGAAATCCGATATTGATATAAGCCTCATTTTTAGGGCTGTTTTGCCCCATTATTGCCCATTTCGAGAACAAAAAAGATGATGCAGCTGCATAGGACCCAGAGACTTTAAATTTGGCACGGTTATAGAAATTTCATTGCAACCTAAGATAAAATTAAAAAATTACAAAAATTCTCATTTTTAAGGGGCGGTTTTGCTCCTTTTTTAGCCCCATGTGAGAACAAAAAATGCGAGGCAGCTGCATAGGATCTAGAGACTTGAAAGGTGAGTAGAGGTCTTGTTCCAACTTTTTGTAATGGGTAAAATGCATCACGTCCATTATCCTCTGTATGATTTACTGATATTTTTTTTAATTTTCAGATTGAAGTGTTTTATATGAAGGAAGAAAAAATAACTTGGGAAGGTTCTGGGATTTCTCTGTGAGATGGAATAACTTGAAATGGAAAGCGTCCAAAATTTTTGTATACATTCTGTTTTTGAAGACAGATATCCTGACTGATTAACTGTTATTTCGCAATTTATTTTTGATTTCGTTCTCTTTTTAATAAGAAACAATAAAAATATTGTAAAAGAAAAAGTGGCATTTTTTCCCTTTTTTTTAAACTGAAAATATCTGTGGGTCATATTTGACCCATGGTAGTAATTATGAATGACAAAAAGATGGTACTAGTTAAAGGTTAAAAATTATAAACTATTTACTAACTTTTCGTAGTTTAGGTAATTCTAAATGATCTATGAAGCTGAAATTTTTCCAATTGGTAGAATTTGCCATATAAAGGAAACGGGATTATAGAAATTTGTAAATTTTTATTTGTTCGACCGTAATAATCTCTTACATGTTAAACAAATTGACTAATATTTATGTACTTTCTGAAGAGCAAGGAAGCTGAAAATTTTAAGAAAGTTAGGGAGTAATGTTCCGGTGAAAATTAACATTGATACTTTTGTTAAAGTTTATTATTGTGGCTGTTAAAAATTCAAAAATTTTTAACAATTAAATTTATATAAATGCACTTCTAGAGGTGCTACATCAATAAAATTTCGCATAAATGTAACAAATGCTAAAAACCTATAAATGTTTTATAATTATAAATTTAAGGGTTGTTTTTAACTCAAAATCTTTCAATAAGGAAATCGGTAAAGAGGTCCAACTTTTGCATTTCAAAATTATTTTTCCGCTCCTAATGCTTGCAGAATGCAAGCACACATTAACTAGTACATCTATAATATATAGATGCTTCTTACACATGATATATATATATATCATATCTATAATATATAGATGCTTCTTACACATGATATATCATATATATAGGAGGATACAAAATTATGAGGCACTTCCAGATGCGCTGGAAACTTGAAATTTGGTAGGATTATAGGTTTTTGGACATAACCAAAGGAAAAAATCCGAAACTGTCGAAATTCCTATTTTGAAGGGCTATTTTGGCCCCTTTTTGCCCCATTTTTTGCCCATAAGAAAGCATGTAAATTGGTGTAGAGGTTTTTATATTTGCATTTTAAAATTGCTTCCCTTCAAGATACGAACTCGAGACTGAAACTGTCGGATAGGATATAAATTGTAGTTTCTTATTTTTGAAGACAGAATTCAAATCCGAGTAGAATTAGCGTAATTTTATAGTTTTTATCGCAAAAAAGTGGTAATTTTTCTGGGTCTAACAATAGGCTTCCTTGGTAACAAGCTATATCCTTTCATGTGGGTAAGCTTTTAATGGGAATCAGAGGCTTATATTTTAATGCTGTTAATGTTGAACTACACCTAATGAAGGAAATCCGATATTGATATAAGCCTCATTTTTAGGGCTGTTTTGCCCCATTATTGCCCATTTCGAGAACAAAAAAGATGATGCAGCTGCATAGGACCCAGAGACTTGAAATTTGGCATGATTATAGAAATTTCATTGCAACCGATGATAAGATGAGAAAAATAGCAAAAATTCCAATTTTTAGATGCGGCTTTGCCTCATTTCTACCCAATACGAATGTGAACATTATAAGGGACTTCGTAATGAGATACAAACTTGAAATTTAGCAGAATTATGGGTTTTTAGTTACCACAGAAGGAAGAAATCCGATATTGTAAAAATTCGTAACATTATGGCTGTTTTGCCCCATTATTGCTCCATATGAGGAATATAATTATAAGGCACTTCTAAATGATCTACAAACTTGAAATTTGACACGCTTACATGATTTTTTCTAAAGTCGACAGGGAATAATTCGAAACTGTAAAAATCCTAAAATTTTAAAATGCTTCTTCATTATATATTGACCGGCCTTACTTAGAATATAGGAACATACAAATTTCCAGCCCAAACTACAATAGTTGGAGAGCTGAAATTTATTACATAGGTGAATCAAAAAAAATAATCGGAGGAAAAATTGCAACAATATGTATTTTATTGGCCATTATAAATTATAAACTATTTACTAACTTTTCATGGTTTAGGTATTTCTAACTGAGCTAGGAAGCTGAAATTTTTTCCATTGGCAGAATTTGCCTAATAATGGAAATGGGATTATAGAAATATGTAAATTTTTATTCGTTTGACCGTAATAATCTCTTAAATGTTAAATAAGTTGACTAACGTTTATGTAGTTTCTGAAGAGCCAGGAAGCTGAATATTTTAAGACAGTGAGGGAATAATGTTCCGGTGACAATTAACATTGAAAATTTCCCTAAAGTTTATCATAGTGGCTGTAAAAAATTCAAAAATTTTAAACAATCAAATTTATATAAATGCACTTCTAGAGATGCTACATCGAAGAAATTTCGCATAAATGTGAGGTATTCATAACAAATGTTAAAAACCTATATATATTTTAGATTAATAAATTTAGGGGTTGTTTTAACCCCTAAATTTTTCAATAAGGAATTAACCTAAATCTGTGAAGAGGACCAAACTTTTGCATTTAAAGATTATTTTTCTGCTCCTAATGCTTGCAGAATGCAAGCACACATTAACTAGTATATATATATATATACTAGATAATATGTGCTTGCATTCTGCAAGCATTTTCAAATTTTAGCATTTTTACAATTTCAAATTATTCCCAATCGATGTTGTACATAATCATACAACCGTGTCAAATTTGGAGTTTGTAGCTCATTTAGAAATGCCATATAATTTTAATCCTCGTATAGGGCAATAATGGAGCAAAACAGCCCCTAACATTATGAATTTTTACACTCTCAGATTTTTTCCATCTGTTGTAACTAAAAACCCATAATTCTGCCAAATTTCAAGTTTGTATCTCATTAAGAAGTGCCTTACAATTATCACACTCGCATGGGGCCGAAAAGGGGCTAAGCCACCCATTAAAAATTGGAATTTTTGCAATTTTACAATTTTATCTTAGTTTGCCATGAAAATTCTATAATTGTGCCGAATTTCAAGTCTCTAGATCGTATGCAGCTGCCTCGCATTTTTTGTTCTCGCATGGGGCCGAAAAGCGGCAAAACAATAACTTTGGTTGTCCATGAACTACTCTGTGTAAACCGTGCGTTAAAGTTATTCAAGGTGGTCTAAAATCGGTTGTGAATTAAAAACAATAACTTTGGTTGTTCTTGAACTACTCTGTGTAAACCGTGCGTTAAAGTTATTCAAGGTGGTCTAAAATCGGTTGTGAATTAAAAAACAATAACTTTGGTTGTTCTTGAACTACTCTGTGTAAACTGTGCATTAAAGTTATTCAAGGTGGTCTAAAATCGGTTGTGAATTAAAAACAATAACTTTGGTTGTCCATGAACTACTCTGTGTAAACCGTGCGTTAAAGTTATTCAAGGTGGTCTAAAATCGGTTGTGAATTAAAAACAATAACTTTGGTTGTTCTTGAACTACTCTGTGTAAACCGTGCGTTAAAGTTATTCAAGGTGGTCTAAAATCGGTTGTGAATTAAAAACAATAACTTTGGTTGTTCTTGAACTACTCTGTGTAAACCGTGCATTAAAGTTATTCAAGGTGGTCTAAAATCGGTTGTGAATTAAAAACAATAACTTTGGTTGTTCTTGAACTACTCTGTGTAAACCGTGCGTTAAAGTTATTCAAGGTGGTCTAAAATCGGTTGTGAATTAAAAACAATAACTTTGGTTGTTCTTGAACTACTCTGTGTAAACCGTGCGTTAAAGTTATTCAAGGTGGTCTAAAATCGGTTGTGAATTAAAAACAATAACTTTGGTTGTACTTGAACTCCTCTGTGTAAACCGTGCATTAAAGTTATTCAAGGTGGTCTAAAATCGGTTGTGAATTAAAAACAATAACTTTGGTTGTTCTTGAACTACTCTGTGTAAACCGTGCGTTAAAGTTATTCAAGGTGGTCTAAAATCGGTTGTGAATTAAAAACAATAACTTTGGTTGTTCTTGAACTACTCTGTGTAAACCGTGCGTTAAAGTTATTCAAGGTGGTCTAAAAACGGTTGTGAATTAAAAACAATAACTTTGGTTGTCCATGAACTACTCTGTGTAAACCGTGCGTTAAAGTTATTCAAGGTGGTCTAAAATCGGTTGTGAATTAAAAACAATAACTTTGGTTGTTCTTGAACTACTCTGTGTAAACCGTGCATTAAAGTTATTCAAGGTGGTCTAAAATCGGTTGTGAATTAAAAACAATAACTTTGGTTGTTCTTGAACTACTCTGTGTAAACCGTGCATTAAAGTTATTCAAGGTGGTCTAAAATCGGTTGTGAATTAAAAACAATAACTTTGGTTGTTCTTGAACTACTCTGTGTAAACCGTGCGTTAAAGTTATTCAAGGTGGTCTAAAATCGGTTGTGAATTAAAAACAATAACTTTGGTTGTCCATGAACTACTCTGTGTAAACCGTGCATTAAAGTTATTCAAGGTGGTCTAAAATCGGTTGTGAATTAAAAACAATAACTTTGGTTGTTCTTGAACTACTCTGTGTAAACCGTGCGTTAAAGTTATTCAAGGTGGTCTAAAATCGGTTGTGAATTAAAAACAATAACTTTGGTTGTTCTTGAACTACTCTGTGTAAACCGTGCATTAAAGTTATTCAAGGTGGTCTAAAATCGGTTGTGAATTAAAAACAATAACTTTGGTTGTTCTTGAACTACTCTGTGTAAACCGTGCGTTAAAGTTATTCAAGGTGGTCTAAAATCGGTTGTGAATTAAAAACAATAACTTTGGTTGTTCTTGAACTACTCTGTGTAAACCGTGCATTAAAGTTATTCAAGGTGGTCTAAAATCGGTTGTGAATTAAAAACAATAACTTTGGTTGTTCTTGAACTACTCTGTGTAAACCGTGCGTTAAAGTTATTCAAGGTGGTCTAAAATCGGTTGTGAATTAAAAACAATAACTTTGGTTGTCCATGAACTACTCTGTGTAAACCGTGCATTAAAGTTATTCAAGGTGGTCTAAAATCGGTTGTGAATTAAAAACAATAACTTTGGTTGTTCTTGAACTACTCTGTGTAAACCGTGCGTTAAAGTTATTCAAGGTGGTCTAAAATCGGTTGTGAATTAAAAACAATAACTTTGGTTGTTCTTGAACTACTCTGTGTAAACCGTGCATTAAAGTTATTCAAGGTGGTCTAAAATCGGTTGTGAATTAAAAACAATAACTTTGGTTGTTCTTGAACTACTCTGTGTAAACCGTGCATTAAAGTTATTCAAGGTGGTCTAAAATCGGTTGTGAATTAAAAACAATAACTTTGGTTGTTCTTGAACTACTCTGTGTAAACCGTGCGTTAAAGTTATTCAAGGTGGTCTAAAATCGGTTGTGAATTAAAAACAATAACTTTGGTTGTTCTTGAACTACTCTGTGTAAACCGTGCATTAAAGTTATTCAAGGTGGTCTAAAATCGGTTGTGAATTAAAAACAATAACTTTGGTTGTTCTTGAACTACTCTGTGTAAACCGTGCGTTAAAGTTATTCAAGGTGGTCTAAAATCGGTTGTGAATTAAAAACAATAACTTTGGTTGTACTTGAACTCCTCTGTGTAAACCGTGCGTTAAAGTTATTCAAGGTGGTCTAAAATCGGTTGTGAATTAAAAACAATAACTTTGGTTGTTCTTGAACTACTCTGTGTAAACCGTGCATTAAAGTTATTCAAGGTGGTCTAAAATCGGTTGTGAATTAAAAACAATAACTTTGGTTGTTCTTGAACTAGTCTGTGTAAACCGTGCGTTAAAGTTATTCAAGGTGGTCTAAAATCGGTTGTGAATTAAAAACAATAACTTTGGTTGTCCATGAACTACTCTGTGTAAACCGTGCATTAAAGTTATTCAAGGTGGTCTAAAATCGGTTGTGAATTAAAAACAATAACTTTGGTTGTTCTTGAACTACTCTGTGTAAACCGTGCATTAAAGTTATTCAAGGTGGTCTAAAATCGGTTGTGAATTAAAAACAATAACTTTGGTTGTTCTTGAACTACTCTGTGTAAACCGTGCATTAAAGTTATTCAAGGTGGTCTAAAATCGGTTGTGAATTAAAAACAATAACTTTGGTTGTTCTTGAACTAGTCTGTGTAAACCGTGCATTAAAGTTATTCAAGGTGGTCTAAAATCGGTTGTGAATTAAAAACAATAACTTTGGTTGTTCTTGAACTAGTCTGTGTAAACCGTGCATTAAAGTTATTCAAGGTGGTTTAAAATCGGTTGTGAATTAAAAACAATAACTTTGGTTGTTCTTGAACTACTCTGTGTAAACCGTGCATTAAAGTTATTCAAGGTGGTCTAAAATCGGTTGTGAATTAAAAGCAATAACTTTGGTTGTTCTTGAACTACTCTGTGTAAACCCTGCATTATAGTTATTCAAGGTGGTCTAAAATCGGTTGTGAATTAAAAACAATAACTTTGGTTGTTCTTGAACTACTCTGTGTAAACCGTGCGTTAAAGTTATTCAAGGTGGGCTAAAATCGGTTGTGAATTAAAAACAATAACTTTGGTTGTCCATGAACTACTCTGTGTAAACCGTGCGTTAAAGTTATTCAAGGTGGTCTAAAATCGGTTGTGAATTAAAAACAATAACTTTGGTTGTTCTTGAACTACTCTGTGTAAACCGTGCGTTAAAGTTATTCAAGGTGGTCTAAAATCGGTTGTGAATTAAAAACAATAACTTTGGTTGTTCTTGAACTACTCTGTGTAAACCGTGCATTAAAGTTATTCAAGGTGGTCTAAAATCGGTTGTGAATTAAAAACAATAACTTTGGTTGTTCTTGAACTAGTCTGTGTAAACCGTGCATTAAAGTTATTCAAGGTGGTTTAAAATCGGTTGTGAATTAAAAACAATAACTTTGGTTGTTCTTGAACTACTCTGTGTAAACCGTGCATTAAAGTTATTCAAGGTTGTCTAAAATCGGTTGTGAATTAAAAACAATAACTTTGGTTGTTCTTGAACTACTCTGTGTAAACCGTGCATTAAAGTTATTCAAGGTGGTCTAAAATCGGTTGTGAATTAAAAACAATAACTTTGGTTGTTCTTGAACTACTCTGTGTAAACCGTGCGTTAAAGTTATTCAAGGTGGTCTAAAATCGGTTGTGAATTAAAAACAATAACTTTGGTTGTTCTTGAACTACTCTGTGTAAACCGTGCATTAAAGTTATTCAAGGTGGTCTAAAATCGGTTGTGAATTAAAAACAATAACTTTGGTTGTTCTTGAACTACTCTGTGTAAACCGTGCATTAAAGTTATTCAAGGTGGTCTAAAATCGGTTGTGAATTAAAAACAATAACTTTGGTTGTTCTTGAACTACTCTGTGTAAACCGTGCATTAAAGTTATTCAAGGTGGTCTAAAATCGGTTGTGAATTAAAAACAATAACTTTGGTTGTTCTTGAACTACTCTGTGTAAACCGTGCATTATAGTTATTCAAGGTGGTCTAAAATCGGTTGTGAATTAAAAACAATAACTTTGGTTGTTCTTGAACTACTCTGTGTAAACCGTGCGTTAAAGTTATTCAAGGTGGTCTAAAATCGGTTGTGAATTAAAAACAATAACTTTGGTTGTTCTTGAACTACTCTGTGTAAACCGTGCGTTAAAGTTATTCAAGGTGGTCTAAAATCGGTTGTGAATTAAAAACAATAACTTTGGTTGTTCTTGAACTACTCTGTGTAAACCGTGCATTAAAGTTATTCAAGGTGGTCTAAAATCGGTTGTGAATTAAAAACAATAACTTTGGTTGTTCTTGAACTACTCTGTGTAAACCGTGCGTTAAAGTTATTCAAGGTGGTCTAAAATCGGTTGTGAATTAAAAACAATAACTTTGGTTGTTCTTGAACTACTCTGTGTAAACCGTGCATTAAAGTTATTCAAGGTGGTCTAAAATCGGTTGTGAATTAAAAACAATAACTTTGGTTGTTCTTGAACTACTCTGTGTAAACCGTGCGTTAAAGTTATTCAAGGTGGTCTAAAATCGGTTGTGAATTAAAAACAATAACTTTGGTTGTTCTTGAACTACTCTGTGTAAACCGTGCATTAAAGTTATTCAAGGTGGTCTAAAATCGGTTGTGAATTAAAAACAATAACTTTGGTTGTTCTTGAACTACTCTGTGTAAACCGTGCATTAAAGTTATTCAAGGTGGTCTAAAATCGGTTGTGAATTAAAAACAATAACTTCAGTTGTCCATGAACTATTCTGTGCACTTGCGACACGCTCGGCTCCAAACTTTCCAAATTAAATTAAAGCAAAAAAATTCACCTCTTCGGCTACAATATATATATATATATATATATATAAAAGATTGGAACTAGTAGTTGAGAGGGATAGGAGGGAGCCAGTGGACACATACTTGGTGTGATGGACGTCCATGGCGATAGAGGAAGGCTTTTGCTTGGAGGTTTCTGGCATTCGCCCTTCTTCGGCACATGAGTATTACTAAAACTAAAACTAAGTGTCTCACTGGGGGTAGAGGGGATGGGAAGAGGATGGGGTTCGTGGGAAGGAGGCTAGGGTATTTGTGGTGGGGGTTCGTTAATCGGATGTCATAGACATTATCTCTACTAAGTTTCAGCCAAATTGGTTGGGGGTCAGTATTGCCTTCCCCTTGTAATACAGATATCATATTAAACTATTATGTGGAATGATTAAACAATAAATGTTTATTTTAATTTTTCCACCAATTCTGGGGCCAGAAAAGGCCTTTATAGACATCCATCCTTTGTTCTTCAAACTGCGCATTATACATGAGTATATATGGTACATAAAACCCGAATGCCCCGATCATGAGATAAAATTTCCCAGTTCAGAGAAAATCTATAAATAATGTTTACAATTATTTTTCACTTTGAACAAACTTACTTTCAGCAGTCAAAAATTAGATAGACCTTACAGCCAATCAGATAAATTATTACGTTCACATACTGAATATCTCAGGAAACCTCGTTATATACCAGAACAGTATGTTTACAATTGTTTTGGAAAGTTTTCACACATCGGATTAACAGCAGGAGCACATGTTTGCTTATTGATTAGAGGAATGTACCGTGTAATCAGATAATTAAAGCTAGTAAGTGTGTGAAACGGTCACTAACAAGGTAATCAATGAGTGTTTAATGTAATTTCTTTATGATTGTTTTCTCATAACCCTACAGCATGCATTAGAAGACAGTCAATTAATCAAAATAAAGTTAGTTTTATATTCAGTTATGCCATAATCCTAAAATACTCATATGGTGCCCTCCGCTCCACCTATGGATAAGATGAAGAAATACCTTGAATATTATAACATCCATTTGATTTGGTTTGTTAATCTAATGAGCTTTCATTGTAATTGTTGTACTTTTAGGAGTGAATATAGTAAATAAATAACCCTATTTTATAAAATTACAAGCAATGGCAATTGTAATTTTTGCTCAAAATTATAGGTACGAGGTGCTATCAAAAAGTTCCCAGACTGGCCACGTGGAGTGCTGACCTGACATAGTATGGACTTGGGCTGCTAGGTAGTGCTAAAGAGCTTCATTGTGAAGCAGTGTGCCGAGTGTCACACTGACACTCGACGTTTTTTTTTCACGAGCGTTTTTATGCGTTAGTGTTAGTGGTGTTCTGTGATTTTTGTGAGAAGTGAAATTGCAGACTTGAAGGAGCAGCACTGGGTTGACTGCTGTTTGGTTACTGGGTTGTAGCCATAAACCCAGCTTTCATCACCAGTGATGACCTTGGAAAGGAAGTTTCGGTCGTTTCTGACCTGTTCCTGGAGGTCCCTGCACACAGTGAGCCGGTGTTACCTCTGGTCATGGGTCAGCAAGCGGGACACGAATTTGGCAGCGATCCGCCTCATGTTGAGTTCCTCCGCGAGAATGTGTTGGCATGTACTGAACGATAGGCCAACAATGCTGCGGATGTCGTTAATCGTTCGCTGACAGTCCTCGTAGATGGCCCAATGCACTTTTCCAACATTTTCTTCGGTTCTGCTGGTTGAGGGCCAACCAGAACGTTCAGAATCCACAACCGACATTTGCCCATGTTTGAACCGCGAGAACCACAAGAAAGTCTGGGTTCTGCCCATGGCGTCATCACCAAATGCTTGTTTAAGCATTTCGTGGGTCTCCGATGCGGTTTTGCGGAGTTTGAAGCAAAATTTGATGCACACGTGCTGCTCCTTCAAGTCTGCCATTTCTCTTCTCGCAAAAATTGCAGAACACCACTAACACAAATGCACAAAAACGCTCGTGAAAAAAAACCGCTTGCATGTATCAATGTGACACTCGGCATACTGCTTCACAATGAAGCTCTTTAGCGCTAACTAGCAGCCCAAGTCTGTACTACGTCTGGTTAGTGCTCCATGCGGCTAGTCCGGGAACTTTTTGATAGCACCTCATATTTGTAAGAGAGGAGAAGAAGAGACGGAGAAATTAAATAACTAACAATTAACGTCAGTGTTAAGTGATATATAAAATTTTAAAAATACTAAAATATGATTTTCACCAATATTGTTTTTTGAGTTTCGTCTAGTTATTATTATGAAATTTCTAGAGTTTAAAAAGAAAACAAACCTTCAATGATGGGTGCAACTCAAAATCTACATGAAGGTTCAATTTGGGCTTATCTTGGGTATGCAATCTCCTTTCCCATAGCTTTTTGAAAACAAATCCTGGATTCATAGCTGGGTTTCTCAATTTTTTAACAGTTTCCTGTAACTCCATACCTGCATGCTGCAAACCTGAAAAATGTACATATGTAATCAATAAGATATGGTAACATTTTTTGTGGGTTAAAACAATGTCAAACAATCAAGCTTTCTATAAGCTTCAATTTACCTAAGAATTTTTTATGAAGTACAAGATACATGACATTTTTAGCACATACATAACATGCCATATTGCATAAAAAAAATAACATTTACCAATCTTCCAGTACATAATGCAGGAAAAGTACTGCAGTTGGTAAATACTTAAGTATATTGGAAATTGGGAGTTAGGTTCTACGGTTTTTATTACTACACCATATATATTATTGATCACTTACATTACTCGCTTATTTCTCACTTAAATACATTATATAAATATTACGAATACAATAACATGCTGTTTTTTCCTTACGAGCTCTCTGGTTTGGCATAGTCGAAACTCACGTTGATGAAAAATGTGACGAAAAACAATCACCGCTATCTATGTGCTACTTGTGGTATTAAATGCGAGAAGTAGCTTTCTGCTGTTCGGAACTACATATTCTACCCCAGAATGAATTCTTTTTTAAAGAATTTCTTCAAACGTATCACACTATGCATAAGCCAAACTACTGAGTAAAACAATTACCGACTGAAGGATTACAAACGTCCAGTAGGTAACGGAGAAATTATGTGCATAAAATGATGTACATCACATCATTTTATACAATTTACTATGGTCTTCTAATCTTACCCGGCGTTTTTTGAATTTAAACAAATATTATTACGCACAAATTCAGAAAAATATTAATTGTTTAATTTATTTAGTACGCTGATATGAATAATACACAACTAAACATGTCGTGTGGACTTGCGGTGCGCGAAAAACATGCGTATGCTGATGTGAATAATGCACAACTGATCGCCCGTGTGGAATATAGAGACTTGTGGCAGGCGAAAAGCATAATCGTACATTATGGCAACAAAGTAATAGCAAGCAAGTTAGAACAACAAAATAGCCGTTGTGAGTGAGTGCAGATTACAACAAAGTCATACGATGCGCGGGAATATCGTGTTGAATGCAGTGACTTGCGGCGCGCGAAAAGGATACGTAATCGTGTCAGTACGGCAACAACGTAATATCGAGCAAGTTAAAACGACAACAAAGTCTTTGTGAGTGAGTTAAGATGACAACAAAGTCATAAGATGCGCGGTATTTAAAAGTTTTCTTGGTCCGAACTGTGGATACGCAAGGGAAATGTCCGCGGTTGGGAAGGGTGGGACGCAATATGTAGACCGCATATAGTCGGGGGCCGCGGTTAATAAACCCGCAGTTGGAGAGGGAAGGGTGTATGTGCTATAAATTTCAAAATCTATAGAAACAGTTGTGTGCATTATACCAAGGAAAATTCAACTATTATTTATATTAGGTTAAGGTAAATTACTCAAATTGTTCAAGTCCATAAAAATCTTCACCAGAATCAATATTATATGATTCAATATCTCTTATTATTTCCTCTATCAAACATCAAAAACTTCATTTATGCAAGCAACTTCATCTGCTTCCATTTCTGACATATTCCCTAGGCCAGTGATGGCGAACCTTCTATTGCCTACGTTCCAATATTACCAAAATTGTTGAATCTTTTCCGCCTCGCGTGCCACAAAGAACTTCTTCATTTTTTTTGCATGCCAACGTAATTAAATTTGTGATCAAGATTGAAGTTTGTAACCACAAAACTAATGTTACCAATAGCTAACTAAATAGCACAAATGTATTTGCGGCACTAAATCAGTACAATATATGCTTTGATTGGTTTTCGCCTTTCGTTGGTGTGCCAACCAAAATCGTCTAGCGTGCCACTTTTGGCACGCGTGCCGTAGGTTTGTCATCACTGCCCTAGGCAATTTGCCAAGTGACTAATGAAAACTTTTTTATTAACTTGCCTCCCATGTATATACATATATATGTAAGTTTCATCCTTCCCATGATTTTACGTAAAAATTCGACCGAAATTCACTTAGAAAAACTTGGGATTCAAACCACCGAACTTTGAGTTATCGAGTTGAGGGCCATACCATCGTGGCCAACCTGACCAATTAGAAACTGAAAAAAAATTGAGTACAGGCGACTCCCGAGATTTGACAGTTCGAGATTTGACAAATTTGAGATTTCGAGATTGTGTTAACGCTGTAAATCCAAAACCAATAAAACTAGAAAGCTGAAACTTGGCATACATACTAAGAGCACCCTGAGGATGTGCACTTCGGGCTTATTTTTTTTAATTTTTGGCTTGGAACAGCACCAGGAGACAATTATATTTTTCCATAAGTTTACACGGGATTTTCGATTTTTCAGTGTAAGGTTTTCTTCCTTCGTTCATCAAAATACATAAATATGGACCCATTTTCTTTATTTTTGCTTTATTCAATGGCTTAAACTCTATACTATCTTATTCTTGCAATGTTTACATGTTACAAGGTCGAAGTTTTCAGAAATACTCATTCTTTTTCGAAATTTTGCGGATTTTTTGTACTCATTCCGGGCATTACCTAGGCTACAAAACCAATAAACCTAGACAACTGAAACTTGCCACACATACTAAGAGCAACCTGAGAGTGTGCACCTCGGGCTTATTTTTTTAAATTTTTGGCTTGGAAAGGGTGGGAGTCCAAAAATTAAATAAATGGCCATAAAAACTAAAGAACTGAAAATTCGCATCTGGAACAAGTGCAGCATTTTTTTCATTTGCATTTTAAAATTACTTAGAATCATCATACGAAATTGGGACTTGGACGAAAGAACGCTTAAAAGAATAAAAATTCATTTTCTTGCTGTCGTTTTTTAAACTCTCTCCATAAATTAGTTTTGGCCCCAAGTGAAAAAACGAGCAACATCGTATATCCTGAAGCTCTACATGAATAAAAATTAGAGATGTTTCAAAAATTAATTACTGTAAATATAATAAAAATAAATTAATATAGATTTTCGTGTTTTTTAATTAGTTCATTTTTACAATGTTCTGAATCCCGGGCAATGCCGGGTAAACTATCGCTAGTCATTTAAATAAAAGAAAATGTGTTAGTTTGTTTGTGCGTTAATGCTGTAACTCCAAAATCAATACACCTAGAAAGCTGAAACTTGGATGTCTACTTAGGGAAACGCGAGGGTGTGCACCTTCGGCTTATTTTTTTATTTTTGGCTTGGAAGGGGGGGAGGGGGGGGGGGGTCAAAAAATTAAATAAACGGTCATAAAAACTAAAAAATAAACTTCGCATCAGGAACGAGTGCAGCATATTTTTCTTTTGCATTTTAAAATTACTTAGAATCATCGTACGAAATTGGGACTTGGGCGAAAGAACGCTTAAAAGAATAATATCCTGAAGTTCTATATGAATAAAAATTATAGATGTTTCAAAAATTAATTACTGTAAATATAATAAAAATAAATTAATATAGATTTTCGTGTTTTTTTTAATTAGGTCATTTTTACACTGTTCTGAATCCGGGCAATGTAAGCTATCACTAGTACAAAATAAAAATTAGTAATTAAAGTTTAAAATATAAAAGTTTATTGTAAAAATTTATTTTACCCATTACTTGTTTACATATGCCATCATCACAGTTCTCTAAGTTCCAACAACCATCAGCACATTTCTGCATATGATGGCCTTCTTCCAAGAGCATATAATACTTCAAACCAGCTATCCTCCAATGCTCCCAAGTGGATCACAATTTAGTGTTGAAAGATTCATTCACAGATAAATCAAGTGGTTCAAGTTTTTTCGTTAATTCCATAGGAACTATGGCTAGCTTTGAATATTTGTTGGTCAAAAATTTTACAATGAATCTGATTATATATATTATATTTCTTTTTAAATTTGTGAAAGTATTTAGGCGTTATTAGAGAAACTAAAAATATTGGCACAGTAACAATACTAATAATCCTAATTCACTTTATTAATTCTGTCTCTATATTCTTAAACATTATTACCCTAGAGAATAGGCACTTTTTCAAGTTCATCAATTAATAATACTCTGGAAGCAAGATGTATATGTTTCCTGATAGCAAAAGAATGCCTTTGCAAGGAAAAGAGCCTCGTGTGGCCAGTCGACTACATCCAAAAATCATATTAGAAATGCAGCAGTGTTGCAGTCCTATTGCAGGGGACTCTGAGACACTGCAATACCGTTTACTTGGATGGGGAATTCTCATCCACTTGGCAACCTAACACTGTTTCAATTGGACCAAATCCTGTGGTTTTTTTCCAGTCTGAACTCGGTTGTGCCGTACTATCCTAGGATCCTGCATGCATCCCCTCATACCATTGATTCTTATGGAAAAAAACTGCTTTGATTTACGTTGATTCGATTATGTCGCACTTTTTAGGAATGCATCCTCAACGTAAATTAGAATATACATCTCCATCTTCCCATTCCTCTCCTTATCATTTCTAAGGCTGCTGTAGAAAGTAGGTAGCCTTGTCTTCCTCCTAGCATTGCCCAATCTGATTCTCCCTCCACCACCCACACTTCTCCTTCATGCATAGATTTCTGATTGAACAAATACCATTCCAACCCACTCTTATTTTTCTCTGCAATTCCATTAGACTAGAATAGTAAACTATGGCAACCTATGGGAAAAGATGGCACGAGAAGAGATTTTACACTGCACAATATTACAATTACAAACAATAAATATTTTTAAAAGAATTTTACTTTTATTTTAATTATATTCCACATTGTAATCCACATTATATTCAGGATGCCTTGTAAGAAAAGAATCATCTACTTCTACTGATATGGGCAGAATGAAATTTCAAGATGTAGGAGAATTAGAATGGCACAGCCAAGATAGAAATGTAGCTCTGCCCTAGATCATTAAAATCTCTCAAAGGCTTTTTCAAATCCACAAAGTACTCGAGTACATATTTGTCATATTCAATGTTTCTTTCTTTCTACTAAAATCCTCAACAACCCTATGACACTGCTAGTGCTGATTCCTTTCCAAATTCAAAACTGACCTAAATTTATAATCACCTCCACTCAGTGTTCAGTCTGAGGTACACTCTGCTTGGACTAGTCTTACTGTGGTCCCTACTCATTGAATTTACTAGCACGGGTGACCTTAGCAGATGCATCAGCCAGCGTAGCTCTCAAGATCTATCAAACACTGGAGAACATGCCAAGATTATAATAGAAATGTGTATATTTAATATAACATGGATAATTAAAAAAAACTGAAATGATACATGCAAAGATGGAACAAAATGGAACATCAGAACTTACCCATTAATGCAATGAAAATGCGTAATATTTCATTAGTTCCCTCAAAAATCATTGTGATTCTGGAATCCCTTAAATATCTTTCACATGGGATACTCTTCATGTAACCTAGTCCTCCCCAGATTTGAAGGAATTCACTTACTGCATTCCAGGAGTTTTCTGAGCTAAAGACCTAAATATAGAAATAAATATATAATACAGGCTGACTTATGACTCTAATGCATTCCTGAAAATTGCATCGTAAGACAAGTTATCGTAAGCCAAATACACCGCTCCCCAGTTATAACGCCGTCGGTTATACCATGGATTCCAATATACAGCTGGTCTTCCTTCCTCCCCGTTTCATGGAAAGGAAGGCCGAAGAAAACATGCATGTCTTTGCTCCAGACCTTGTGCTACAGGAGGCTTGCCCACTCAAATGAACCAGTCTTGGTGAACAAAAGAGAAAGTGGGGTTTCTCAGAAATCCCAGGGACCTATGCTTTGCCGCAGTAGGGAGCAAAATGGGTGAGTATTGGGCAAAACAATATGCTTCTACCTGCACCTCTCGAGTTGTTTTAACATGATAAAATCAATCACTACACCCATTCTTTGTGTGGCAGGGTTTGCATATCTCCTCCAAGCCCGTAAAGATTTTCCCCAAACAGAAAACAGATGGGAGCTGCACATTGGTGAATCATTAGATTTTTGAGTGAATTTTATAGACAGAACTCCATTTAGTATCAAGCATTGAATGTTAGTGTAAGGTTGTCTTTTTCAGTGACTTTTTCTGTATTGAGAACCGTTATATATTAGAGTGAGTTTTACAGACAGAACTATACTCTATAAATACTTTAGATTTATTTTATGGGTAATGGCAAACATTAATAAAAGAAAGTCATATACCATTAAGGAAAAGCTAACAATCATTGAAAGAGTTAAAAGTGATGTTTCGAAATCTCAAATAAAAAGGGAGTTGGGTATCCTGAAAGGTACGATACGAGGATGGATCGCAGAAGAAGGAAGGCTATGTTTATTCTTGGATAAGTTGGACAATACCCCAGGACTGGAAAGGAAGAAATCAAGACTGCAAGAACAAGACAGTAGATGAATGTTTATATACATGGTTTGTTCAAAAACGCAGTTTAGGTTTTCCACTGTCAGGACACGTTCTGAAGATGCAAGCAGAGAATTTTTTTTGAGACTTAAAACTGGAAGGTGAATTCTGATGGATGGCTTTGGTGTTGGCAAAAATGTCATGGAATTGGGGAAATAACAATTAGTGGAGAGTCTAAATCATGTGATACTGAAAGTGCAAAACAATTTGTTAATGAATTCCAATATATGTGTGAAGGTTACTGTGACGAGCAACTATACAATTGCGATGAATCTGTCATGTTTTATAGAATGTTACCGACCAAATCTTTGGACTTGAAATCAGCTCCGAACAAAGCAGGCTTGAAGTTAAGCAAGGACTGAATCACCCTCTTGTTTTGTTTAAATAAAGCGGGGACTCATAAGCTGCCACCTTTGTGTATTGGGAAAAGTAAGAATCCACAATGCTTTAAATTTGTTAACCGAAAACAGCTCCCTATAGAATACAGGAGCATCTTTACTCCATACTGATGCATATACATTACATTGACCTCTTCTTGTATGACATTATGGTGAAACCAGTGATGAGCTGAAGCTGGCTCCCGCTGGCTCACATGAGCCAGTAGATAAATGTTTAGAAAACATGAAAATTTATTGGTTCCTACACGCAAACTCCCACCATCATCCGAGGCAAATCAACACTGTGATGGAAACAATGATCCATTGTTCCATCACATTAAGAGACTCCAACCACCTTCAATCAGAATTGAAAGAATTAAAAAGGATTTTACAAGCCAACAAATACCAAATATAAATCGGGTGATCAAGAGAAAACTAAGCGAAAAACGAGAAGATGGGAGAGAAAGAGAGAAAGAAAAAAGGGCATATCTCCCCTACGTCAAGGGAACAATGGACAAATTGGGACACGTGTTAAAGAAATATAACATTACGACAATTTTTCAGCCCGTCAACCAAGTTAAGAGGACATTAAAAACCACTAAACATAGGATGCCACTACAGGTGGAAGGGGTATATATAGGGTGACCAGACGTCCCGTTTTTATGGGACATGCCCCGTATTTCACACTTTGTCCCGGTGTCCCAAAAAATTTTTTCCTAAAGAATCGATTATTAAACAGCTATAAAAAGTCTTAATTATAGTTAATAGCAAAAATTCTACTATATTCGTGCTCTCTCCTATATGAAGCAAGTAAAATAGACGCACTTTCGTAAAACTAAAATTTTCAAGTGTTTTTATCTCTGGTAGATACCTTTTACGTAATAATATATTACGTACATAGCATCAAAAATATATAATACTTGCATATGTAAGTAATAGGGCAACCTCCTATTGTGTATGTGACGTGAATTTTAACAATCTGTCTTGACGTTTTTATCTCTTCGAATCAAATGTATGCTTTGGATGACTCGGCAAAGATTGTTTTCGAACACAGCTAACTAAATTTGTTCCGCTTTATATTTCATCATTTTAACAGTAATGTCGAAATTGCAACACAGCTCAGCAGCTCTTTTTGAAAGGTTAAAATAATTTTCGTCGTATTAGTTCACTTATCATTATTTTAGATTATACATTGCGTGTGCTATTCATCTTGCATGTCTTTCTCATTATGTTCAGAATAGTTTTAAATGTGCTTTTGTTATTTCTCTTTTTAATTTTTAAAAATCCTTTCTTTTAGTATAAAATGGCAAAAAGACGATGCAATTATAAAGAATATGAGAAAGAATGGAGTTTCATTAAGATAGGGAGAAATGTTGAGGAAGACAAATGTATTCTGCGTAACCCCTGCGTAAATATCGGCCACGGCGAAAAATCAGATATAGGTACATCAACATATTAGATCACAAAAACATCAACGTGCTATTTCAAGTTGTCTAGTAACATAAAAAATTATTAGTAGTTATTTCATATAACAGTGTAATGATAAGTGAACTGATTATGGCCTATCATATTCTAAAACATAAAATGTCCTTTCGATCTTCCGACTGTAATAACAAACTGTTTTGTAACATTTTTTTGACTCAAACATTGCTGCAAAATTTTCATGTCGAAGATCTAAAACTGTGGCATTAATCAAAGGTGTTATTGCTCCGCTTTGTTTTAAAGAAATGCTGAAGGATTTAAAAAACGCAGATTTTTTGGTATATCTACTGATACCAGTAACCACAAGGCAGAAAAAACTGTTTCATTGTTAGTGTACTATTTTTCTATGAAGGCTGAATTAAAAATTAAATTACTCCAGATTGATCGTTCGCCCAATGAAACATCAGAGACTATAGCAAATTTTATGGTGAAAACATTATCAGGTAATGAGATTGATATGAGAAAATGTTTAGGTTTTGGAGGGGATAATACAAATACAAACTTTAGTGGACTGAGACGTAAAGGAAAAAACAATGTTTTGCAAAAATTGAAAGACCAAATTAAACGAGATTCAGGAGGTTGGTTGTTCTGCGCATATTTTGCATAATGCAATGCAATTTGGAGCAGGGAGATTATCGTGCAATACCCAAGTTTTAGCTATAAAAATATATTCATATTTTTCTAACTACACAGGACGGAACATAGAAAAGATTTTTGTTCTTTTGCAGATATTGAGTATAAGAATTTAATGTCACATTCGAAAACTAGTTGGCTGTCTTTACATCCAGCCGCTGATAGAATATTGAAACTCTTTGACGGATTGAAATATTTCTATTTGACAGAATAAAAGGCTAACCTTTTGCAGTATTTGTTCCCCAGGCTTTATTCTAGCTTTTATCTTACGGATTGAGTTTTCGTTTTATTAATAAAAAATAGGGGAAAATATTGAAACAAACTAAGAAAATGGGAAATAGTCGAAAAAACTGTTTTTATTAACCTAGTAACTGAGGATATTGGCGAGTCTTCGGCTCTCTGTTTTAAAATGATTATAATGCCTTTTATATTGGGTGTATCCATCTCCAGGCGCTGTCGCGCCCTTCGCCTCTCTGGAACGAAGTTATCCCTCACCATTGGTCGGTGATCGGATGGGTAAATGTCACCACAGGCAGATCCGTCATGGTCTTGTAAGCTTTCGTTTTGCGTGAACGTTATTAAATCTAAGTAATTAACAAATGTCAGATCCAGCAAAAATAGTATATTTAGTTTAAGAATTCCATTTCATTTCACGCTCTTTTTAAAAAAAAACTTTCTCTAAGATGAAAGCTAGAATAGAGCCTGGGGGACAAATACTGCAAAAGGTCCAAAAAGGCTCCCAAATATTTTTAAAAGATTTTTCAATGATCCTTTAAGTGAGGGTTATTTACATTTTGCTTAATCTGTGTTTAGTCTTAATCATAATCAAATTAAGAACATTGAAAAAGAAGAAATTTCTGTAACTGAAGACAAAATATGTAGAAGAAACGATTAGTTTAAACCAGTGGTCTTCAAGGTGGGAGATAGCGCCCACCAGTGGGCGTTTTTGGATTTTTGGTGGGCGTTAAAGAACTCACCAAATGCTATTCTAATTTTTACACTGAAAAATAAAATTCTATAAAAAAGCACACATTCTGTACCACTATTTTATGTACAACTATTACAGTTCGTTTGTCGTTAACTATAGTATCATATCATACTACACTAGCGACAATGTATCCATGCTGCGGTAAAATCGAAAGACCCATGAGGGTGGTCGGATTCTCTCGCAGAAGCAGCAAAGCGTTTAAGTTTAATTTTATCAAATATATAAAATCATAAATTTTTAAACACTGTTATTACCACTGAGACCATATTCGGTAATCTCATCTAACATCAATCCCACTAGTATTAGGGTTACCATACCTCCGTAAATCGCTTTGCTACTGGGGGCGCAAAATTATTCTTTGCTCTGGGCGCCAGAAACCCTCACTACGCCACTGGGTGGGCAGTGAACTTATTTCAAAGGACAACATATTGTAAAAGTGGGCGGTTACTCAAAAAAGGTTGAAGACCACTGGTTTAAACCAAGAAAGGATAGACGAAAATTTCATTCCGTCTAGTGTAAAAGAAATATTTGAGAAAAATTATGTGTCCAAAAGGCAGAAAACTTTGTTTACTAATAAAGTTGAAGACTGCTATCGATCAATTATAACTTACTCAAAAGATTGACGTACACCATTGAACAAATACAAAATACCGTATTCACCTGAATCTAAGACGACCTTTTTTTCCAAATTTTCAGCTGTAAATATCAAGAGTCGTCTTACATTCGAATACGAAGTATATTTAAGCATTTAATCAATGGTTTTTACAACAAATGGTATATTAGAGTAAACAATTCACAACAGCAAATTCAAGTACGTACATAAAGAGTGAAATAAACAAATAGTAATAACAATAAGAAAAACATGACGGGAATAATAATTATTTAGACTAATAATCATCGTCGACGATCATAACACAGACGACGTACTTTCATCTTGCACGTAATGTCAACCTCAATGTCAAAACAAATGTGAGCGGAAATCATTGGGATTCCCCTTTCAAACGACGCACCGCGATTCAATAAGTGTGACAGTAATTTTGAGTTGTGCATTCTTGATTTAAATGCACAACCCTTAAGTTAAAATGACAGATCATGTTGAAGTACGTGGCACGAGTGCAAAGGGAAAGTTAACGAAGGAATTAGACGGAGCTAAGATACAAATTTTAAGCTGATCGTGATAAATTACGCCGAAAAAACTAATAACTGTGATGCGAGTAGAAAGTTCGGTGTATCTGAGGCAAATGTGCGTCGATGGAAACTCTCAAAACAGGAACTAGAAAAAGCCAAAGCCACAAGGAAGTCGCTCAGTGGTCCAAAATTAGGCCGATTTCATGGCATTGAAGAAGTAGTCAAGTTTGTGCGCACCATGAGGAAGAACGGTATGCCTGTTTCGACTGAAAGTATTATACTTTAAGCTAATGAAATTACTAGAGGACTTAATATATCATTGCAAGAATTCAAGGCCAGCAGAAGTTGGTGCGTGAGAATGATGCGACGAAATAATTTTTCTTTACGGCCACGAATTTCGCTGTGTCAGAAATTGTCAGCAGACTATGTTGAAAAACTTCTCGCTTACCAGAAATACGTAATTGGACTTAGAAAAACCAATAATTACCTTTTGAGCCAAATAGGAAGTGCCGATGAAACTCCGGTTTTCTTCTACATGCCATCTAATTATACTGTGAACGAAAAAGGTGCGAAGTCCGTCCTAATTAAAACTACAGGCAACGAAAAAATGCAAGTCACGGTAATGTTGGCGGTTTTAGCAGATGGGACTAAATTACCACCATATGTGATTCTAAAGCGGAAAACAATGCCTAAGAAACATTTGCCAAATGGAATAATAGGTGTCAAGAAAAGGGATGGATGACTAAAGAACTAATGAGAGATTGGTTACATGTGGTGTGGAATAGACGGCCAGGAGCTTTACTGAAACAAAGAGCAATGCTTTCACTGGATGCATTCAAGGACACTTATCTCCTGAAATTAAAAACATAATGAGTGCGATGAATATTGATCTTATTGTAATACCTGGAGGAATGACATCGCAACTTCAAGTTTTAGATGTTGCTGTCAATAAGTGTTTTAAAAATAATTTACAGGTTTTGTATTCTGAGTGGTTACAAAGTGGAACTCACACTTTAACACCAAAAGGAAATCTTAAGAAACCTGAAGTTGCAATGCTCTGCCAATGGATCAAGGCATCGTGGCAACAAATAAATGCAAAAGTAATAGTGAAAGGATTTAAGAAATGCTGCTTATCTAATGCCATGGATGGGAGTGAGGATGATGTTTTGTGGGAGACTGATGATGAAGTTGAGAGTGATAAAGATAGTGAGCATGAGGAAAATAGTGAAGGTTGCATAGACAGTAGTGATGACTAACACAATAAAATGATTTTATGCAGCACTTGGATTGAAATGTTTTTTTGTTGTCCTGAAATGAGTATATTCTGTCAATGTATTTACTTTATTTTTAATGTTATCTTAAAATGAATGCTACCATTTAATTTATTTGAAAACCTGAATGGTTCTATTTGTGATGTGATCTTATGATTTTAAAATGTTAAAAGACAATGACATTCAAGAAAAGTATTAGAGAAAATAAATATTTCACAAGATTTATAATTTTTGTAGTCATGAAGGTCAATTTGAGCTTTTTTCTCTTTTGGAATCATCAAAATGGGGGGTCGTCTTAGATTCAGGGTCGTCTTGGATTCGGGTGAATACGGTATTTGATTGGATGGTCTTAGAAAACGTACTATCATGGGAACAAGTACAAAAATCAATGTTGTTTGATTTGGGAATTGAAGTTTCTGAAAATGACATTTTTCATCAGTTCTCTATTTAAAGAAAAATGTCAACAAATGAAAAATGACTGAGCAAAATGGATCTCCAAATCATGCATTGAGAAATGGCACCAATTTTTAGGCATGTTTCGCTTCCAGCGTGAGCGCCTATTATCGTCGGTCTGTCCGTCTGTCTGTCCTTCCGTCCGTGTGTTCGTTCTCGGCTTCTACTGAACGGATTTTCATGAAATTTGATATTAAGGACATAGAGTCAAAGGTAATTTGAGGATCCAAGTGCCGATGGTGGCAGCACTATCGCTGTGTGTCATGGTGGTGAAAGTAGGTCCCTGTTCTATATCTGTCTGCTATAAATGTTTGTTGTGTAGCCCGTTGGCATAATTGTGATCATATTTGTCCGAGTTTAGGGTTGGTTTTGGTAATTTAGCTCAATATCATCCCTTAAATAAACATGTTTTGCTCAAATGTGCTTCACCAAAGAGAAAATACTTTGAAGAAGGTTTGTAGCATGCCACAATGTTCTAATTATACAGGAGAAGGAATTTAACTGCATTTCTTCCCGAAAGATGCTGAAATGAAGAAAACATGGCTTATTATGGCAAGAACTGATAATGCTTTACCGAAAAATGTCTAATGTTATTTTAACTTGCCCAGTCCTATTTCTTGTCCTATGGAATATGGAAAATTACCAATTATTATCTCTTTGGATTATGGTCACTAAAGATGTTGAGCATAAATTGCAAACATAATATGTTATTACGATTCGATGTTTTTCCTGTGCACAGAATTGGAAAAAACATTCAAATTATGCATTTTTAAGTTTAGAAACGTCCATCATGATAAAGCAAATTTGGCTAAAAATTTTCCCCTTTTGTCCCGTTTTTTCTAATAAATTCCGGTAAATGTCCCGTTTTTCCTTTATGTGAATATGGTCACCCTAGGTATATAGGATACCATGCAGGACTTGCGATCAAGTTTATATAGGGGAAACAGGGAGAACGATCAAGACATGAGTAGAAGAATACAAGAGAGCCATTAGACTCAAACATGCCGACAAATCAGCAGTAGCAGAACACGCCACCGGGGGACACGAAATAGATTTCGAACATACAAGAATTCTCACGAAAGAAAAACTTAATGGAAAACGGATAATACGGGAGACATTAGAGATAAGGAAGCACGGTAAGAATTTCAACAGAGACAGTGGCTATAAGTTGAGCAACACTTGGACCCCAGTGATAGTAAATAACATGATAAAACGAAAGCCACAGCAAAACTCACCCCACCACCAACCCTCCCCTTCCTATAAACCACCCACTCCTCTTCTGCTACCATAGTATATATAAAGTATACATGATGACACCCGGCCAGATCGCCCTGAAGAAGTCTCTGGCAAAGGAGAGGAAACACTGGCGGTTAACGCAAAAAATTTATGCGGGATAACCCGAAAAAACCTAAGTTCAGCATATATGTATTTTGTTTGCGAGAAATGGAGAACAAAAACATGATGTGATGGCATACGTGTGAACCTTCCTCTTATAGAGGATTGAGGTTTCGAATTAAACGAACTGTTCGTGAGTTACCAGGCCAGATCATGACTTCGAATTTCATTGTAGGCATATTTCGAATAATCCATACCAAAAAGTATGCAAAATCCTATGGTTTTGGCCAGGTACTGATCATAGCTTCGAATTACACCACACTTTGAATTATCCGGGATCAAAATAATGGGGTTTTACTGTAATTAGATGACATAAATTAACCTAGTAAGTAGTTAGTTAAAATATTTTTCCTTTCTATCTACAGTAGACACTCAATTATCAGGCGTCGGATTAACCGGGATGTCCAAAAAATAATTAAAAAGATAATACATATACGAAAATAATTTGGGATACGAGAAGGCAGCTGCTAAAAAATGATGTGACAGCGTAACAAAGGCTGAGATCAGGGGTGATATGCAGCATGGAGGAATGAATAGGAGGGGGGGAAGTATGTTTTCCATGAATTGAAATTAACGGGGGTTTTTTACGCATCTTCTGGTTGGTTGACGAGATTTAAGCAAAGACATGGCACTCATCAGATTGCTATCCAAGGTGAGAAACCGAGCAATGATGAGCTGACAGCGGAGAAATTTAAGTCCGAATTTCAGTATTTCATCGAAAATTAAGGTTTCATGTCAGAACAAATCTATAATGCTGACGAAACCAGTTTATAATGGAAATGTACCCCAAAAAACTTTAGCACATGAAACTGAAACAAGTGCTGCGGGGTATAAAATTCAAAAACAGTTTTGTGCTGCGGTAATGCCGCCAGGTCTCATCTTTTTGAAAATGTGTGTTATCGGGACTACTAGAAAACGTTGAGCTTTCTCACAAAGTAAAATTTTATCCAATTTACTATCGATTACTATAACAATAAGTCAGCATGGATGAACAGAGAAATTTTTACAGACTGGTTTAAAACAAAATTCGTTCCTACAGTGCGTCAACATTTAGAATCTCTAGATCTGCCACTAAAAGCTGTTTTACTCTTAGACAATGCCCCTAGTCACCTGAATGAAAAGCCCAAAGATGGAAATATTTTCGTGAAGTATTTACCTCCAAATGTGACAGCTTTGATCCAGTCTATGGATGAAGGAGTGATACAAAATATGAAAACAATTTATCGAACAAATTTACTGTTCAAGTTTGTAAAGGAAGGTGGTATTAATTTACTGTTGTTTTGGAAAAAACTATCAGTGTTGGATGATATTTACAAAATTGCTGCCACATGGAAATTGGTAAAAAGCTCCACTTTAAAAAAATCATGGCAAAAACTTTTACCAGGAAACGATGAAGAATTTCTTGCTTTTGAGGACAATTTTAATGAAACAGTACCTGAAGTATTATATATTTTACAGCAGATTAGTGGATGTGCGAATATTGATGAGGAAGCTGTGTGTGAGTGGTTAAATGCAGATCAAAATTTGGCCTGCCATGAAGCATTAAATGACGCAGAAATCATGCAACGTATTACTACCGAACGTGAACCAACAGCCACCAATGATCTAGACCAGGAAGAAGACAACCTTATACTAGAAAAAATGATGAGTCACAGCGCTGCTTTAACTCTTGCTAAAACTCTGCTTGATTATTTGGAGAAACAGCAAGACAGCTGAGAAATCTGCACAGCCGAAAGGAGAATGAAAGGAAAAAGCAAACTTCTTTGCTATCATAATCTTATAATATTAAAATTCTAATCGTACATACGTGAAGCATTTCTCGAGAACCGTTCGTCGTAAAGATATGTGGTAAACGGTATTTTGTTTCTACTAGCTATGAGGTCCCTGAAAAAATATTTTTGTTTGCTAAAGTCTCCCAGGTTCGAATCCAAGAGACAATTATTTTTTTCCATAAGTTTACACGGGATTTTCCATTTTTCAGATTGCAAGGTTTTTTTCCTTCATTCTTCAAAATATGTAAATATGGACTGATTTCCTTTGTTTTTGTTTGATTCAATGGCTAAAACTCTATACTATCTTATTCTTGCAATGATTACATGTTACTCAGCCGAAACATTCAGATATACGCAACTGTTTTCGAAATATTGTGGATTTTTTGTAGAACAATCTCCTATATATTTATGAGTTTGTTTGTTTATTTGTGCATCTATACATTTCCACACTGTTAAAGCTAGAGTAATCAAACTTTCAACAGATACTTTCTTCACAAATAGGAAGGCTGTAGGCTACTTTTTAATCCCAAATGTTTTATATTAATTGTACAAAAAGCAAAATAACTTTGCATGCTAATGCATTGCCATCTAGAGATGGGTCAGAAAGAATGGAACAGTTCTTTTCAAACTGTTCTGATGCCTAAACTGTTCAATAAAACAACTGCTCTCATAAACTTCCTGTTCTCAAAGAATAGGTAACTTTACATCTTATACACAGTGAGAAAGGTGGGAAATGATTACTTCCTTATCCGTAATTGGACAGCGAGAACTGATTAAACTAAGCATATTTTTCCAAGTCCTACTATTGATTTGAATCAAATTTGGTACGATTGTGGAGGGCTCCCAGAAATAATTAATACGTGGTTTTTGTTTCTCTCTGCCCGTTTTATTCAACATGGCGGCCGAGTGAAATCTTAAATACCATGTATCATCTAGAATTCCGATCGGATTTGAACCAAATTTCCCCAGGCAATGCCGGATATTTCTGCTAGTCTCATATAAATTCATGTTTTGGCAAGATCTTTAGTCTCATCTCTGGCTACAGGCTTCTGTTTTGGGTCTTCACCTACTTTGGTTAGGGCTTCTTTGATGTCTCTATAACTCTTATTTAATGCAAAAACAGCATCTGCTCGAGCTGACCATCTTGTGTTGGATATCTTCTTCACATTTTTATGATGGTGAGTTTGAAGAACATCCCATTTCTGAGTCAACGCAGAAAACCACACGTATATATTACTAGCAGGAGTGCCCGTTGAATTTCAACGGATTTAGTGAATCTAAAACTTCGACCGTGTAACATGTAAGCATCACAATAATAAGATAGTACTCCCTCCCCCTCTTTTCCACCCACTCCTTCCCTTCCTCCCCCCTCTCCCTCTCTCTACCTCCCCTCTCTCCCTCCCCCTCCATCTCCCACCCTCCTCCCTCTCTCTAATTCCCTCTCTCCATCTCCCCCCTCCATTACCATCCATCTCTCTCCCTCCTTATCTCGTATTGAAAGCGCAGTAAACTTTTTAGTGGTTCTGGAAGATCTTCAAATTCTGGTAAGCGAACTTTACCATGGAGCTCTCTCTCAGGGCTTGTCTCGTCAAGGCACCTGGCATTGTTCATTGAACGCATTTGAGAAAGTCGTAACTCACTTTCTTCGGGTGTTTCATTATTTCTCGACAGCACTGCTCTCCTAGCCCTCGATGATGATTTAGACAACTGTGACCTAACTTTCAGGATTTTAAAACCATAGAAATTTCAAAACACAATTTAAGCTGTGCTGGAAACTTAACGTAGAAAGAAAGCGTGTGGGAATGTACCAAGTGAGCGAGCGGAGCATCGAATGAGTGCACATGCGAGACATGTTGCGCATGCATAGTGAGCAGCGCATGGTAAATGGGTGTTAGCTGAGGCGTGAGGAGTGGGCAAGAGGGAAAGGCGAGAGGGGAATGCGATCCTAGTTCCTAAGATCTCCACCGGGAAAAAGTAGATAGCGCAGTAAGTGGCGCATGCCTGGAGTTGCTTTTCTCGCTGACGGAAAATGGGTGTCAAGTTTTTGTTTTTTCCCCAAAATATGACCCTTCAGACCTGAAAAAAATATAGCCTATGTTACTCCTGGAAGTATAAGGTGAAACTCCCGTCCAAATCGGTGCAGTGGTTCTCGAGTTAATCGGTAACATACATACAAACGAACGATTTTATATATTAGTATAGATTTTGAACGAAGTCAAAATACGAGATTTCAGTAAGTGAGGATTCTGCAGCAGCTTTGCCCACCAAATTTAAATTATGACTAGAGTAGAGAATGTACAGGGTCATCGAAAAAGAATTCCGGGTTTTCAATGTTTAATATATCAGTAAATTTGGGACATGTAAATATGACTTTTGTATTAGAATGCATAAAAACACTCCAAGTTTTATCTTCATCTTTCCCGCACAATGCTAGTGTCGCTGTGATTGCGGATGAACATTATCAGTTGCTTGGTGATATTTATGTTACGTACCCCAGTCAGTGAGATGGCGTCCGTTAAGCAGAAAGCTCAGTGCGTGCTATGGTATGCCGAGTTCAAATCAATTGTGACCGTTCAGTGTAATATTTGGCGTGTGTACGGAATAAAAGCGCCTACTGACAAAACAATTACATGGTAGTTTAATCAGTTTAAAGAAACGGGAAGTGTTGAAATGCAGAAATCAACAAGAAGACCACAAACACCCAAAGAGACTGTGGAACGCATCAGAGTCATGTGGACGGAGCCCAAAAAAGTGTATCACTCGTCACAATTTGGAACTTGGTATACCTAGATCACCATCCAGAATGTGCTGCATAAGCTCCTAAAATTACACACGTACAAAATTCAACTAAGACATGAAATTAAAGTCACTCATCGTCCAAAACAGGTCAAATTTGCTAATTTTATGTTAAGTGAAATTGATGACAATGAAGACTACTTGCAACGGATAATGTTCACGGACGAAGCTACTTATAACATCAATGGCTGTGTCAATCGTCACAACTGCAGAATTTGGGGAGCAGAACAACCAAATGAATTTTGTACGTATGTGACTCACCAAAATTGAACATGTGGTGTGGACTACAGCATGACCGTGTGGTAGGACCTTTCTTTTTTGCGGAAAGAACCACCACTGGGGGCATTTATCTAGATGTGTTAGAACAGTTTGTTTTACCCCAAGTTGAAGACATTAAAAGCGAAAATGCAACTGCTGTTATTTTCCAACAAGACGGCGCCTCGCCTCATTTCAGTCTACAGGTTCGCGGTGCTCTGGATGCTAGGTTTCCTAATCGGTGGATTGGAAGAGGTGGACCAATAGCCTGGCCTCCAACAACTCCTGATCTAACACCAATGGATTTTTTCATGTGGGAGTATGTGAAAAACATTGTCTTCGCTGAAAAAATTCGTGACTTGGATCATCTACGACAGAGAATCTCTCCAGCTGTAGTAACAATTACACCAGGCATGCTTCAATGTACCTGGTCAAAAACAGTCTACCACTTATATGTTTGTAGAGCTACAAATGGTGCTAACATTGAGACTTATTAAAGTATGACATTAAATTTTAAAAGTTTTTACACATTTTCTAAAAATAATAAGGGAGTTTTGTTCTGTATTTAAAGAAATATTAAAATTTAAAATCCTGGAATTATTTTTTGATTACCCTGTAATCAGCGTTAAGACTATGGTCTTTAATTCAGGCATGTAAACCAAAGTATTTCTCCGACATGTTGGATGCATTGTCATAACTTTGTCCTCTGCATTTTTTTATGTCAATGCCCCATTTTTCAAGAGTTTCAAGCAGGGCCATGCCGGCCTATGGGTGCAAGGGGTACATTGCACTCAGGAGGCAACATATTAGGGATGGCAATTCACGAGTGGAGGCAATAATCATTTTTAATTTTGTATTTTGCACAATTTATTTCTTAAATTAAATACAACTTTTAATATAAAAATCGAAAAATCTGGGTCAGGATGCTTTTATAATCAGTATGGGGCTGCACAAACTGCTTGCACCCAGGCAGCAAATATGCCTGCCACGGGCCTGGTTTCAAGAATCAGTGCTCCAAACTTTCAGCATTATGAGCATAAATATCAATGAATAAAAAAATCCCGTACTAGTTGAACACCAAATTATACTCCGACATGGGGTCATAGATTTCATTTACACATGTAAATGAAATATTTTTTATACAGAATTACCTTGGGAATTAAAATCTAATAATAAAAAACAAATGCAGATTTATTTAAAGAATAGGAACCACAAAAAAAGCTGAAAGATTGTTATATTATTTATAGAACCAGAAATAAGTTACATGTATATAATAATCGGAATTGAACTTTGGTTTGTTAAGAAACTGTCTTCAGAGCGATTGGGGCCTGCACTTGACACTGTATTTTCTGCAACTAATATGTTACATTCAGTGGCATATTCCAGTGCTCGAAGTGGGGAAAAAAAGTAGTGAGATGGTAGCAAGTCGGCGCAAGAATTAAGGTAAAATGATTATCAGCATTTACCTATAAATAAATTATCATTTCTTTCACTCGTTATGACATATCAATCCACATGACACATACCTTTAAAAGAGTTTCCAAATTTTATCTGTGTTATTGCTGTTTGCAAACCTATTAACATGTGCTTGACAGTTACTGTGGTCTGCATCTCGACGACCTTTTTCTAGCCATAATTTAACAGTCTTTGGGGTCAAAACTATTCACTGGTGGTCCATTCATTGAGACAAACATCAGACTAGTTACCATTTTCAATAGCAATGAATTTCGCATAGAAGAGATAATAATGTTCATTTTGCTAAATGATCGCTCACATTCTGCTGTTGATACTATTAAAGTGTTTACTGCAGCTTTTAGTGGCTTCAGATCGTTTGGTATATTATTAAAATTACCACTGAATACAAGTTCTCGGAATCCCTGGACTGAATTACTTTCACAGACTTTGAACACTTTTGAAAGCTCTCGCACTTGCTTGTCTCCAAAACAGGGATCGCAGTCTTTGTTGGTCCATTTGAAATAATTGAAAATTTCCAAACTGCTGATTAATTCATCATATTTAGCTCTGTTCATTTGTTTATCAATTTCATTTGAAGAAGAGATGCACGAAGCTCTTGTTGTAAACATTCGATTACTTATTTTGTCACTTAGCTTCTGAAAAAACTGCTGTTGATTGATTTCTGGTACTTTTCCATGCTCTAACTTGATTCCATGGAATTCCAATTCTTTACATGCATTTTGTGCCGCTTCATAAAATTCGCCTGAATTATATGTCATTGCCTGGAAAACATGGAACTTTAAGTTGATAACATGATGAGCTTCTGGTAACGTAACTCGTCTATCTTGTAATTTTTTTGAAAGATGCTCAAGCTCTATTAATGCATCAAGCATTAGTCCCATGTTAAGAACAAAATTTTTATTATTTAATTTTTTCTTAAGTCCTGAATATTGACATCGCTCCCTTTCTGCACGCTCGTGATCTATAGAGGCTTCGTGAAAGTGTTGGTTCAGAGCTTTATAATTATTCTAAGTGGCTTTCATAGACCTTGCACTTGAAGATACCCATCTTGCTCCAAAAATACGTCCTATTGATTTCAAAGTAACACCCAGCTCTTGTGCAACAGACGTAAGCTAAATTCTATTTTTTGGAGATGCACTGTATATGGCGTAAAGTTCGTCAAAAAACATTCTCATATGACAAACTGCTGAAACTTCATGCACGACATCATTAACAGATAATTCTAATCGATGATTGCTGCAATGCCAAACTATAAGGTCAGGAAACTGGTCTAAAAGCTTATTAGCTATCCCAGCATGTTTACCAAGCATATTTGAAGCACCGTCACAGGCAAATGCTAAAAAATTTCTCATCAAAAAATTGTTATTAAACCCGTGTGTATGAAGAATATTCAGAAATGTTTCCACAATGGCAGCTGCATCCTTCTTCTGCAGTTCTACTATGTCTAAGAAGTAACTACTTGCATCTGTTGATTCAGGCAATTTTACACGCAAGCATATAACTAACGCAATCTTTTTACTTAAAGTGGTAGAGTCATCAATCATAAAACCTACTTTTAGATCGAAAAACAAACTAGATGCATATGAAAGCCTTTACATATACCATAACCAAAACAAGATAATGAATAACGACGCTGGCCCTATCCCCCACTCCCCTCTATTTCAGTTAACGATCGATACACCTTTCTCTTTCCCCTCCCCTACTTCTCTAACGTTCAACAATAGTATAAATACTCCGCCTAACCTTACACACTTTGACATTGCTGAAGATGACAGCGTTGCTGTCGAAACGCGAGTCCTGAGTGATCCTGCGAGTCTTCTGTGCCTTGGCACGTAAGTACCGCCTTTACGGTGATTTGGAGGTATTTTTCCAATTTTATTCATTGTCTTCACCGTGCATCGTGAGTTCTTCATTTTATTTACTTTTAGATCATTGTCCAGAATATATTTCACCAGTTTTGTGCGCATTTCACTTGCAATGTGATGTATAATAATGATCAGATTGTAGTATTCGTCCCATGTGTAAACCATTAGCAACTTGAAGATCAATTAATGCTGGGAAATCGGAAAAAGGGCTGTTCTAAAAATTTCGTATGTTGTTTCATTCTGTTCTAACTGGGATTTAGCATTCAATTTTTCTATGGTTTTCTTTTCTGCTAGGAAAGTTATTTCACAGGCTTTTAAATGAGCAGTTGAAAGTTTATGGCTTGAAAGTTTTTTTCTCACTGATTGTTATTTCTTATCCTTTGTATCACAATACTCTTTAATTGTACCATTAACCCATTCACTTGATAATGTTAGGTCTTGCACTGTCATTGGTCCTGGTTTAACTACAGACTTGCATACACTACATCCTAGGCCATTTTTAGTAATTTCCAACCAGTCATATATTTTTAATTTTTAATACCACTGAATCTTGGTCAAGTAACTAGGACAATGCTCTTCAGTCTTTCCTATTTCATTGATATTATTTTCAGTTTCCATTGGAAGACACTTTACAATGCTACAACTTGTAGCTAGGCCTGCATCTCCTACACTGTCTTCACTGCTTACTTTTTCTTTTTCTGCATCAGAATCACTATGTTTTCTTTTTGTTGTTTTCACAAGCCACTTATCCATATTTAATAGGGTAATTTAGTATATTAAAATAAAATTTGATAAGTCAGAGAAATGTTTAGCAATGCCTTGATAATAGCACTAGAGTTCCTTGATGTGTCCACCAATAGAGTATGCCACTGTAGGTAAGTTTGCATTTGCAATTAGGGTTGCCAACTTTTAGATCTTCATGAACCGGAGATGTTCTTACAGGTTGCCTACTTGAAGATATTCATAAACCGGAGTTTGCTTGAAACCTGGATAATTTTGAACAGTGGTGCCCAACCTACGGCCCATGGGCCGGATGTGGCCCGAGAAGGATTTTTGTGCAGCCCGTGAAGCCATGATGAAAAAGCTATCCGAATAATTTATCAGACATATTTGTACATTTTTATGAAAATTTTGATAAAACTTTCCATATTTAAATGTTAACCATAGAAACATTATTTTGACACAATTTTCACTTGTATAGCACATCCAAATATATAGGTAACTTCCAATTTAAACTCTAATCCGGCTCGCAGAAGAATTTGCAACTTCCAATGCAATGTAGAAAAGGTTGGGCACCACTGCTTTAGAAGAAACCAAGTGGAATTAAATGTAATGATAAATATATTCAATATTCTTAAAGGCACTCATGATTTTAGGACATATGATTAAAAATCGTTGTTTATTTTTTCAATATCGATAATTAACGAAATTGTAAGAACATCATCAATTTAAGTTTTTGTATAAAACAAAATACAATGGAAATTAAAGCGCAAACTATCTTAATCCGAATCATTTATAAAAAACTCAAAAAAGTCATAAAAAAAGGCTTTCTGCTGCAATCGAAATCGAACCGGAGATTTGTGCTACTCACCCGGAGACCGGAGATTATGGCGATGACCCGGAGATCTCCGGCCTGAAAGCCAGAGGTTGGCAACCCTATTTGCAATACAAGATATTAGATTGCAGTTAACTGTATGCGATTTCTGATTTTATTAAAAATAAATAAAATAATTAAACAGTAAAATAAAGAAAAAGTAAAAATAAATGATTCGTTGCATTACAAGAAGTACCGGGATGGTACACAGAAAAGAAGGGGGATGGTTTGAAATTTATAAAAAGGAAGCGGGATGGTTTTATTCAAATTTCCTTATGGCAATCTTTTTTTTTTAGAGAGCTGATTCTCAATATATTTTTTCAGCTCATCACTGTTTAAGCCCTCAGTTTTTGACTCTATACAATTCAATGCTTTACATGGAGCAATTCTTTAACTTTATCCTTAGCCTTTAGTTAATAAAAGTACAGTCAACCCTCCTTCAATGCGGGGGTTACATTCCTCAAGAATGCCATGTTGGGCGAATCTGCATTGGACGAACTTAATATTACGGGATTGAGTGGTATACATAAATGCGGCCATGTGAAGTCTCCTATAAATACCTAGATATGTAGATTTTTTTATGCACATATAAATGGAAAGCCCTAGTGTGTGCACTTAAAGGGGCAGAAGCCTTAACACTTACATGTATTTTCTCTTCACTCTTCCTGATTGTATGTATGGTAGACTCATTCACGCCATAATCCCAGCTTATGGATGCTACACTCAAGCTACTTAGTAACTTATCAAGGATCTTAATTGTCTCAGCTAATGTCATAACTTTGCAGATTTTCTTTGTTTCACTACCATTTGAAGATCCATTATGTTTTGATTCCATACTAAGAGTTATTACAAAAAACTGCAAAAAGTGGCACTGAACTTAGTGCGGTCACAGCTTACACAAGACTGGATAAGAGGAGAGAGCAGCGCTTACCAAACAAATGAAAACATTGTTACTTTGTCTTATATGAGTTCTATGAAAATGACAACAATGTTGTTGCAGATATTTTTAGTTTACTAATCAGCAATTTTAGGGGTACCGGGATACTGTTTATAAAGTTCTAGAGTGCAAATATCGTTGCTGGTTTGGCGAACCACAAATATTCGAATTTTCCATGTTCTATAGATAATTGGTTGCATTTATTTTTTAGTGTATAAGCGAATCTTCGCCGGAGAACACGCGTTGGAGGAGGGTTTGCTGTATTGTCCCTTACTTCCCTTTGGGAATCTGTGTTTTGTGAACTGTCTTATTCAGTTGTTTGAGAGTTGCCAACTAGAACAGTGCTAGTGAAAATTTGACTTTGTAATATTCTGTTATATGTTCTTCATTATATTTTATAGTAATATCTCCTATTTTTTGTTACATATATGTATTGCTATTTTTATAAATATTTATTTGGTCGTTATTTGGAGAAATGGCTTTGAAACATAAGATCAATCTTATGTTATCAATATAAACCATTGCATCCATAATGCAGAGGTTTATAAAGATTCCAATTTGGATGCTTACATGGAAGAAAGTGATGATGAAGAGCATGTAAGACTTAACAACCAGGTTGCATCAGCTTTGGGAGTGAGGAGGAATTGTGCCATCAAAAATGAGTATGTATTGTTGTACTTGCTTTTCTATTATGTTATTTCAATTTTATATTACCAATGTAGTTCATGAGGTATGCAATTTTTCCAGATTTCATTTGAATACCCCAAAATAAACCTGGCACATGGACCCCACCTGCTGGTGGATAAAGGTTAATATTGTCATGCAATGCTAAAAGCAAAAGTGCTTAAAATACAGAAATTTATATACAGTGAGCCATCCCAAGTGACGCTTTTGGTACATTGAGACAAAATAATTCCTGAATAAACTAGCATGTCTGGCCACTCAAGGTGTGGTATGAAAACTAAGGAGTTGAATGTGTCAACCTTCTTCTCACACCTCTCTCACTATAGAATTATTGTTCTAAAACTTTAATAACTGTTCATTCATTCTGAACTCTTTAAAAAGCATCAAAATGAGTCAATGTTACAGTCTATAAGTTACAGTTAGTGATTTTTCCTTTTTTTTAATACTCAACTTGACTATCGCAGCTTCAACAGCAATGTCAGGATCTTCATATTGGTCCATTATACCTGCAGTTAAATATGCTGTACTTTCCATAGCATATATTAAACATCCAATCTTGGCAAATTTCTCCTGAATGAGTCCAAAATCTTTCAATGGAGCACCAAATTGCTTCCTGTTGATTGCATGCTCTGCAGTAATTTGCATTAATTTCTTCAAAACTCCTATTGGAAATAATTTATTCAAAATTGTCTTTTAACATACATCCACAAGGAGCTTCTTCCATAATTTGCTGTATATACATGCATATATCTATACAATGCTTGAGGTGGAAGAAAAAAGAAGTGATATGGTTTGAAATGATTTTGAATATTGAAAATAAGGTGGTATGGCTAATGAATTTCATAAACTTTAATTACAAGTTATATATGGGACAGTTATTATGTATATATGTTATGCCCAGAGACCAAAATTGCTCAGTGAGTGAATAAAACAGCCACAACGTGTTGTGGATGCACCTAAATGACCAAATACTGACATTAAGATTTTTTTCACTTCATGACTGTTTTAAACCAACCACAACACGTTGTGGACAATTCAGAAATGACACAATGTGTTGTGGACAGTTTGAAACAACCAGGGGTGAGACGGCCACTTCAGGTGGCACATAGCTTGGGGCGGCATTTTCAGGCGCATATTGAGACAAAAATCAACCGCCATTGCAGATTTGCAAAAAAAAGGGTGCCCAATGACAAAGGCAACCACGGACAGATTAAGGTATATTCCTGTGTAGCTCTTCTTTTCTTTTCCCACACACCAGCATGCACGGCAGCTTTCCTTTGCAACATTTTCTTATCAGTTCACATACAAAGATTCGGCTACGTTTGAAATATGCCACTAATCAAGTTGTTTATTCCACTACAGTACTAGCAATGCCTGTATTCAGCCGATCTCAGTTCCGATGACAGCGGTTGGGCTAAACCTGGCTGAACATCACTCCTTGCGACAAGCTCACCATGCGCATGCATTGATGCAGACTGGATAATTTAGGTCTATTAGATCAAATGCCTTGCATTAATAATTCGTGGAAGTCCTAGTACTCTCTGTTGCTATAATAATAAATAATTAATCTGTGCAACTAGTGTAAATTTCGTGCAAAAAAAGTAAGTTTCTATTCTATTTTTTTATTTCATTTTCTTCATTATATCATTTATTATTAGCATCAATATTACTCCAAAATATGAACAAGTTAGGAAAGTGTACAACGTATCACAAATAGGCGCGTTTCGTGCAATGGAGTATTAGAAAGAAATTATATACCTATACGTGAGGGAAATAGTGTTTTAAAGTTCTTACATTCTTCAAAAATAATCCATTTTCTTCCTATTTAATAATATTGCATGCACGCATAAGGAAATTAAACATTTGTTTGTGAGATTGTTTATGATAGCAACAATGAAGAAGTAACCATGCAAGAAAACTTCTAAGTTCAACTCCAATTAAGACATTCTTGTTTGACTTTCTCAATAATGGCTACTCTTACGATAAAAATGTATAGGAAAAGAAATACTCTTCTTTACTAGTTCTACAACTTTTATTTGAAAAATATTTTGATATGAGAAATACTTTACGAGATATGACAAAAATTTAATTTTTTGTCACCAGTAAAGTGGTACCCCTGATTGGCGTACGTGATTCATTTTTGCGATTTTCTTCTTATATTTGATTGTAAGTCCTTAATATCAAATTTCATGAAAACCCGTTCGGTAGAAGCCGAGAACGAACATGCGGACGGACGGACGGACAGACCGACGATAATAGGTGCTCACGCTGGAAGCGAAACGCACCTAAAAATGGATGGAGTCAGATACCAGGGTAGAGAATGGCAAGACCATTGATAGAGAACATCAACGAATCTCACAACTCGAACGACAACAATGGCGAGATATTTTAAAGAGAATTATACATAGCTGTTATTCAATTATGTGCCTCACAATTGTTGGCATTTAGGGGAAATTCAGATAAATTGTATGACCATAAAAACGGTAATTTTTTTAAGTTAATAGCAAAGTTCGATCCTGTTACAAGTGAGCATTTAAGAAGACCCTCAAAAAATCTTCACAGTGTCCATTATATGAGCAAAGACATTCAAAATAATTGTTAATTTTTTTCTTTTAGTTCAAGAGATATTTGTATTTTTCTCAAGTTCAACAAAAAGATGGACTGTACTAAAAAAGTATATAACATCCATGACTTTAAAAAGTGTTAGTACTATGCGGTGGGAAAGTAGTGTGGATGCTGTTAAGCCATTAACCCCTCAAGCCCGGAAGAGAGGTCGAATGAGGTTTTTTTAAAATACAGGTAAAAGTTTGAAAAGGTGCGAAAATTTGCGAAAATTTTTAAAAATTCATAACTTTTGATGTTTTCTTTTTATTTTGATGAAATTTTTTGTGACTATACATAAAAGATGAAATTTATAAACATTATCATTTTAAATACCATATGTCACATACAAGAAGTGAATAAACACCACTCACTTAATTTTCCGGTACGCTTTCACAGTTTATATATAACTTTCGGCATCACGAGAACTATGAAATGTATTGACATGAAATCTTATTCAAAAAAACATTTAAACATTTCATTTGCTGAATGTATCTATCTAAACCAATTGGGTGAAAAATTTGTCACGTGTCAACTTTTCCATGTCTTGATTGTAAATTTTCAACTAATTGTAAGTGTTGTATTTATGATTTTTTAAAAGACGTTTTATAATTAATATAAACGTTTTAGTTTGCAGTCATCATTATTAATCATTACAGAAGTCACATAGAAAAAATGGTTACATTTGGTTCATTAGAAGTGGAGATATTAAGTTGAATTTATCATGAATGATTTTAGACAGAATACGGAAAAGTTTTCAAAGTTACATATTAGCTCACAAGTCCTTTCCCGATTGTTTTAGAAAATGTACGCATGCAAAATTGAATTCAGCATGAAATTTACCTTATAATACTCGAAACATATGTATCTAGTAAGCTTCTCTGTGAAAAGATACCATATGTTTACATGAATATCCGAGCGTAAGCTTTCTCGGTCACGCCCGGCATCCAAGTGCTGATGCATATGGATGGATAACAAAGGATCCTTTCTTTTGAACACCGATGAAAGGAAGCACATTTTCTTTGTAGGCCATCCACTCTATATGGGTCAACTTGAGAAACCGAAATTGCGTAGGTCCGCGGCAAAAATTAAAATTCCATCACAAAACTAAATGTATATTATAAGTAAAAAAATCGGTACAACATACATTGTACAAACTTTCTCATATACTAATGCGTCATTTAGTTATCTTTAGAAAATGAAAATCATATGAGCCTGTTTTTAGAAAATCCAATTTTTGTTAAAGTTGCCCAAGAATAAACTAGCCTTGTATTCATTCATCGAGAAAAATAAAATATGTAGTATTATTGTATATGTATACTCAAGTAACTGTACGAAATTTGATCAAAATCATTAGAGCCGTTTTTGAGAAAATCGAATTATTGTTAAAGTTGCCTAGAATAAACTAGCCTTTATTCATTTTTTGAGAAATATGAACTATAATACAGTATTATTAAAGACGTAAACTCAAGTAACTGTATGAAATTTGATCAAAATCGTCAGAGCCGTTTTCGAGAAAATCGGATTGTTGTTAAAAATGTGTAGAATAAACTACTCTTAATTATTGATCAATGTCAACCATTTCTACGTATACTCTGCTCAGTATGATAAAATGCCTAAGATTTCATTCATTTTCGTTCTACGGTCTAGGCTCCAGAGCCAGTAACAGACAGACAGACGGCATTGCGAAAACCACTTTTTCAGATTCAGCGACACCTAAAACGTGTATTTCCGTAAAAATCTCGAGGTTGAATTTTTTCACGAAAACAATATTCTCGATACTTCGTATAAGAAAGTAAAAATACAAGAATGTATTACTATAAAGGCCAAAGCTTCCTCTTTCACAATATATAAAGTTTATTTATATTTACGAAACTCCGTTGTGCCAAAAGGCGATGAAAGATGCTGGCGCACGGTAATTTCATGAAAAATTGAGCACAAAATTTATCGTACATAATAAAATACAAAAACACAATAAAAATTACAAGACATGCATTACTACAAAGGCCAAAGCTTCCTCTTTCACAATATATAAAGATTATTTAGATTTACGCGTCTCCCTTGCGTCAAAAGACAATTAAAATTAGTGCTGACGCACCGTAATTTCGCGGCAAAAATGAAAATTTTGTCGCAAAATTTAACGTAGAATATAAAATACAAAAACACTATTTCAATTACAAAACATGTACTACTAGAAAGGGCAAAGCTTCCTCTATGAAAATATATAAAGTTTATTTAGATATAAGAATGTCTCTTGCATCAAATGACAATTAAATGTAGTGCTGATGGAGGATGTAATAGTACGTAAGATGGCAAATTGGACAGTTTTCGGAGGATGTAATAGTACTTAAAACGGCATCTACCGGTTAAGGCACCAGTTAGGAGAAATATATGATGTACTGGTGGAAATTTCTTTGGATGTGCAGAGAGACAGCGACACCAAAAACAAAAGCAATTTGTTGGCGGATAAAATTTATAGTTTTAAACTTGTTTGCAGTGTTGTTGTTTGTACATAGCCCAAACATGGTAATATAAGAATGCATTAAAATTTTAAAAAGCATTAGCTCATTTTTGGAAGAATACTGTACTAATGGTTTCCAACAAATGCTCTACTCTGCCAAAGAAATTGCTCTGACAATGGAAACAACAGCAGAAATTGAACTTGTACCTCCGATTAGAATTTGACGTAAAAACAGACAATTTAAGTACGAGGGAAGAGATACACCAATCGTAAATCCTTTTAAAAGAATTGAAGTCGAGTTTGTTAATTATGTAATAGATGTTTGCATCAATTATATCAAGGAAAGATTTTCCCAAGTAGAAACACATACCCAATTATTTGAATTTTTGTACGACATTACATTGTTTATCCATACAAATTCAGATGATATTTTTTTTAATGTCAAGATTTGCATATAGCATTGACAGATGATACAGAACCTTTAAATTTGTACAATGAACTTTTAATTATTAGAAGTGTTTTAAATAGTGAGATGACACCATTAAATGTTTTAAATTAGATAAAAATAATTTAGTACAAAAATTTCCATATATCGTTATATCACTCAGAATTCTGCTAACTCTGTGATCGTTGCCAGCGGAGAATGATCTTTTTTGAAATTGAAATTAATTAAAAACTATTTACGTTCTACAATGGCACAGGAAAGGTTGACAGAAATAGCAATATTGTCCATTGAACATGACATTTCAACCAATTTAAATTTTGAAGATGTTATAGACGATTTTGCTAAAGAAAAAGCATGCAAAGTACAGTTAAGTTAATTTTTATTGTTTTAAATTATATTCTTATTTAAAGAAAAGTTTAATTTTGTTTGTATAATAAAACATAAATCTAATATTTTAATTTATGTCATTTCATTGCTGTACATCCACAATGTTTCCTTGCTCCGCCCATACCCCCTGTTACTGTACAAAAGGGCGGCATAAAATGCGCTCGCCTCAGGCGGCAATATTTTACGTGCCAGCCCTGGAAACAACCATGAAGCATTCTGTTCCTTCATATTCTGTCAAAACGTGACATGGCTGTCTCCTTCGGACCACAACGTGAAATAATGTGATTACCACCGAGTATGAATTGAAATAAGAGAATCAGTTATTCAGTCATTATAAGATATTTATTCATACATTACAAAGCATGTAAAATATTAATAGACAAAGTATAAAGTGTCGTAAAAATTTATATAGGCCAAAAAAGACCAGTCATTTGTTTTTACAGGCACTGCTATTATGGCACTTGGAATTACCCAGGACTGCTTGAGACAGGCACTTGCACTTGTTGGCGTTACAATAACATTTGAAGTGGCACATAACAAATCCATGTTTGGACCCAGATGACAGAGCTGAAGCACACTGCAGAGTCAATGATGTACTTGGAACATCTGTTTCATTGATAATGTTGAAATCTGCGAAGATGAACTCATTGCAGCCATAAAGTTTTTCCAATGTCCCTTGTTTGGTATCCAATTGGTACAAACCAGATTCGTTCACACTTAGAACAACAGCCAACACATTCCTCGCAGCAAGACTTCCCCTATCAACATCCGGAACTTTAACGACGACATTCTGTCCTAACTCGGCAGGAGGTAGTTTTTTGCTTGACAAAGATATCATTTTTGCTGCTTGCTTTTCCAATCCTGTTTTGGCACTTTGACATTCATAATCGATTAAATCAGTTCTCTTACAACGGTTACATATGACTTGATCTTCAGTTTTGATTCCGCAATTCACATGTACTTTCAGATCACATTTTCCACAAATTTTGAGAACTCTGGATTCGTCACATAGCACATGAAACTGCAATGGCTGTATCATCTTCCATCTCGTCGTCTGATTCGAGTGTGTTCAAGTCACTCAAGGTGTTTCCCAAATCCTCTTCTGTTTCCAGCAACTCATAGGTTTCCTTCTCCAAGGAAGAATCTGCCAATCCGATTCTTTGTTTGCATCCAAATATGGCTTCATAAGGACTTTTCTTAATCCCTTCATGTAGAGAACGATTCTTCTTGCTTTGGATGAAAATCTCATCCATTTTGCAGTAATAACAAAAGTTATTACTTTGGCTTACCCCAATTTTTTTTCAATCAATTTCTCATTTTCTCCAATAATAATTACGTTGTATCTCTTCAGTCTTCTATATTGCTTGGACGACAAAGTCATATTACTTTTCTGCATACATTTCGCACCTTTAACCTCAGATAGGATTTGATTATACCGTTCACAAGTAACGTAATCACTATGCTCATTGCTGCTTTAAATAATAAGCTTAAATTTTTCTTCAAAAACCTCTTTCATTTTCTTACTGTCCGAAATAGATACACTCTAGCAGGCAGTCATGGTCAAACTGAGCATGAGACCATGAGTCAGAGTCACTGAGGTACAATACTAAAAACATGCTGACAAGTCTTAATATGGATGATTTCGCTTCGTGGTCATTTCAAAATGTCCACAACGTGTTGTGCCATTTCTGAATCATCCACAACACATTGTAGTCGGTTTAAAACGGCCATGAAGCAAAAAAAATCTTAATGTCGGTATTTGGTTGTTTAGGTACATACACAATGCGTTGTGCCTGTTTTTTTTGCTCACTGAGTGATTTCAGTCTCTGGGTATTAGGCTGGTTTAATGTACATATGGGTAAAATATGGACTATATCTCTTATTACTTACCAAAGTTAATATGTTCTGTGTTAAAATACGCCATGGTAGATTAACAGCTAACCTGATATGAACCCCTTTAATAATGTATATATTTATATACATATATTATACATACACACATACACATATAATAGTTTTACATCAACTATATATATACATATATATATACCGTATCTGCCCGAATACGAGCCGATGTTTTTTGTCAAAATTTATCATGAAAAAATCACCCCTCAGCTTAAATGCGAGTCCGAGGAAAATTTGGGTTGTGGTTAAATCTCGAAGTCTCTCATTGCCTTCGCGTTCGAGTGATAGTACTATATTTTTCGTAAAGTAAATATTTGACCTACGATGAATATATATAAAAATATCTTGGCGAGATCACTTGCGTAAATTGAAGAATATGCAAAATGCGTTGACGGCTTTGAACGCTCAACTGTTTGAATTTCAGTAAAACTTTACATGGAACGTGTATAATTATAAAAATGCAGTTTCTTAAGGCAATGTATATGCTAATTACATTGGAAATAGACTTGGATGAATGAATATCTTGGCAAGATCACTTGCGTAAATAGACGATAATGCAAAATGCATTGACGGATTTGAATGCTTAACTGTTTGAATTTCGGTAAAACTTTACATGGACCGTGTATAAATATAAAAATGCAATGTCTTAAGGCAATGTAAATACTAATTTCATTGGAAATAGACTTGGATGAATAAATATCTTGGCGAGATCGCTGTTACTATATTTGACCTTTTGTGAAAATGAAGTTGAATGAAATTATTGTCACTGAATGTGGAACATTATTCACCAGTGCAAAAGTATTAATTGGAGTAATATTTCAAAATGTCCACAACTAAACCATTTCCCACACATTTCTTCAATCTCGAATAATGTATTCTACGATGTGCATGAATGCCCGGCACACATCAGCATAAAATCTACGAAATTTACGTTTTCGCCAAAAAAATTGTGGAAATTTTTGGGGGGTCGGCTTAAATCCAGGGTCGGCTTCTATTCGGGCAGATACGGTATATAAATATTATGGAAGAGGAAAGGTAAGTAAGGATATTTAGGGCAACTAGGTGTTGAAGGAAACCCAGTGAACACTTACCGAAGTAGAGCCACTGGGATGTTGGAGAGACACATTTGTACAGGTTAGAGCTTTCGGGATGATCCCTTCGTCAGCATATATATATATATATATATATATATATATATATATATATATATATCATTCTATAAGCACTCTTCTTACAGAGGAGAATATACGATATAGGATATACCGTATTCACCTGAATCTAAGACGACCTTTTTTTCCAAATTTTTAGCTGTAAATATCAAGAGTCGTCTTACATTCGAATACGAAGTATATTTAAGCATTTAATCAATGGTTTTTACTACAAATGGTATATTAGAGTAAACAATTCACAACAGCAAATTCAAGTACGTACATAAAGAAGTGAAATAAACAAACAGTAATAACAATAAGAAAAACTTGACGGGAATAATAATTGTTTAGACTAATAATCATCGTTGACGATCATAACACAGATGACGTACTTTCATCTTGCACGTAATGGCAACCGCAATGTCAAAACAAATGTGAGCGGAAATCATTGGGATTCCCCTTTCAAACGACGCACCGCGATTCACTAAGTGTGACAGTAATTTTGAGTTGTGCATTCTTGATTTAAATGCACAACCCTTAAGTTAAAATGACAGATCATGTTGAAGTACGTGGCACGAGTGCAAAGGGGAAGTTAACAAAGGAATTAGACGGAGCTAAGATACAAATTTTAAGCTGATCGTGATAAATTATGCCGAAAAAACTAATAACTGTGATGCGAGTAGAAAGTTCGGTGTATCTGAGGCAAATGTGCGTCGATGGAAACTCTCAAAACAGGAACTAGAAAAAGCCAAAGCCACAAGGAAGTCGCTCAGTGATCCAAAATTAGGCCGATTTCATGGCATTGAAGAAGAAGTAGTCAAGTTTGTGCGCACCATGAGGAAGAACGGTATGCCTGTTTCGACTGAAAGTATTATACTTAAAGCTAATGCAATTACTAGAGGACTTAATATATCACTGCAAGAATTCAAGGCCAGCAGAAGTTGGTGTGTAAGAATGATGCGACGAAATAATTTTTCTTTATGGCGACGAACTTCGCTGTGTCAGAAATTGTCAGAAGACTATGTTGAAAAACTTCTCGCTTACCAGAAATACGTAATTGGACTTAGAAAAACCAATAATTACCTTTTGAGCCAAATAGGAAATGCTGATGAAACTCCGGTTTTCTTCTACATGCCATCTAATTATACTGTGAACGAAAAAGGTGCAAAGTCCGTCCTAATTAAAACTACAGGCAACGAAAAAATGCAAGTCACGGTAATGTTGGCGGTTTTAGCAGATGGGACTAAATTACCACCATATGTGATTCTAAAGCGGAAAACAATGCCTAAGAAACATTTGCCAAGTGGAATAATAGGTGTCAAGAAAAGGGGTGGATGACTAAAGAACTAATGAGAGATTGGTTACATGTGGTGTGGAATAGACGGCCAGGAGCTTTACTGAAACAAAGAGCAATGCTTTCACTGGATGCATTCAAGGACACTTATCTCCTGAAATTAAAAACATAATGAGTGCGATGAATATTGATCTTATTGTAATACCTGGAGGAATGACATCGCAACTTCAAGTTTTAGATGTTGCTGTCAATAAGTGTTTTAAAAATAATTTAAAGGTTTTGTATTCTGAGTGGTTACAAAGTGGAACTCACACTTTAACACCAAAAGGAAATTTTAAGAAACCTGAAGTTGCAATGCTCTGCCAATGGATCAAGGCATCATGGCAACAAATAAATGCAAAAGTAATAGTGAAAGGATTTAAGAAATGCTGCTTATCTAATGCCATGGATGGGAGTGAGGATGATGTTTTGTGGGAGACTGATGATGAAGTTGAGAGTGATAAAGATAGTGAGCATGAGGAAAATAGTGAAGGTTGCATAGACAGTGATGATGACTAACACAATAAAATGATTTTATGCAGCACTTGGATTGAAATGTTTTTTTGTTGTCCTGAAATGAGTATATTCTTTCAATGTATTTACTTTATTTTTAATGTTATCTTAAAATGAATGCTACCATTTAATTTGTTTGAAAACCTGAATGGTTCTATTTGTGATGTGATCTTATGATTTTAAAACGTTAAAAGACAATGACATTCAAGAAAAGTATAAGAGAAAATAAATATTTTGCAAGATTTATAATTTTTGTAGTCATGAAGGTCAATTTGAGCTTTTTCTCTTTCGGAATCATCAAAATGGGGGGTCGTCTTAGATTCAGGGTCGTCTTGGATTCGGGTGAATACGGTATATAGGATATAGGAGGATACTAATGTCTGGCCCAAACTACTATAGTTGGAGAGCTGAAATTTAATACACAGGTGAATAGAAAAAAATTATCAGAGGAAAAATTGCAAAATTGCAAGAATGTTTATTTTCCTGGCAGGTAAAAATTATAAACAATTTTACTAACATGTCATGGTTTAGGTACTTCTACATGAGCTATGAAGCTGAAATTTTTTCAGGGTGTAGAATTTGCCAAATAATGAAAGCAAGAATATAGAAATTTGAAAATTTTTGTTCGTTCGGACGTAATAAATTCCAAAATGTTTAAAAAATTGACTAATGTTTATGTACTTTCTGAAGATCCAGGAAGGTGAAAATTTTAACAGAGTTAGGATATAACGTTCCGGTGGTAAATAACATTGAAAATTTCATAAAAGCTTCTAGAGGTGCTACATTCATGAAATTTAGCATAAATGTGAGTTATCCGTAACAAATGCTAACAGCCTATAAATATTTTATAATTATAAATTTTAGGGGTTGTTTTTACCCGAATATTTTCAAAACAGAAAAACACGTAATTCGGAGCCGAGCTGCAAATTTATGCATTGAAATTATTTTTTGGCTCTTATTTTTATTTTAAAGTGAGAGAAAATGCATGCAGAATGCAAGCACACATTCACTAGTACCGTATATACTCGTGTATATGCCGACTCCATGTATAGTACGACCCCTGATTTTTTGGTGAACAAACCTGATTTTTTCATATATCTCGTTTATAGTACGACCCCAACTTTTCACCATGGTCGTTATATTTCATTTCGATAGCTCGATGGTTACGAGCGAGATATATCGAACAACCTTGATTTTCCACACCACCATAGAATAGGCCGTAAATGTCGTAAATAGTATTTCTTGCGAGTACACTAAAATTCGGATAAGTTAAGTATCTTACTTCTAAAACATTTAATAAAAAGTGATATGAATCATGATTACACAAGATGAAATAAAATCGTTTCAACTCTAATACGTCTGGATTACGTTCCGCGTACGTAATGGTTCCACCCGCTCATCTATTTAATAGGTAGGGATAATGGATAAAAAGAAATTACTTTGTAATATTCCACAGTCTTTATTGTTTCTTCAATCATACACCCACCGGTTTCCACTACAAAATCATTCTAATGGTGTTACTAACCGACGTAACACCTTTAGAATGACTTTGTAGTGGAAACTGATCGGTGTGTGACTGTAGAAACAATAAAGACTGTTGAATATTACAAAGTAATTTCTTTATTCCGAGATGTCGAAATTCCATAAAGTTACGCCGTCTACGATACTTTTAGTCCAACTCGTTCCAATCCATCCCTTGCAAAAAGATGCAAACAAAGATGTACTTACATAAAATTCAAGAAAGGAAGTGCCTGTAAATCGTCACTTATATCAAGTATTTGTGATTTTGAAGCTGTATATATGAAAAAGATTCTACTCTTCACGAAGCAACATAACAATGATAAAGGACCTCACTGTTAAGGTTATCCTACCATTAGAATGCGTGCCGGTGGCATAACTTCACCGAAAATGCCCGTGAAGATACATGAATTTTAAATCCTCAAATGCATTACTCATGTATAGTACGATCCCCAATTTTTGCAATAAAAATTTGGTCGTAAAAACTCGTACTATACACGAGTATATACGGTATATATATATATACAGCGTGTAAATAAATAAGACCAACAAATTGAGAGGGTGAATTCCTGGTTACTAGACGAGTATTTTAGCAGAAGGAATGCACGTCCGGTTCCGCTTAGTTTCTGAGATAATGAGCATTAAAAGCACATGTAAACGCCTGTAGGTAGGCAAACCTCCGTGCATTCTATCACGTTTATGCTTACTTAATGTCTTCGCTCTAATCAAAACCCCGCGATTTCTCGGGGAAGATTAAGGAAGATGATAATTAAATGGCACTGAGCCTGAACAGGTTTTATTGATAATTTACATAAGTCATAAGTGTTGCTCGAAATGACGCCCATTAACAGCGACGCAAAGCTGACATCGGCGTACCATTCACTGGCGCACCTGCTCAAAGATACCCACCGTACTGCGTACAACGTCGAAAGCTGCGATTATTCGTGCTACCAGGTCTTCTTCAGATTCAACATGGATCTCGTAAACGATGCTCTTTACTTCCCCCATAGAAAAAAATCAAGAGGATTCAAGTCCGGCGATCGAGGAGGCCAACCAACAGGTCCTCCTCGACCGATCCATCGGGAACCAAATGTCTGAGTAAGGTACTCTTGGACAGGATTAGCGAAATGAGCAGGTGCCCTGTCGTGTTGGAACCACATTTCCCTGCACATTCCCAAAGGCACATCCTCGAGCAGCTCAGGAATTACCTCCTCCAGAAATATCCTGTAAGCTGGTCCAGATAGCCGTGCCGGTAGTAGGTATGGTCCGATAAGATAATCGTGGATTATTCCTCCCCACACGTTGATGGCAAATTTTTGCTGATAGCCGCGGATTAATACTGCGTGCAGATTTTCTTCATCCCAGATGTGGCTATTACGGCTGTTGAACATACCTTCACGGGTGAAAGTTGTCTCATCAGTGTAGAAGACCTGTGCGGGAAACGGGTTGTTCAGCGCTGCGCCGAAAAAACCACTGCGAGAATTCTACTCTTGGCAGATATTCCGCTGGTCCCATCGTTTGAACCTTTTGGGGGTGATAGGAGTGAAGCTGTTGCTCATGTACAACTTGCCAAAAACTGGTGTGATTTGCACTTATGGCATTGGCTACAGAGCGAGTGCTCGCGGATGGATTGTCTGCAAATCGTACCAAAACATCCTCTTCAAAGCGTGCGGAACGAACAGCCCTCCTGCGCTTTCGTGATTTGAACGTACCTGACTATCGCAGCCGCCGATCAATGGACGCAAAGGTAGTGTGATGTGGTAGGCATCTCTCAGGAAAGCGTTCCTGATACATCTGCTGTGCCCTTCTGCCGTTTCCATCCGCTTTGCCATAAGCCATATGGATGTCAGCCATCTCTGACCATGTAAATCGCTCCATGTTATAACGAAGAGCACAGTTAATATGGAAAACAACAATGTAGTGAGTCGTAGTAGTATGGCTGAATGATACAAAAAAACAAATGCCTAGCTAGTGTATAGTGGCGAGCTTAAATACTCTCGCTTCACTTACTCACCACTCTTTTTCCTCACTAAATCAAAACAATAAGGGGGTACCAATCTTATGGCAAAGATAGTTTCACGGTTTAAACTAAGGCACACTGTCCGAAAATGAGAATACGTCATCAGCAGTGCCCGGTTCGACTCTGATACCAGCACGCACGAAGATTTGCCTACCTACAGGCGTTTACATGTGCTTTTAATGCTCATTATCTCGGAAACTAAGCAGAACCGGACGTGCATTCCTTCTCCTAAAATACTCGTCTAGTAACCAGGAATTCACCCTCTCAATTTGTCGGTCTTATATACCGTATTCACCCGAATCCAAGACGACCCTGAATCTAAGACGACCCCCCATTTTGATGATTAAAAAAGAGAAAAAAGCTCAAATTGACCTTCATGACTACAAAAATTATAAATCTTGTGAAATATTTATTTTCTCTAATACTTTTCTTGAATGTCATTGTCTTTTAACATTTTAAAATCATAAGATCACATCACAAATAGAACCATTCAGGTTTTCAAATAAATTAAATGGTAGCATTCATTTTAAGATAACATTAAAAATAAAGTAAATACATTGAAAGAATATACTCATTTCAGGACAACAAAAAAACATTTCAATCCAAGTGCTGCATAAAATCATTTTATTGTGTTAGTCATCATCACTGTCTATGCAACCTTCACTATTTTCCTCATGCTCACTATCTTTATCACTCTCAACTTCATCATCAGCCTCCCACAAAACATCATCCTCACTCCCATCCATGGCATTAGATAAGCAGCATTTCTTAAATCCTTTCACTATTACTTTTGCATTTATTTGTTGCCATGATGCCTTGATCCATTGGCAGAGCATTGCAACTTCAGGTTTCTTAAGATTTCCTTTTGGTGTTAAAGTGTGAGTTCCACTCTGTAACCACTCAGAATACACAACCTTTAAATTATTTTTAAAACACTTATTGACAGCAACATCTAAAACTTGAAGTTGCGATGTCATTCCTCCAGGTATTACAATAAGATCAATATTCATCGCACTCATTATGTTTTTAATTTCAGGAGATAAGTGTCCTTGAATGCATCCAGTGAAAGCATTGCTCTTTGTTTCAGTAAAGCTCCTGGCCGTCTATTCCACACCACATGTAACCAATCTCTCATTAGTTCTTTAGTCATCCACCCCTTTTCTTGACACCTATTATTCCACTTGGCAAATGTTTCTTAGGTATTGTTTTCCGCTTTAGAATCACATATGGTGGTAATTTAGTCCCATCTGGTAAAACTGCCAACATTACCGTGACTCGCATTTTGTCGTTGCCTGTAGTTTTAATTAGGACGGACTTTGCACCTTTTTCGTTCACAGTATAATTAGATGGCATGTAGAAGAAAACCGGAGTTTCATCGGCATTTCCTATTTGGCTCAAAAGGTAATTATTGCTTTTACTAAGTCCAATTACGTATATCTGGTACGCGAGAAGTTTTTCAACATAGTCTTCTGACAATTTCTGACACAGCGAAGTTCGTCGCCGTAAGGAAAAATTATTTCGTCGCATCATTCTCACGCACCAACTTCTGCTGGCCTTGAATTCTTGCAATGATAAATTAAGTCTTCTAGTAATTTCATTAGCTTTAAGTATAATACTTTCAGTCGAAACAGGCATACCGTTCTTCCTCATGGTGCGCACAAACTTGACTACTTCTTCTTCAATGCCATGAAATCGGCCTAATTTTGGACCACTGAGCGACTTCCTTGTGGCTTTGGCTTTTTCTAGTTCCTGTTTTGAGAGTTTCCATCGACGCACATTTGCCTCAGATACACCGAACTTTCTACTCGCATCACAGTTATTAGTTTTTTGGCGTAATTTATCACGATCAGCTTAAAATTTGTATCTTAGCTCCGTCTAATTCCTTTGTTAACTTTCCCTTTGCACTCGTGCCACGTACTTCAACATGATCTGTCATTTTAACTTAAGGGTTGTGCATTTTAATCAAGAATGCACAACTCAAAATTACTGTCACACTTATTGAATCGCGGTGCGTCGTTTGAAAGGGGAATCCCAATGATTTCCGCTCTCATTTGTTTTGACATTGCGGTTACCATTACTTGCAAGATGAAAGTACGTCGTCTGTGTTATGATCGTCGACGATGATTATTAGTCTAAACAATTATTATTCCCGTCATGTTTTTCTTATTGTAATTACTATTTGTTTATTTCACTTCTTTATGTACGTACTTGAATTTGCTGTTGTGAATTGTTTACTCTAATATACCATTTGTAGTAAAAACCATTGATTAAATGCTTAAATATACTTCGTATTCGAATGTAAGACGACTCTTGATATTTACAGCTGAAAATTTGGAAAAAAAGGTCGTGTTAGATTCAGGTGAATACGGTATTTACACCCTGTATATATATAGGAGGATACAATATTATGAGGCACTTCCAGATGTGCTTGAAACTTGCAATTTGGTAGGAATATAGGTTTTTGGTCACAACCAGAGGAAAAAATCCGAAACTCGCAAAATTCCTATTTTGAGGGGCTTTTTTGGCCCCTTTTTGTCCCATTTTTGGCCCATAAGAAAACGTAAATTGGTGTAGAGGTTTTTATATTTGCATTTTAAAATTACTTCCCGCCAAGATACGAACACGAGACTTAAACTATCGGATGGGATATAAATTGTAGTTTCTTATTTTTGAAGACAGAATTCAAATCCGAGTAGAATTAGCATAAATTTATAGTTTTTATCGCAAAAAAGTGGTAATTTTTCTGGGTCTAACAATAGGCTTCCTAGGCAACTGGCTTAATCCTTTCATATGGATAAGCTTTCAATGGGAATCAGAGGCTTATATTTTAATGCCATTAATGTTAAACTACGCCTAATGAAGGAAATCCGATACTGATATAATCCTCATTTTTGGGGCTGTTTTGCCCCAGTATTGCTCTACACGAGAACAGAAACGGTCAGGCAGCTACATATGACCTAGAGCCTTGATATTTAGCACGATTATAGAAATGTTGTTGCAACTGAAGATAAAATAAAAAAATAGCAAAAATTCAACTTTTTTGGTGCGGTTTTGCTTCATTTCTACCCAATACGAGTGTGAATATTATAAGGCACTTCTTAATGAGATACAAAACTTGAAATTTGACACGGTTATATGGTTTTGGACATAATCGATTAGGAATAATTCGGAATTGTAAAAATTCTAATATTTGAAAATGCTTGCATAATGCAATCACATATTATAAACATATAAACAACCGTTTCATGGTTTAGTTACTTATAAATGTGCAACAATGCTGAAATTTTTTCTAATGGTAGATCTTACCAAGTAATGGAAATGTGATTATAGAAATTTGAAAATGTTTCTTTATTGACCCGTAAAAAATTCATAAATATTAAAAAAATTTACTAATGTTTATGCACTCAGAGGTAGGGAGCTGAATATTTTGAGAAATTAGGGAATGCTATTCCAGCGGTAAATGATATTGAAAAATATAATAAAGTTTGTTACTGTGGCTGTTAAAATTCATCATTTTATATAACTACACCTTTAGAGGTGCTACATCAATGAAATTTTGCAGAAACGTCAGGTATTCGTATCAAATGATGAAAAACTATAGAAGTTTTACAATTATAAATTTTAGGGGTTATTTTTATTCCAATATTGTCCATAATGTAAAAATTAATTGGCGCAGAGCTGCAAACTTTTGCATTTAAAAATTATCTGTCTACTCTACTCCTTATATTGCAGAATGCAAGCACACATTAACTAGTATATATATATATATATATATATATATATATATATATATATATATATATATATATATATATATATATATATATATATATATATATATATATATATATATATATATATATATATATATATATATATATATATATATATATATATATATATATATATATATATATATATATATATATATATATATATATATATATATATATATATATATATATATATATATATATATATATATATATATATATATATATATATATATATATATATATATATATATATATATATATATATATATATATATATATATATATATATATATATATATATATATATATATATATATATATATATATATATATATATATATATATATATATATATATATATATATATATATATATATATATATATATATATATATATATATATATATATATATATATATATATATATATATATATATATATATATATATATATATATATATATATATATATATATATATATATATATATATATATATATATATATATATATATATATATATATATATATATATATATATATATATATATATATATATATATAGAAACATGATATGTTTCTCCGTCGCTGAAGAAGGGCATCAGCCCGAAAGCTCCATTTTTGTGTAGTTTTTGTTCTTTTGTGTTTTTCGTGTGTCCTCAGCACCCCCAGCGGCTCTTCATTCTAGGTAAGTGTCCACTGGGCTTCCTCCAACACCTTGTTGCTACCCTTATTATTACCTTTCCTTTTCCTTAAGTATTTATATATATATATATATATATACACACACATATATACACACACATATATACACATACACACACACACACACACACCGTATCTTCCGGCGTATAAGTGGACCTATGAAGTCTAAAACAATTTTACTAAAACTTATGGTCGACTTATATGCCAAACATAAAATTTGAACCTTAAATTAAAAATTAATAACATCAATATTTAAAAAGACCATTCATCTTTCGGTGGAGCTGATCGCTTTTTTGTATCAGCTGATACAGTATTTACATTTTATGGCATTTGCCGTATTTACTCGTGTACCCGAAGCGGAAAAAAGGGAGAATGCATCTTACACGAGGATTTCTGAACAGGTTATATAAATTGTGAGTATCGATAGTACAGTCTCTGCAATATACTTGCGTCTACATTTATATTCGTAAAAGACGTCAAATTCTATGAAGTATATGCGTATTTATGCGACCAAGAAAATGTGTAAGTTACGCCCGCGCTGCAGGCAAAAACTCGCAGAAGTAGGTAGAAAGAATACGCCGACTATAACTATAGTTCAATACTGAAGGTTTGCCGGCTTGAGAATAGGTAGGTTCAAGTTTGGTCCTTTTCCCTCATCCACTTCAGGGAATTCGGAGTAGTAAAATTTTGTTGCGAATGAAAAATTTCATCATTCGAAAGGAAGACAGAAATCCACATCTCAAGTGTTTGGACTCGTTTAATCCTAACCTTCCAATATTTACTCATGAGACGATTCGCGAAAAAACTCCATCCACGTAGGGAAGTTCCCATTCATAAATGAACAAATATTTCATGAAGCTCCGCATCGGTGCATAATATTATGTCAAAAACAGTGAAGTGGGGACGAAGTTGCATAATATTACAACAAAAATAGTTAAGGGGTTAACAAAAGAGGACTATCGGTGAGGAGATTACTGCTAGTAACATCATAAAGAGATAAATTGCGTCACGTCGAAGGGAGAATATGCTTAACTTGAGCGGAACTTGTTTCAGGGAGTGGGATTCGGTGACTTAAAAAAAAACTTATTCTGGCTCAAATGAATGTTTTCCCTCCGAACCGGCCCAAAAATAGGAGTGCGCAGAGACACGAGGGCGAGGGTTATATGAGTCAATACAGTATTTTAGAAGATTTATAATAATTAATTTTAGTACTGTATTCACACACGTAATCCGCATCCTTGTGTACCACGCACACCCCTATTTTTGGACCAGTTCGAGGAGAAAAAAAAATTTGTACTTTAATAAGTCAATGTCTACGACGGCGGAAAAATAGAAAAAATTCAAAAAAATAGGTGTGCCCTCTCCATGATTCCCTTTAAGCTGCGTGACTGTGCGGCCGCGCATCAGTTTTTGAAGTTCCGCGCACTAAATTTTTCAAGCGTGCACGATTGTATTTTAGAATATATCGGAACAGAACCGCATCAAATCCCGGTGCATATCTGCAAACTATCGTAATGTAGGCATGCATAGTGATATTCATTCTGCCCATGGATGAAAAAAATTAGAAGGAACTATGGTTCTCTCCTGGGTTAAAGGAGCATCAGCGGCTCACGATGAATATGGCGAATAGAGATACCAGATGCCAACTTATTCCGGCAAAAAGTGTAGGTAGAAACTGATAGTAAATTTTTTATGACAGAACTGCTTTTCTTGGGTAACGATAATAAACTTAAAACTCAATTTAAAGGTACAGCTTTAACATTATAAAAATATTACGTCATCTCAATGTTGAAGATGCACCAACGGTAGTATAAACAGCACATTTAAACCCTAAACATTTCATGGTCGTGTAGATACGCGTAAACTTCGTAGAATTGTTCGTCTTTAGCGAGTATAAACGTAGACGCTCACGTGTTAATATCGAAACTCGTAATTTTGAAAACTTGGTCAGAAATCTTCATGTATGACCAACATTTTTGGAAAAAAGGTGGGCAGGGTATACATTTGCGATATTTTATTGAATTTCGCCACCGTAGATATCGATCGCGATCACTAGTTCATTTCGATAGTATCATTAGCAGCTGAAATCAATCGAATTATAGGAAACAGTATTTACTGGGTCAAGCCTTCCAAAAATAAGTTTCTTAATGGTTGAAATTAAAACATCTGTCACATGGAATGCTCAAGAAGAATAGCACGGACTCTAAACAATATTTATATATATTTTTATTATTGTTTATTTCTGATTTGTTAAACCTTGAATTGTACATGACTTTGATTTTGTCTGAAAACGGTTGAATGAGAAGTATTTTTTAAGTGAAAAAGTGGGGGTCGACTTACATGGCAAACATATGCCTAATCATGTATTTTCATCCAAAAAATCAGGGGACGACTTATACGCCAGAATATACGGTATATAAATGCTTAAAGAAAAGGAAAGGTAATAATAAAGTTGGCAACAAGGTGTTGGAGGAAGCCCAGTGGACACTTACCTAGATTGGAGAGCAGATGGGGGTGCTGAAGTAGCCTCTCATGCTATCTCACACAAGGTAACTATTAAAAACTGCTTTAATGCAAGGATCATCTGCATTCTTCCAGACAACACCCCCGCCCCCCTACTTCGACAGTGGGAGTTAGGCCACATCTTTCTCCTTGCCTCTTTCTCCCCCCCCGGTCTCAACCTCTGATAACCCTATTGGCCGACCCCCCTCCCCACCTCCTCCTATCCCTAAACTCCTCTCATTACCCCTCCCCCCCCATATCCTCCCCAGTGTGTCACTTCAAACAGTACATGTCTCTCCGTTGCTGAAGAAGGGCGTCAGTCCGGTAGCTCCATATTTGTGTTATTTTAGTGTTTTTCGTGTGACTTCAGCCCCACCAGAGGCTCTCTAATCTAGGTAAGTGTCCACTGGGCTTCCTCCAACACCTTGTTGCCACCTATATATACATACACACACACACAGGGTGTAACAAAACAACACCGAGAAACTTCTAGGAGTTGTAGCGGAGGCCAATATGAGTGTTTTGATCATAGAAATGGTCGCCGAAGCATCGGTTCGGCGCTACAGTACTGAAAAGTGTCTGCACTCCACGCACATGAACTGTGCCTGCCTCGGCTTATCCCATTTGATTGTTTATGTTCCTTCTGTTAATTGCACTCCTACCCTCAGCACTAATTCTGTGACCTTATCGGGTTAATTCACAAGAGATGATCATTTTATGTAAAGACTTATTTAATTGTAGATTTTTTACACTTTTTTACATTTAAGTTGGATACAATACTAAGAAATGCCAAATGTCAATGGGACGAAAAACCAATCACAGAAGCTGTTCGAATTGCATGCCATCAACTTCGTTGCAAAGATTGCAGTGAGGAGCATGGACTGTCGCACTCGCTCGAAAATCCCTGGAATCCTGCAGACACTGTCGAAGGCAACGATGATTCTGGCAACGAGGTCTTCTGCTGACTCAACTGGGGTCTCGTAAACGAGGCTTTTAACTTCTCCCCATAGGAAAAAATCCATGGGCATCAAGTCAGGTGACCGAGCTGGCCAGGTCACTGGGCCACTGAGACCAATCCATTGCCATGGAAATGTGGTGTCAAGGTAGTCCCTTACAGCACGGGTGTAATGAGTTGGCGCACCATCGTGCTGGTACCACATCTGCTTGCAGACCAGCAGTGGTACATCTTCCAGTAATTCTGGCAGGGTGTGCTCAAGGAACTGCCGGTAGACATGTGCATTCAGCCTGGGTGGGAGGAGGTAGGGACCAATCAGAAAGTCGTTAACGATGCCTGCCTAGATATTGACAGCTGATCGTTCCTGATGGTTCCAGAGGAGCAGTTGGTGCGGATTCTCGTCATTCCACACATGATTGTTGCGGCTGTTGAAGGAGCCATCCTTGGTGAACATGGCCTCATCCGTGTACATGATGAGGGTGGGCAATGTTGGCTGCTGAATGCATTGTTTTAAGTACCAATGCACAAACGTCAGTCTTGGTGGAAAGTCGTCAGGACCCCTCTGAGGATGGTAAGGCCACAGTAGTTGGTCGTGCAAAACCCTCCACACACGCATGTGATCTACGAGTGCTTGTGGACGGCTGCTCCTCAAATCTTCTAAGGACTTCCTCTTCAAATCGTGGTGTACGGGCCGCCATCCTGTTTCATGTTTTTTTGGACGCAGCTGACCCGTCTCCCGCAACCGCTGTGTAATGGCAGCAAAAGTTGTTTGATGTGGTGTGTGTCTCCCTGAATATCGCTCCTAGTACAGTCGCTGAGCACGTCTACCATTACAATCAGCTGCACCATAAGCAAGAATCATGAGGTGGGCAGGGCAGCACGATGAGGTCACAGAGATAGTGCTGAGGGCAGGAGTGGAATTAACAGAAGGAACATAAACAATCAAATGGGGTAAGCCGAGGCAGGCACAGTTCATGCACCTGGAGTGCAGACACTTTTCAATGCTGTAGCGCTGAACCGATGCTTCGGCGACCATCCATTTCTACGTTCAAAACACTTGTATTGGTCTCTGCTACAACTCCTAGAAGTTTGTCGGTGTTGCTTTGTTACACCCTGTATATGCATGCACAGTGCTTTTCTGTCGACACACTTCTAATTTCGGCACATTTTCATTTTTTTCATTCTTTAAAACCTAAAGTATTAAATGGGTTCTATAAATGTTAAACATTCTGATTTTAATTATCAACTTTGTTATTAAAAGTTCAACAAAAATTCAATAGAGAAGGGGGAAGAGGGTGCAGGAAGAGGTGGAGGGGGGTAGGAGTACAAAAACAACAGTGTGTGTGTATACACAAGCATAGCTTGCTTACCTGCAGAAGAGCTTCCCATGCTGAACCTACCACTGTTTAAGATGTTCATGGCAATTTTAAACCCATCACCAATTTCTCCCAAGACATTTTCACTTGGTACAGCAGTGTTGTCAAAATTTACCTGAAAATCATGACAATATTTACAATTAAAAAAACAGGTACATGTCACAGGTGGAAAATCAAGATTATGACTAAAATCACCAATACAATGTCACAGAAATATGAAATAATGCAATTTATATCACACTAGTTGCAGTACCCAGCATTGTTTGGGGCAAGATGGAAAAGAGCATTTATTGAAAGAGGGCATGCTCCAAATTTTATTATCATACTAGCATAAGTGCCCATTGAATTTCAACGGATTTAATAAATCTAAATTTTCGTCAATGCAACATGTAAAAATCGCAAGAATAAAATTGTGCACTGTTTTAACCATTGAATATTTCTATAAGTTTTTTAATTAATTAACTAAAATCTCACAGAAATTCCTTGTGAATAAAATAGTACCTTTCTTTCTACTAAAATAGCCATTGTTATTAGTTTTAAATTGATTATAGCATTAGGATTTCAATTTCATTAAATAAGCAGAATTCCGGTTCCAAAAAATTGGTTCAATCTTTAACTGCCTCTCTGATAATACTTTAAATAGATTTTGGAATATAATGTACTTCAATATCGTTTATCGTCTACTCAGCACTCTTGCCTTCTCATTTTCCAAAACAACCACTTTCACCAGTTTTAAATGGATTTCAAACTTAAAAGAGAACTTGATTCAATTCAGTTAAAATAACCTCATAACAAACTTCTTATTCCAAAGAAAATCCTTTTATAATATGCAATGTTAACCTAGAAGTCATTCATTCTGAAAAGTGAATAAAAGTACCTACCATGTACATATATTTCTTTCAACTAAAATAGCCACTCTTAACTGATTTTAATGGATTAATGCATTAGCATTTCACTTTCATGAAATAAACAGAATTCAGGTAACGAAAAAATTTGTTCAATCTTCAATTGCCTCTGATAATACTTTAAATAGATTTTGGAATAAAATGTACCTTAATATCATTTAGTGTCCGCTCACCACTCTGGACTTCTCAGTTTCCGAAACAACAACTTTCAATAGTTTTAAATTCATTTTTGCTTTTAAATATACTTGAGTCAATTCAGTACAACTTCCACTTTACATACTTAAAATAACCTCATAACAAACTTCTTATTCCAAAGTAACTCCTTTTATAATAGGCAATGCTAGCCTGAAATTAATTCATTCTGTAAAGTGAATAAATCAAGTTCTTTCTTTAAACTATAATAGCCACTGTTATTAGATTTAAATGGATTATAAACCTTAGAACTTACTCTGTATTAAATAAGCACCAAAATTCCTTTTATAAAAATAAATCAATTCATTAAAAGATCCACTGTTGTTTCTTCGAAAATTGCCTGTTAACAGTTTTAAATGTCCTTTTAATTTTAATTGAATTTTAATTTATATTCATTTCCAAACTTCGGCCATTGTTATGAAATTAATTCGAGGAATAACAATATAAATTCGTAAGCAGGTATGGTTTACAAAGAATTTAATTTAAGAATGCTTTTTATTTCCAATTTTTCTAAAACTGTTGATACTTAAAATTTTATATATTTACGTTAATATACTTATTTTCCACAAAACACGCCAATCTCTCCCCTTCCTTCCTCTCTCTCTCTTTCTATCTCTCTCGTAATGAAGCACTCTAGGCACGCTTATTCCCAGAAGGATGTATACAATAATAGTAATTTGAAGTGTAACAATGATAATGGTTGACATAGCAACATCACGTTAAAATGGCGAGATTTCCACAAAATGCCGTATATACCCGAATATAAGACAACTCTGATTATTAGACGACCCTCCCATTTTGAACTCCTAATAAAAGGAAAAATTTTATTATGTACACCATGACAGAGGTTTATTATACCATTGATTAATAAACATTGAACGAATTGAAATAAGCAATTTTGTAGTGTTAGTTGGCATATACAGTTGCTTTCCTTCAAGTGTCTATCAATGACTGATTTTAATTTCTTACAGGACCTACTATAAAGGCGACGTCAATTCAAGCGTTTATTTAGATTATCAATGAAGAGAAGATAACAATAACGCTTTTCTTTCGTCTATTTGAAGGTTTAATTGGCCTTAAATGAATCGGAGGCAACAATGAGTCTCCTTGGCAATGCCCGGAATGAGTACGAAAAATCCGCAAAATTTCGAAAAAGAATTTCTGAAAATTTTGACCGTGTAACGTGTAAACATCGCAAGAATAAAATAGTATAGAGCTTTATCCATCGAATAAAGTGAAAAAGAAGAAAATCGGTCCATATTTACGTATTTTAATGAATGAAGGAAAAAAATCTTGCACCCTGAAAAATCGAAAATCCCGTGTAAACTTATGGGAAAATATAAGTCTCCTGGATTCGAACCTGGGACACTTTAGCAAACGAAAATATTTTTCCAGGGACCTCATAGCCAGTAGAAACAAAACGCCGTTTACCATATTTCTTTTACGACGAATGGTTCTCGAGAAATACACCGATATAATTAGGCGGGACTTCATACTCATGGACGCACACAGCTTCACTACGCGCATAACATATAGGATAAAATTCAAAAGTGTATTTGTATTCCAATACATTTGAATCGATTCATTTTCTACTACTTCTTTTAATAATCGATTGTTTCGATTGATTTAAAGAATCGAATATTTCGATTATACTCTGCATTCGATTCCTCTGTCAGTCAAACTATTACGCACCGCGCAATTATAAGACGACTAGCGATTTTTCGGTGATAAAAATTGGAGCAAAACCTTGTCTTATACTCAGGTATATCTGATATGCAAATTAAACGTTTAACATGGAATATTTCGAACTGTGGGTGAAAAAAGATGAACGGAATAAGAACCTTTATAACTTTTTCTTCAAAATGGTTCAAATCCGAAGGTCGTCTGTTAATTTCTTCTAATTTTAATTTCCAAATGAATAAAAGCCTGCACGTCGAAAAATCGCGTTTTACATGTTAAGTAATGGGAAATGGAAATTCCTCTCTTGGAGACGAACCAAGGAATTTTTTTGCGATTTAAATTTGTCATTCTCTGAGTAAGTGTTAATCAAGCATCCCTACCAAATTTCGAGTTTCTATCATTATTATTTCTCGAGTTATTAGCGTTTGCATAGCGTGACCAACCAACCAACGGACGATGGCTATTATTATATAAAATAATATGTAAAAGATTATCGATCTTAATAGACAGTCTGTGACTAGTGAAATCGAAAAGAGTGCTATCCAAATAGTCGTTCACCGGCAGCCTGCGAATATGGAACATTCTGAAACAACTCCTGCGCAGAGAGGAGAGATTGTAGTCATGGTGGAATCCAGGTTTTCCATCACAGAGGTCGCCAGGGAGATGGGTGTTCACAGGAGCGTAGTGTGGCAATGGGTGAACCAAACTAGAGGTGGTGACCTTAATTTATATAGTAGACGTCGAACTGGGAGGCCTCGGTGTACGACAGCCAAAGAAGATGATGCTATTCGTCAGCATGTGACTGAAAACCCACTAACCATCGGAGATCTGGCATGTGCTAGGCGAGATCTTGGAGTCGGGTGTAGCTACAACACCTTCAGAAGTCGTGTGAATGAGGCAGGGATACATCACCATAGTCCAGCCGTAAGCCCAATCTGACTCCAGAACACAAGATTTCTCGCTTAAGAGTTTGCCAGTAGATATCTGAATGTAGACCAGGCATACTGGGACCTGGCAATATTTTGTGATGAGAAGGTGTTCTCAAGTGACGAGGACGGAAATATTCGTTTGTGGCATCCGCGAAATACAAGGTATGAAAAGTGTTTTGCTTTCTGTGAAATATTGTCTTACAAACAATTAAAATCTTCTCTCTTTGTTGTACTTTCTCTATGAATTGCTTTGAATTATCTCTCTGTTTCTTTAGTTTATCCTAAGTTGACAGTTCTTTCGCATTTTTTAATTTTAATTTTACTCAAGTACTCTAATTTACCATATGAATATCATATTTTTAATTAGGAAACTTCGTTACAGATGAATTATGAGTTTATTATTGGAAATATTAGAGTCATAAGGAATTATCTTTTTGAGAATATAAAGGCTATGATCGGCCTTTATTTTTAAATTTTGCCATCATGGTTCATAAAGTTTCTACCTCATCAATTCATGGTATTTGTAAATGAATTTATAGCACAGCAATAACAATCGGGAACCCTACGCTCAATTACATATTCTGGAAAAATAACACTGATGTTAAAATATTTTCAGGTTTGCACCGCAGAACATACTGCGAACTAATAAAACAGGACACATTTCCATCAGCTTTTGTGGTGCAATGACAGCCGCTGGTCCTGGTCCGTTAGTGAGGATGCCAGCAAAAATGAGAGCTGTCGATTTAGTGGAGATCTTGAATCAGCATCTTCTGCCTTACGTCAGACAGATGGTGCCAGACGGCAAAGACGTGGTACTAATACATGATAATTCACCGCTACATACAGCCAGTATAACTGAGCAATTTTTTGACCAGAACCGGCAAATTGATGTCCTGCCTTGGCCAGCTCGCTCACCGGATATGAATCCCATATGGGGTATAATGGTGAATGAGTGGACGGGAGGAAATTTGAGGACGGCGGCTGCTATTGAAGTGCATGTTATGGAACTCTTGGGGCTCAATCGGATGACGGCCACAAATATGTGAAAACTTAGTACAGTCTATGAACCGTCAAATGCAAGGAGTGATCGACTCAGGAGGAGACTTCAATAAATATTAAAATAATACACTAAATAATCTTTCATTGTTTTCATTGCCTATTTAATGCTGCTAGAATAAAATTTTTATTCGAAAATTCAAATAAAGTCAATATAAAATGTATCCACTAGCTGTGAGAAAAGTGCTACATGTGATAAATTGCCATTTATAAGAGTTTTGGTAAAATTAACTGGATAAAGGATGTAAATATTTCTCAAACTTCTCCCGAAAAAGCAATTTTCGTGCTGACAATTTGTTGGCATTTGAGTGATACAATACAGTGGAGAAAAATTCTTGTATCGCTATAAGAATAGAACTCTCGATCCTCGGAAGAGAGCTTGGTCAGATGACAACTGCGACCCACATCAGCTTCGCTGATGTGATTTTCTTCCAGAGATGAGTTTTATTCGTATCACCATTTATGGCAGATCATATTTTAAAATTTAGTTTAATCATAGAGCGTCAATTCTCGGCAGTCGCAGAAACACCTTCGTTACTGTGAACCTTGCAAGAAAACTTCTAAGTTCAACTCCAATTAAGACATTCTTGTTTGACTTTCTCTATAATGGCTACTCCTACGATAAAAATGTATAGGAAAAGAAATACTCTTCTTTACTAGTTCTACAACTTTTATTTGAAAGATATTTTGATATGATTAATACTTTACGAGATATGACGAAAATTTCATTTTTTTCATCAGTAAAGTGGTACTCCTGATTGGCATATGTGATTCATTTTTGCGATTTTCTTATTATCTTTGATTGTAAGCCCTTAATATCTAATTTCATGAAAATCCGTTTGGTAGAAGCCGAGAACGAACATGCGGGCAGACAGTCGGACGGACATATGGACGGACAGACCAACAATAATAGGTGCTCACAATGGAAGCGAAATGCACCTAATAAGTAATAAAAACAAAAAAACTATGATTTGAATTTTTTATTAAGTACTATATTTACTTGTGCCTTTTCCCCCAAAATGTCTGTAAAAAAGGGACTGCGTGTCATACATGATGATTTCTGACCAAGTTTTAAAAATTGCAAGTCTCAATAGTAAATTTACTGCAACATGCTTGCGTGTACGTTTACATTTGCAAAAGACAAAGAATTCTACAAAGTACGTATATGCATATCTCTACGACCAAGCAAACATTTAGGGCTTAAATGTATGGTTTATACTGCTGTTGGTGCATCTTCAAGTTCACAATGGACATTTTAACAAATGATAGGAAGTTATATTTTTATAATATTAAAATTGTCTCTTTTAAATGTTTTTTAAGTTCACTATTGTTACTCAAAGTAAGCAAGTCTGTCATCAAACATTTACTATCAATTTCTACCTATACTTATGCTGGAAAAAGTTGGCATCCAGTATCTATATTCACCAAATTCATTGTGTACCACTGACACTCCTTTAACATAAGTTGAAGATTTCTGCTAGCACTGGCATAAAGAGATCACCCAATACATTGCATCATGCAGGTAGGAGGGAGAAGATGCTTAACTTGGAAAGCCTTGTTTCGGGGAGGAGAAACAGTGAAGAGACCAACTTTTTTAAACATATCAGATATCAACTTATTTTGGCACAAATTTATTTTTCCCCTCCAAACTGTCCCAAAAATAGGGGCGCGTGTGATACACGAGTAAATATGTTATTTTATTGCTGACACTGATATTATTACGATGGCTTTAGAAAGAGAAAATATTTATAGTTAATTTTTTCATGATATCATCAACGGTTTTTCAAGAGGCAAAACAAGAATTTTGCAATTTTATAAAATTAGAAAAAACATTAAATTCTATTTCTTGTTCACACGTCTCTGCAATTTCTCAAGAGCATACAACTATGGAAAACTAGAGACAAAGCTGAGGTATTTATACTACTGGCACTCTATGCTGGAAAGTATTTAAAATATAAAACTGAACTATAAAAATTTCAAAATACAATCAAATAAGACATTTGAAAGAAGCAATTCAAAGAAAACCCATTCCCTTACCTCACAGGTGTTAGAACCTCTGATACCAAGCTTATCTTCTGGTTTTCCATTTGTTACTCCTCCAAAATCTCTCTCCACAAGAAAAGCTGATACTTTATCAGCTTTCTTGCCAGTAGGATCAGTAACCTGTGAAAATTTTTAAGAGAACCAAATTTGAATAAACCAGCCATAAAAACTGATATAAAAGAATGAACAATTACTAATATTAGTTCCAATATTGATAAGGTACATAATATTGTAAAAAATTACCTCTGTTTTAGCAAAAACTGTAAATAAATTAGCTAGTCCCCCATTACTTATCCAAATCTTGTTTCCACTCAAGATCCAAGTTTTTCCATCAGGGGAAAGTGTAGCTCGTGTTTTAATAGATGCTGCATCTGATCCACTTCCAGGCTCTGTCAAGCAAAAGGCTGCAACCCATTCTCCAGTTGCTAACCTTGGCAAATACTTTTCTTTCTGCTCCTTATTTCCAGTAATCAGTATTCCCTTCAATTATGAAGTAAAATATAATTACATACATATACATCCATACACAAACACACATGCATGCACGCACGCACGCGCACATATATATATATAAATACTACCGAAGAGGAAAGGTAAGTAAGGATATTTAGGGCAACTAGGTGTTGAAGGAAACCCAGTGAACACTTACCAGAAGTAGAGCCGCTGGGGTGTTGGAGAGAAACATTTGTAGAGGTTAGAGCTTTCGGGATGACCCCTTCGTCAGCAGAAGAGACACACACACATCTATATATATATATATATACACATATACACACACACACGGTGCTACCCAAAAGTTCCCGAAAGCTGTACGTCGCACGGGAACCAATTGTAGTACGGACTAGTGGCGCTTGGTAGCGCTGCATGTATCCTTTGTGAACCAGTGTGCGACATGGCTTTGCGCTGAGTGAATGCATTCTATTGTTCTACGCATTTTTATAATGTCGTGTTTCTGTCGTTTTGCGATTTTTTTTCGTTGAAATGGTGGACGTGAAGGAGCAACATGTGTGCATCAAGTTTTGCTTCAAACTTGGCAAGAGTGCAGCAGAAACTCACAAAATGCTTAAACAAGCATTTGGTGATGACGCTTTGGGTCAGACACAAACCTACGACTGGTTTAACCGGTTTAAAAATGGCTGAACGTCAGTTGATGATGACACCCGTTCTGGACAACCTTCAACCTGCACAACACCGGAAAATGTTGAAAAAGTACGAGGCTATCCTCGAGGACCGTAGGCAAACGTTCCATGATGTTTGCAACATTGTGGGACAGTCATAGGGGACATGCCAGCGCATTTTGTCGGATGAACTCAACACAAGGCGGATTGCTGCAAAATTCGTGCCAAGGCTGCTGTCTGACAACCAGTAGCAACATCGGCTGGAAGTCTGCATGGAACTTCAGGAGAAGGTCAGAAATGACCCAGACTTCCTTTCTAAGGTCATAACTGGTGACGAAAGTTGGGTTTATGGGTACGACCCTGAAACAAAACAGCAATCGTCCCAGTGGAAGAGTCCGTCTTCACCCTGACCGAAGAAAGCGGGGCAAGTCAAAAGCAATGTGAAGTCAATGCTGATCTGCTTTTTCGACATCGACGGGATTATCCACAAGGAATTCGTCCCTCCAGATCAGACCGTCAATGTGAAGTTCTACTGCGACGTCTTGAGGTGGCTTAGGGAGGACATGAGGCGAAAGCGGCCAGAGAAATGGCACAGGAACAACTGGGTGCTCCATCACGACTGTGCGCTCGTGCACACCACTCTGGCTGTGCAGCAGTTTTTGGCCTCCAAAAACATGGCGGCCGTCCCCCACCCCCATTACTCGCCTGATTTAGCCCCGTGACTTCTTCTTCTTCCCCAAGATGAAAACCAAGTAGAAAGGGCGAAGATTTGACACCGTAGAGGAGATCCAGGCCGAATCGCAGGATGTGCTGAAGATGCTGACACAAAAGGACTTCCAGGACAGCTTCCGTTATTGGCAGAAACGTTGTGATCATTGTGTACGCTCCCAAGGGGACTACTTTGAAGGGGACGGTGGCGATTAGGACTTTGGACATGTCTACTTTTTTTTCAGTTACATTTTGGGAACTTTTGGGTAGCACCTCGTGTGTGTGTGTGTGTGTATATGTGTGTATATATATATACACACACACACACACTAGTAATATGTGCTTGCATTCCGCAAGCATTTTTAAATATCAGCATTTTTACAATTTAGAATTATTTCCAATCAATTACATACCAAATCATATAACCATGTCAAATTTCCAGTTTGTTGCTCATTTAGAAATGCCTTATAATATTATTCGTCGCCTAGGGCAATAATGTAGCAAAACAGCCGCTAAGAATTCGAATTTTTACAACATCGGATTTCTTCCTTCTGTTGTAACTAAAAACCCATAATTCTGCCAAATTTCAAGTTTGTATCTCATTAATAATTGCCGTATAACATTCACACTCGTATAGGGCAGAAATGGGGCAAAACCGCCCCCTAGAAATTGGAATTATTGCAGTTTTTATTTTATCTTCGGTTGCAATGAATTTTCTATAATGGTGCCAAAATTCAACTCTGTTGTAGCTCATATTGAGCTGCCTAACCTTTTTTGTTCTCGTACGGAGCAATACTGGGGCAAAACAGCCCCAAAAATGGGGATTATATCAGTGTCGGATTTCCATCATTAGTCGTAGTTTAACATTAATGGCATTAAAATATAAGCCTCTGATTCCCATTAAAAGCTTACCCATATGAAAGGATTAAGCCAGTTGCCTAGGAAGCCTATTGTTAGACCCAGAAACATTACCACTTTTTTGCGATAAAATCTATAAATTTATGCTAATTCTACTCGGATTTGAATTCTGTCTTCAAAAATAAGAAACTACAATTTATACCCTATCCGACAGTTTAAGTCTCTAGTTCGTATTTGACGGGAAGTAATTTTAAAATGCAAATATAAAAACCTCTACACCAATTTACATGTATTCTTATGGGCAAAAAATGGGGCAAAAAGGGGCCAAAATAGCCCTTCAAAATAGGAATTTCAACAGTTTCGGATTTTTTCCTTCGGTTGTGACCAAACCCTATAATCCTACCAAATTTCAAGTTCCTGGCACATCTGGAAGTGCCTCATAATTTTGTATCCTCCTATATATATATATAATATATATATATATATATATATATATATCATGTGTAAGAAGCATCTATATATTATAGATATATATGTATATATATATATACTAGTTAATGTGTGCTTGCATTCTGCAAGCGTTAGGAGTGGGAAAATAATCTTTAAATGCAAAAGTTTGGACCACTTCACAGATTTAGGTGAATTCCTTATTGAAAAATTTTGGGGTAAAAAAAACCCCTAAATTTATGATTATAAAATATTTTTAGGTTTTTAACATTTGTTACGATTACCTCACATTTATGCGAAATTTCTTCGATATAGCATCTCTAGAAGTGCATTTATATAAATTTAATTATTTAAAATTTTTGAATTTTTAACAGCCACTATGATAATCTTTAGGGAAATTTCAATGTTAATTGTCACCGGAACATTATTCGCTAACTGTCTTAAAATATTCAGCTTCCTGGCTCTTCAGAAAGTACATAAACATTAGTCAATTTATTTAACATTTAAGAGATTATTACGGCCAAATGAATAAAAATTTACAAATTTCTATAATCGCGTTTTCATTGTATGGCAAATTCTGCCAATGGGAAAAATTTCAGCTTCATAGCTCATTTAGAAATACCTAAACCATGAAAAGTTAGTAAATAGTTTATAATTTATAATGGCCAATAAAATAGATATTCTTGCAATTTTTCCTCCGATTATTTTTTTAGATTCACCTATGTATTAAATTTCAGCTCTCCAACTATTGTAGTTTGCGCTGGAAATTTGTATGTTCCTATATTCTTAGTAAGGCCCGTCAATATATAATGAAGAAGCATTTTAAAATTTTAGGATTTTTACAGTTTCGAATTATTCCCTGTCGACTTTAAAAAAAATCATTTAAGCGTGTGAAATTTCAAGTTTGTAGATCATTTAGAAGTGCCTTATAATTTTATTCCTCGTATGGGGCAATAATGGGGCAAAACAGCCATAACGTTACGAATTTTTACAATATCGGATGTCTTCCTTATGTGGTAACTAAAAACCCATAATTTTGCCAAATTTCAAGTTTGTATCTCATTAAGAAGTGCCTTATAATGTTCACACTCTTATTGGGTAGAAATGGGTCAAAACAGCACCGAAAAATTTGAATTTCTGCTATTTTTTTCTCTTATCTTCGGTAGCAATGAAATTTCTATAATGGTGCCATATTTCAAGTCTGTAGTTCATATGGAGCTGCCTCATCATTTTTGTTCTCGTAAGGAGCAATACTGGGGCAAAAGAGCTCCAAAAATGAGGATTATTACAGTATAGGATTTCCTTCATTAGGCATAGTTTAACATTAAAGGCATTAAAATATAAGCCTCCGATTCCCATTAAAAGCTTACCCATATGAAAGCATTAAGCCTGTTGCTAGGAATCCTATTGTTAGACCCAGAAAAATTACCACTTTTTTGCGATAAAAACTATAAATTTATGATAATTCTACTCGGATTTGAATTCTGTCTTCAAAAATAAGAAACTACAATTTTAAAATTACTTCCCGTCAAGATACGAACTCGAAACTTAAACTATCGGATAGGATATAAATTATAGTTTCTTATTTTTGAAGACAGAATTCAAATCTGGGTAGAATTTGCATAAATTTATAGTTTTTATCGCAAAAAAGTGGTAATGTTTCTGGGTCTAACAATAGGCTTCCTAGGCAACTGGCTTAATCCTTTCATATGGGTAAGCTTTTAATGGGATTCAGAGGCTTATATTTTAATGCCATTAATGTTAAACTACGACTAATGACGGAAATCCAACACTGATATAATCCCCATTTTTCGGGCTGTTTTGCCCCAGTATTGCTAAACACGAGAAAAAAAAACGGTGTGGCAGCTCCATATGACCTAGAGTCTTGAAATTTAGCACGATTATAGAAATGTTGTTGCAACTGAAGATGAAATAAAAAAAAGCAAAACTTAAAATTCTTAGGAGCGGATTTGCCCCATTTCTACCCAGGACGAGTGTGAACATTATAAGGCACTTCTTAATGAGATACAAACTTGAAATTCGACACGGTTATATGGTTTTGGACATAATCGATTAGGAATAATTCAAAATTGTAAAAACGCTAATAATTAAAAATGCTTGCATAATGCATTCACATATTATAAACATATAAACAACCGTTGCATGGTTTAGTTACATATAAATGTGCTACAATGCTGAAATTTTTTCTAATGGTAGATCTTACCAAGTAAAAAAAATGGGATTATAGAAATTTGAAGATGTTGATTTATTGGTCTGTAAAAAATTCGTAAATGTTAAAAAAATTTACTAATGTTTATGCACTTTTATTAGAGCTAGGGAGCTGAATATTTTGAGAAATTAGGGAATGCTATTACAGCGGTAAATTATATTGAAGAATAAAGTTTATTATTGTGGCTGATAAAAATTCATCATTTTTAAAGAATTAATTTTATATAACTACACATTTAGAGGTGCTACATGGATGAAATTTTGCAGAAATGTGAGGTATTCATATCAAATGATAAAAACTATAGAAGTTTTGCAATTATAAATTTTAGGGGTTGTTTTTATTCCAATATTGTCCATAATGTAAAAATTAATCGGCGCAGAGGTGCAAACTTTTGCATTTTAAAATTATCTGTCTATTCTACTCTTTATATTAAGATGAGACGAAATGCTTGCAGAATGCCAGCACACATTAACTAGTATCATTCTATAAGCACTCTTCTTACAGAGTAGGATATACGATATATATAGGATACTAGTGAACGTGTGCTTGCATTCTGCAAGCATTTTCTCTCACCTGAAAGTAAAAATAAAAGCCGAAAAATTACTTTCAATGCATAAGTTCGCATTTCGGTTCCGAATTACGTGTTCTTCTGTTTCGAAAATATTGGGGTAAAAACAACCCCTAAAATTTATAATTATAATACATTTATAGGTTTTTATCATTTTTTACGAATACCCCACATTTATGCGAAATTTCATCCATGCAGCACCTCTAAGAGTGCATTTATATGAATTTCATTGTTTAAACTTTTTTAATTTTTAACAGCCACAGCAATAAATATTTCTAAAATTTTCAATGTTATTTACCACCGGAACATTATCTCCTAATCCTGTTAAAATTTTCAGCTTCCTGGATCTACGGAAAGTAGATAAACAATAGTCAGTTTGTTAAACATTTGAGAATTTATTACGGCCGAACAAATAAAAAATTTGAAATTTCTATATTCCCGTTTTCATTATTTGGCGACTTCTACAGGTAGAAAAAATTTCAGCTCGATAGCTCATTTGAAAATACCTAAACCACGAAATGTTAGTAAAATTGTTTATAATTTTTAGCGGCCAAAATAATGCACATTGTTACAATTTTGCAATTATTCCTGCGATTATTTTTCTTTGTTCACCTCGGTATTAAATTGCAGCTCTCCAACTATAGTAGTTTGGGCCAGACATTAGTATCCTCCTATATCCTATATCGTATATCCTCCTCTGTAAGAAGAGTGCTTATAGAATGATACGATACTAGTTAATTGTGCTTGCATTCTGCAAGCATTTTCTCTCACCTTAAAGTAAAAACAGAAGCAGAAAAATAATTTCCAAACGCATGTTTGCGTCTCTGCGCCGAATTACCAGTTTTCCTGTTTTGAAATTATTGGGTAAAAACAACCCCTAAAACGTACAACTTTAGTTTTTTTAGGTTTTCCTCATTTGTGTCGAATACCTCACATTTATGCGTAACATCATCAATATAGTCCCTCTATAAGTGCATTCATAGAAATTTATTTGTCTATATGTTATGAATTTTTAACAGCCACAATAATAAATATTTCTTAAATTTTTGATGTTAGTTTCTATCGGATCATTATTCCCTAACTCTGTGAAAATTTGCAGTTTCCTGAATCTATAGAAAGTACATAAGCATTAGTCAATTTGTTTAACATTTGAGAATTTATTACGGCCGAAAGAATAAAAATTTTGAAATTTCTATATTCCCGTTTTCATTATTTGGCTAATTCTACCTCGTGAAAATATTTCAGCTTCATATCTCATTTAGAAGTACCAAAACCATGATATGTTAGTAAAATAGTTTATCATTTTTTACGGCCAAGAAAATAAACATTGTTGCAATTTTGCATTTATTCCTCCGATAATTTTTTTTGATTCACCTATGTATTATATTCCAGCTCTCCAGCTATTGTAGTTTGGGCCAGACATTAGTATCCTCCTATATCCTATATCCTCCTCTGTAAGAAGAGTGATTATATACGATATGCTTATAGAATGATAGGATATATATAGGATATAGGAGGATACTAATGTCTGGCCCAAACTACAATAGCTGGAGAGCTGGAATTTAATACATAGGTGAACCGAGAAAAATAATCGCAGGAATAATTGGAAAATTGCAACAATGTTTAATTTCTTGGCCGGTAAAAATTATAAACAATTTTATTAACATTTCATGGTTTAGGAATTTCTAAATGCGCTATCAAGCTGAAATTTTTTCTACCTGTAGAATTCGTCAAATAATGAAAACGGGAATATAGAAATTTGAAAATTTTTATTCGTTCGGCCGTAATAAATTCTCAAATGTTTAAAAAATTGACTAATGTTTATGTACTTTAATGAGAGCCAGGAAGCTGAAAATTTTAACCAAGTTAGGAAATAATGTTCCGGTAGAAAATAACATTTGAAATTTCATGAAAGTTTTATATTGTGGCGTTAAAAATTCATAAATTTTAAACAATGAAATTCTTATAAATGCACTTCTAGAGGTGCTATATACATGAAATTTTGCATAAATGTGAGGTATGCCTAAGAAATGCTAAAAACCTATAAATTTTTTATAATTACAAATTTTAGGGGTTGTTTATACCCCAATATTTTCAAAACAGAAAAACACGTAATTCGGAGCCAAGATGTGAACTTATGCATTGAAAATTATTTTTCGGCTTTTATTTTTACTCTAAGGTGAGAGAAAATACTTGCAGAATGCAAGCACACATTTACTTGTATCCTATATCCTCCTCTGTAGGAAGAGTGCTTATAGAATTATATATAGGATATAGGAGGATACTAATGTCTGGCCCAAACTACAATAGCTGGAGAGCTGAAATTTAATACATAGGTGAACCAAAAAAAATAATAGGAGGAATAATTGGAAAATTGCAACGTTTATTTTCTTGGCCGGCAAAAATTATAAACAATTTTACTAGCATTTCATGGTTTAGGTATTTCTAAATGTGCTATGAAGCTGAAATTTTTTGTAGATGTAGAATTTGCCAAATAATGAAAACGCAAATATAGAGATTTGAAAATTTTTATTCGGTCGGACGTAATAAATTCTTAAATGTTTAACAAATTGACTAATATTTATGTACTTTCTGAAGATTCAGGAAGCTAAAAATTTTAACAGAGTTAGGAAATAATGTTCCGGTGTTAAATAACACTGAAAATTTTAGAAATGTTTATAGTTGTGGCTGTTAAAAATTCATACAATTTAAACAATGAAATTCATATAAATGCACTTCTAGAGGTGCTACATTCATGAAATTTTGCATATATGCGAGGTATTCGTAAAAATGCTAAAAACTTATAAATGTTTCATAATTAGAAATTTTAGTGGTTGCTTATACCCCAATATTTCCAAACCAGAAAACACGTAATTCGGAGCCGAGATGCAAACGTATGCATTGGAAATTATTTTTTGGCTTTTATTTTTACATTAAGGTGAGAAAAAATGCTTGCAGAATGTAAGCACACGTTCAGTAGTATATATATATATCATGTGTAAGAAGCATCTATATATTATAGATATATATATATATATAAATAGGAGGATACAAAATTATGGGGCACATCCAGATGTGCTAGAAAGTTGAAATTTGGTGCACAGGTAGGTTTGGTGACAAAACCGACAGAATACATTGAAAATTACGTTTATTTTCTTGGCTGTTAAAAATTATATTTCATAGTTTAGGTACTTCTAAATGTGCTACAATTCTGAAATTTTTTCTACCGGTAGAATTTGCCAAATAACGAAAACGGGATAATAGAAATTTGAAAATTTTTATTCATTCAGCCGTAAAAAATTCATAAATGTTACACAAATTGACTAATGTTTATGTCAGTGGTTCTCAACTGGTGTGCCACGGCACAGTGTCCCGCGTGGAAGGGACTAGGGTGCCGCAAAATCCGAAGATATTTAATTTTTAAATTATGTATGTATTTAACCTTCTTAGTGCCATGTAAATTTTGGGGGGTAGGGCCAGAAGTGCCAAGGACAATTTCTGAAGTTTGTATCACCTTAGGAAAATTATGATTGTGAAATTATTTCTTAGGATAAATTATTAATATTTTCAGTAATTGTAAAAAACACTCTAATCTTCAAAAATATATAACTTTTATTTCTTTTAATGATAAATTTATCAAATAAAAACTAATGTTATTGCATATCATGTTGCAACAAAAAAAGTAAAAAAAGTTTATCACCAAAAATTTCCATTTGAATTTTATTATACAGAATTAAAAGTTATATATTATGAAACCTACATTAGTAAAGAATATAATTAGCAAAAATCAGCAATGAATACAAAAAATTATATTAAATACAGATATTTTCCTGGATGTTTGCATCTGGAGCTAATAACCAACTGGACTTAAAATTTGTGTTAATAAAATTATACTTAATGTAATAAGTTAATTTCTGCATGATTATTAAATAATGATACATTATTCAAAACTACATAATTTTTCAATCAATCGAACATGAAATTATTAATTAAAAATAAAAGTTATTGCACATCACGTTGTAACAAAAATATCACAAAAAATTTACGTTTGAATTTAATTATACAACATAAAAACTAAAGAATATAATTAGCAAAAATCAGAAAGGAATAGAAAAAATACTATAGAATTATTTCAGTGAATGTCTGCATACGTTACTTAGTAACAAATAACTTCTAAAAAAGTACACATTTGTTTCTTGACAAACAAACACTATGCACTCCCTTTTCTCATTCTACGCACACTGTGCGATACCTCATTCTCTTCCCATCACGTTTTCCGCTACATATAATGCAGTTTTTTTCTTTCCTGCCTGGAAGTTTCCTTAGTCCAAATTCCGAATCTCTCTCTCTCTTTGAGCACCCAAACCGCTTGAAGTGGAAGGTACACTTGAGTCCTTCCTTCCTTACCACTCTATCTCAAGACCATCAATAATGCTCGAGTTTTGCTTTTATGAGGGTTCAGGGATCATCCATATGTGCATTTCTCGTGACCAGATGTATGCACGTCTGGTCACGTATTCGCATGGTCAGCACCCTTGACTTCGAAAGAGAATATTTAGTTTCTTTTACCTTACGTGAAATTTTGTTTACATTATAAATAAACGCACTATTTATTAAGTTTAAATAAGTTTATTTATACTTTGAAGAATACAAATGTATAGTTACAACTAATTCAATTGTAGCGCCAGCATTTCTTGAACGGCCTACGCATGAAAGCATCTATTCGCTTCCTTTTGAAGGTCGAGATTATTTGCGTTCCATACCACGCAGATGACTATACGCCACAAATATGACCATTTATAAAGCTTAAGTGATAAATTCACAATCGAAGTATAACAAAGGCAAAAAAAGATTTATAAAGTAGGAAGCATCCTCTTTCAGATGATGCCATTCTCAAATGCCATCTATCGCACCTATGATGAACTATTACGAGTTTAGTTTCGGTCTATGCGCGAGCCGATATATCAGCCCGTGGCACTCTTCGCCCAAGTAGCAAAAGCCGATATATCGGCCCATGGCACAAAGAGGGTTAATGTACAATAAAATTATACAATTATTGTTTTACCAATCGTAACAATCTAATAATCTAATATAACTGCAACTTTTACTTGTTACTCTAGTTATTATCTTTAAAAATGAGTATTTACGCAGTGAAATTAATTAGCGGTGGTTTGGTGTGCCACGATGTTCTCGAGCATGCATGAAGGTGTGCACCAAGAGGAAAGGGCTTTAAGAGCATTTTGAAGACCGAGACAATCAGAAGAACTATTGATGCTTTTAAAGGTTTTACAGTCATCAGCACATAGAAGAATCTCATATGAATTACTGGTAATCGTATCAACAATAATGTCTATATCAAAGGTAAAGAGAAAGGGACCAAGAACACTACCTTGCCGAACACCTGAGGAAACAGAGACAAGAGACCATCAATAACAACATGCTGAGTATGTTCATGAAGAAAATCAGATATAAGGGAAAGAAAGGTGCCTTGGACATTGAAGCGACAATAGATTTTTATGACTTAAAAGTTTATGATCAACTGTATCAAAGGTCTAAGCTAAGTCCATGTAACCCACATATAATTGAGAAGATGCTTCTAACACCAATGTAATGTTATGGTGAATAACCGCCAAGTTAGTGAGGCAAGAGCTACCCAGTAGAAAACCGTTCTGTTCTGAAGAAATGTAGGGTAAAGTAAACGAAAGGAGAGGCTGGTGAATAATTTTCTCAAATAGTAATGACATTTCTGGGAGGGTGGAAATAGGGTGGTATTTTTTGACCTGTGCTCTGTTACTGGATTTCAAAATAGGAGTGACATCGGCAGTTTTCCACTGCTGAGGAAAAAATTCCACTAGCTAGGCAACGGCTAAATAATATCGTGACTGGGATATAGAGCGTATCACATTTCTTGCAGGAAACTTACACCAATATTGTCAGAGCCCATAGTCTTACTGAGCTGAATTAGATATTAATGATAGGGAGTCAGAACAGATTTCATCAAGTGGAGGAAAGAAGTTGGTTTGAGATGGGGAAGAGAATTTAGAGGCAAATAATTCCTTGAATTTACAGGCACTATCCCTATTCTAACACATCATAGAGCTGATTTTCACTATTTTAGGAATTCTTTGGGATCTTCGTCTGCAGTTGATCAAAGTCCAGAATCTCATAGAATTGTCTTTAATTTCACTGGTGACACTTTAGATGTACTCGTTATAACCGCAACGTAAGAGAAAATTTGAATGTCGACGGATTTCCTTAAAAACATTCGTGTGCACTAGGGTGACTTTTAAGTAAAAATAACTTTTGTACCACTTCATTAAAAATTAAAGAAAAATTCCATAAAAAATCCAATTCAAAACTGATTTTACCTTCAAGCCAATAGCTTGGTGAGCAGCTAAAGTCACCGCAATAGACCCATCAAGAGCTGTGATTTCGGCAAACCTAGCATACTCTGTTGCATTAAGACCGAGTCCTCCAAATTCCACGGGTATTTGTTGTCCAAACAAACCCAAGTCCTTCAACGCAGACAAGGTCTTTTCTGGTATGGTAGCAGATCTGTCTATTTCTTGAGAATCGACTAAAATAAAAGTACCTTTGAAATTACACATTCACATAATTAATGAAACTCAATTATACAAACTCGACGTTTCAATAAGCTGCTTCTATAGTCCAGTTATAATCTTAACGTTTACTTTTAAGATATGCTTCTATGTACCAGTAAAAACATGACTCACCTTCGCTAAAAAATTTTTCTAGAGGAGAAATCATTTCGTTCAAATTCTGTAATTGTTCTTTGTCCAAAACTTCGGGGAAAGCTAGTAAGTCCCTGTCAAATTTTCCAAGGAAAAGATTTTTAACAAAAGGGCCTTTCTTGGGCTTTTTACCAGACATAGTTAAGTCAGAATGAGTTTTTTCTGCAATTGTTTCATTCAGGCTGCTCGATTCACTGTAACGACGAATAACTATGAATTTATAGCGCTCTATACATTTTATCGGCTGGAATTTACGCCACGCCCTTGTACATTGAGTACAACTCATTTTGTTTCTCCGCGATAGACCGGTTATGTTTACACTCCATTTGCCTTTATGGCCGTGAACACGATGCATACGATAGAATCGAACCGTATGCGATAAGAAGAAAAAAGGCGCAACGAAATTCTCCAATTTTTTCAAAACATTGTTCCTGACACGTTGTTAAGTGTTATTATGTACCAGGAATGCTTAAGGCGTCGATCGTTAACTCGTTTTAGGTAGATCTCTAAAACTTTTTATATCTATATTTACAGTTCACCCTGCAAGCCACCACAATGGTGTGTGGCAGGGGGTGCAATAGCACCAAGGTAAAGCGCATGATAATGTATAGTATCACTCTACGTCGGCTGATTTCTTTTCGTAACTTCTGTTCTGCTCAGTTATCGTTCTAGGAAAAACGAGTCTTTGTACCTCTCAGTCCTACAGGCTATCTCATTTTACGAGGATGGTCCATTCTACCAAAGTTGGCGCTCATTATTTCTTCGACATCGCTGGAGAATATATGCGTTCTAAATCTTTCAAGAGGTTTTAACCTAGAGAGTGATTGGTGCTCAGTTAGTGATTCCCATTCTTGTTAGTCCTGTATCAAGCCTGTATCACTTTTGTTTCTATCGTAACAATTTTTGACGAATCTAGCGGCCTTTCGCTGAACCCTTTCTAACTCTGAGATTGATCCTTTCTCGTACGGATCCCATATGCTCGACGCGTACTCTAATAGCGGTCTTACTAACGAGAAGTAACATGTCTCTTTGACTTTTTCCTCACTTTTACCTACTATGCGTTTGATGAATCCTAGTTTCTGTTTAGCCTTCCCGCATATATTTCGTATGTGCATATCCCATGAGAGGTTGCTTGTTAAAGTAACGTCTGAGTATTTGACGGAATCGGCTAGTTGTAGTTGGACGCCTTCAACAGTGTAATTCGTCGCGTCGATGTTTTTGTTTCCCCAGAATCTCATAAAGGAACACTTTCCTAAGTTCAATTCTAACTGCCACTCTTTACACCACTCGAGAATTGCATTTAAGTCGTCAGAAAGTAATAATTGATCATTAGGACTGTTAATCTCTCTGTAAACTACTGTATCATCCGCGAATAACTTGATTTTACTTTTAATAACCTTATCTAAGTCGTTTATATATAAAAGGAATAGTAGGGGGCCGATTACACTTCCCTGTGGAATGCCTGAGGCTACGCTGACTGAATCTGATTTAAATCCATCCATAACTACTATTTGTTCAAGCTCATTAAGAAAGTCACTGATCCACTCGATTATCTTTCGATTTATTCCACATTCATTTAATTTCTTCACTAACTTACTGTGCGGAACTTTATCGAAAGCCTTCTTGAAGTCGAGGAAAACCGCATCTAACTGAGTCTTACGGTCTCCTGATCTTAGTATATCGTGAACGAACAGAGCGAGCTGTGTTTCTCTCGTCTTCCTGAAGCCATGCTGATATTTACTTAGCAAGTTCTGGCTATCTAAGAAGTCCATCATGGAGCTAACGATAATGTGCTCGAAAACCTTGTAAGATAGGGAGGTAAGCGAAATTGGCCTGTAATTTTCTCTGTCGTCTTTTTCCCCACCTTTGTGTAAGGGGCCGTCCATAAAAGACGTCCGCAGTTTTAGACCACTTTTTGACCCCCCCCTCCCCCCCTGGCCCTACTTCGTCCGATTTCCCTTAAAAAGACGTCCAAAATTGCGACAACCCCCCTCCAAAAAACCGTACAATTTAATAAAATTTGCTATTTAAAAGAAAAATTATTTGTATTTTCTCTTCCAATTTCAATTTAGTAACAGCATTAGACGCCACGGGTCATAATTTAATGATATGATAAATTTAGTGAGAAAACAGAGCCAAGTTCAGCATGTGGGTTCTCCAGTCGTGTTTGAAATTATAAAGGTTTTCTTCTAAATGTCACAAGAAGAGTAAAAAAAGGCCTAAAATTATTGTCTTTATTCAAGAGAGTGAACATGCATATTTCTCTCAATGACTAGTACTTCACTAAGCAAACAGTCAGACTGGCTTTATTATTATAGACAATATTCAACAAACGCGTTTGTACTATTACAAAAAATAATTTAAAAAACTGGCAGTTCAGTCTGCATAGTGACAACAATAATAAACAAAAATATCTAAAAATAACTGGTTCTTCAGTCTCTTTAGTGATAATAATAATAAAAAACACAAGTAAAGTATTTTTAGCAAAAATACTTTTAAAAAACGATTTTCACTCAATCTGTAATTATTTTAGCTTGTGACTAGTCAGAGTGAGTGAAAGGGCTTTTGATCCAATGCTCAAAGAACTTAATTAGAGGAATGGAATCCAAAGTATCATCTTCCAAGTCCAGTCCAGTGTAACCACCCTCCACATGGTACAGCCCACACTCATTACAGGTTCTGTCTGTGAGTGAGAACTGCATTGAGGGACAGAATAAGTCATGAGGAAGTACACTGAAGTTTGCATGTTCAGGCTCCAACTTCACAGCAAGACGGTTCAGAAGGGGAGCAAACTTGGTGACGTCCTCGGAGGGGGGCGGTACACGAAGGCCGAGAGGGCCCTGCTGGATTGGAGTAGGAGGTGGCAAGAATCCAGTGGTCAGGAGGCGCCGCAGACTGCTCCGACTTGGCCTACAGCAGCTGCTGTCGCTGCACTTCACTATTTGGAGGCAATACTGAGACTCCCTCACGTGAATTGAATACCACTCATCAGTGGGTGGAGGTAGTAAAGGGACAAGATTCTCTGGAGCCACGTACTGCGCGCCGACTACTGTTCATCGAATGATAATGTAATGAAAACAAAATTCATTACTTACGTTCACTTCTCCAACTGGCGTCTGCAGCACCGCAGTAGGTGGCGATATCGATGATTGCGTTGAGTAAACCAGGCTGCTCGACCTCGACCCTGGGACGGCCCTTGCCATCACTGACTTTTAGGTCTTTCTTCAAATCAGGATATTTTTCACAGGCTGCCTCAAGCTTCTTTTTCTGCTTGAGGTGGGCATTCCTTTTGCGGTCGGCATCGGATATTTTTTGTTCAGAGTGATCTCTTCAGCATGCAACTCTTTTCATAGTTTTTTATTTGAGTTTCAGCACTTTCTGAAGCAAATCCTCTATCAATTGCACCTGACAAGTTCGTGATATCAGCTCTAAATTCAGCGATCCGTTTTCTGGCTGCTTCTTGAGCCGACTTCGCTCTTGAGCTTGAGGAAGACCTAGAGGATACTGCTTCCCCAGCATCTTTCTCATTTCCTTCCTTGTCCAGCAATATAGCACATACGGCGGGTTCATCTGCGGCGGAAACTGCAGGGAAACGATGAAATTTGGTGACAGGTCGAATTAATGTACCGATCACTGTATAGTAGCTGACAGAAAACTGTTGAGATCGGCTGGCCAGGCCAGGGACTGCTATCTTTTGTTTACACGTAACTTGAGCTCGAGATGACTCGCACGCCGCGCCGGCTAGCCAAGGAGGGGGAGGAGGGCTGAGTCCTTTGCCGGTAGTTGCGCGACTCATTTCGAGTTAGCACCTAAGTATAAACAAAAGGTTAGCAGTCCCTGGCCTGGCCAGCCGATGTCCACAGTTTTCTGTCAGCTACTATAATTCGACTTGGCGCAGCAAAACGACTTACTTGATGCCGGAGTCAACAAAGAGACGGTGGATCCTGCGCCGTTGGTAGCTTGACTCACTCTCGTCGTGCTTGCCGGTTTGTAGAAACTCAAAATAGACTTCGACTTATCCTTGGTTGCCTTTTGCAGAAAGGAGTCCACACGACTTTGCACAAGAGACTCCAGAATACTGTCATCTGAACAATCACTCTTTAATTTCTCCATTCTGCGTTCATACCCACCTGAAGGGATGCCTTCAGTCGACAAGGGTAGGCCTTCTTATAGGCCTCCTACAATTTGCCGTACAACGCTTCGCACCCAGACATGTTAACAGAACTTCGTTGGACACTGACAATTGCGTGCCGATCGACACTAGATGCATGCATCGAGCAGACGTGTCCAAACTCGAACTCCTCGTCTGCTTCTGCAGTAGGCACCGAGCCGCTCACCCAGACAGCCGCCGGCACCAAACAGAACGCGCGTCAGCGGCAGTCTCACTTTTCCACCTCGCAGGCGTTGCGGCTTCAATATCGCCATCATTTTATCCAACATTTCAAATTCAAGACTCTATAAATAGCATCTCACAGTCTAAGAAGCTTAAAGAATAGTGTAAAAGTCCTCCTAAAATACAACTGATGGTGTATAAAACCACTGAAATTAATTGTGTAACTCAAAAGTATTTACGTTTAACTTTTGGACGTCCAGAGGCCCCGACCCCCTCCTCCCCCCCTTGTCCGATTTCACGGACCCCTCCCCCCCCCTAACCTGCGGACGTCTTTTATGGACGGCCCCTAACGGCGTTATAAAGGCTAATTTCCATTCCTTAGGTACAACGCCATGACTAAGTGACTTACTGAAAACTATTTCGAGATAAGGTGCTATTTCCAGTGCTAATTCTTTAAATACTCTAGCTGGTATCTCTTCTGGACCCGGAGATTTATTTGACTTGATATTTTTAAGCTGTTGAGCTATCCCTTTCACTGATATGACTATATCGTTCATTTTTTCCTTGCTTGGTTCGGGCGTTGCGCTGCGCTCTAAAGCATTTCAGGAATGAAAATGGACGATCGATGTGGAAATTGATAAGTAGCACCAAGGTTTAACTCCGGAAGCCCAAATGCCAATTAAAAACCGCCTGTGAGGTCGAATTCAATTCACTTGGGTTCATTATATTGAATTCAAACCGCCAGGAACTTATCTTCCTGCGATCGATTTGAAACACACCTCCCGCTCATAATAATTTTTATATATCAGTGAAGATGGACGGTCGAACGCCACGTAAGTGGGAAATGATAAGTAGCTCCCATGCTTGTCAAGTCTGAGCACCCCTGTTATATACGATGGGGTGAAAGTATGATACCTACATAAAAATCTGGTGTCCAGCACGACTTTCTCCATCCAGAGTAATGAATACGATTGCTCTCAACATCACAGTCCTCAAAAATAATTATCATGGCTATTACACTGGTGAATAATTGAGAAACATTTACAATCAGATTATGTTTGTTCTTTATACCAATTCACATTTTTGAAGATATCGACACGAAACTTTGCAACGTCAATCTTTATGCACAGCAACGTAAGTAGATACTGATAATTATTCAGAATACTGTGTATAAAAAACATACGAAGCGCTTATAACGATTGACCGAAGCACTAGAATCTTCGGCTTATAATTAGGGCTACCACCTCTCCGGTTTTCGCAGTTCATATCCGGTTTTAATAACAAGTCTCCGGTTACGGGACATTTTTCGGTCAATTTTTCTAAAATGTCCCTTATCCTGAGTGAAATCAATACGATACGGACTTTGTGACAAAGTGTGTCCCGTATTATTACATTATGAAATTACATTGGAAATTAGAATTTTTGCATTTTTTTTCGGTTGCAATGAAATTTCTATAATGGTGCCATATTTCAAGTCTGTAGTTCATATGGAGCTGTCTCATCATTTTTGTTCTCGTATGGAGCAATACTGAGGCAAAAGAGCTCCAAAAATGGGGATTATTACAATATAGGATTTCCTTCATTAGGCATAGTTTAACAGTAAAGGCATTAAAATATAAGCCTCTGATTCCCATTAAAAGCTTACCCATATGAAAGCATTAAGACTGTTGCCTAGGAAGCCTATTGTTAGACCCTGAAAAATTACCACCTTTTGGCAATAAAAACTATAAATTTATGATAATTCTCCTCGGATTTGAATGGTGTCTTAAAAAGTAAGAAACTACAATTTATATCCTATCCGATAGCTTAAGTCTCGAGTTCGTATCTTGAAGAGAAATAATTTTAAAATGCAAATATAAAAACCTCTACACCAATTTACGTTTTCTTATTAGCAAAAAATGAGGCAAAAAGGGGCCAAAATAGCCTCTCAAAATAGGAATTTTGCCAGTTTCGGATTTTTTCCTTTCGTTGTGACCAAAAACCTATAATCCGACCAAATTTCAAGTTTCTAGCACATATATATATATATATGTGTAAGTAGCGTCTTTATATTATAGATATCATGTGTAAGAAGCATCTATATATTATAGACTATTTAATATCATATATATATATATATATATATAGGAGGATACAAAATTATGAGGCACTTCCAGATGTGCTAGAAACTTGAAATTTGGCAGGATTATAGATTTTTAGTCACAACCAAAGGAAACAAATGTTTAAAAAAGAATTAGTTTCTGGGAGGTCTAGGGCCTCACAGAATTGGTTCGGGGGCCGCAGCCCAGCTGCTCTCTAACCGTAACCCCCTTCACACTCCACGTGTGGGCAATAAAAATGTCCCGGCATAGGAGAAGTTTCTTGAAACCCTCGTTATTTTCTTCTGCATGTTTAGACCGCGTATATTCATTCGTTAGCAGACTTTCGAACAGAGCGTTTGTTTGGACGAGGATTTTTTTCTTGATAGAAAAGTGAAAATATCTCTATTCTTTCCTTGATAAGTTGATTTTTTTATATTCGTTCTCCCTTATATATTGTCTTTATCTTTACCAATATTCACGATCTACCGGGAGAAGAAAATTTCAGCGATGAGCGGGGAAATGCTCTGAGGCCGGAAATTATTGAAGACTACAATCGCCACATGGGTTACGTAGACAAGTGGGACAGGATGGCGACTAGCTACGACATTAGTCACCGTAGCTGGAAGAGGACGAAAAAGCTCTTCTTCCACCTTCTCAACATCACAGCGCTCAATAGCTTCGTTTTGCTGACGTCAGCAGGAAAGCAGATGACTCATTGAGAGTTTCGGCTTGCTCTTGTGAGGGATCTTATTGAGGAAGGGGCGTCAGCTATCCCCTCCAAAACTTCCCGAAAGGGAAGACCCAGTGCAAGCATGGTCGCATTGAGGAGGTTATAGGCTAAAGAAAATAAACATTGGCCAATAAAGGGAAATCGCCTTATATGCCGTGTGTGTGCAGAAAAAGGAAAATACACACGGAAAGTGGCAAAATGTAAAATATGCAATGTTGGTCTGTGTATTTTCCTGTTACGAGGAATATCCCACGAAAAAAGATTTATAATATTTATCAAATAAATATGTAAGCTCCAAAAATTATCACTAATATCTTTTATTGAATTTATCCTTGTGTTTATGATTGTTATCTCACAGAATTACACCAGTTTTGCGCTTTTTTTGTTTTCTTTCTCGATAAAAGACGTAATTCTGCTATTCCCCAAACGATTGACGAAATAATACTTTTTATTTGAACGTTTTATCACTAATGGTTCATGAAATACAAGACAGTTTATGATCTATTGCAAGAAAAATTTAAATGACCAAAATTAAATCCGGCAGCGAGTCTACAAAGGAACATTTAAATCCGGCTTTTAAAGGTTAAAATTATTGATGTGTAATTTCTGATAATTATTCTTGAGGAGAGTAAGATTTCGAGCAATCATTCATTGTTCTGTATGGAGGCAGCGGCTGTATACCCTAGAAGGCCGACCCTGCCTTTGAATGTATGCACTTTTATTATATCAATAATGTTTAGAATTTATGACAGTGGGTGAAAAAATAAGAATTTCAGTAATGACTTGAAAGAGAAATGCTGTGGCCGGCGGCCTGGGATCCTTTGGGCCCCCCTATGGTGGCTGATCTGGCAGCATAGTAGTTACGCTCCTGTAACTCATACACAGAGTGGCTAAAATAGGTATCTAGTTGGTGTGCACTATTGTACACGAGCTTGCAAAGACAAAAAGAAAACAAACTTGGAATAAAAACTTTATGACATCTTACTACCTGCTACAATACCAAATTTATTAAAACTGAAACAAAATGTCTACAAGCTTGATGTCTAAGAAGGCATACGCATCCACAAAAACACACTCCCATTATGCAAAACCATGTGTTCAAATATCATGTAAAATCATTTCTACGGTGCACGTGAAACAAAAAAATACTCGAATTTTTATCCTCGTTGCCAATTGTTGTGTTCTCACTCTTTATAATGACCACTCACGTTGGATGCACTCAGATCTCTATCTGTATTCTTACACCACGACTTCTCAGGCTACCACGCGGTCTACTGCTGGTGTCTGGTTGCCCCCGCTTGCCACTTGGTGCTGCTATCAAATACCTAACAATTGATTAGCTAAACTTGCACTCCAAATAAACAACAACATGCACTTCTCATACATAACAGAAATTATAAATAGAAACTCAAAAAAGACCAGACGGACTGTTATTTTAAATTTCAACTTTTGTATTGTGTATTTTTTATTTAATTTATAATAATATTAATTTTCATAATGTGTAATGACATTCTTTTGTATCTATCTGAAGAAAAACTGTTGTTGCTCAAATTTCATAGTTAGTTTTTTATGTAGAATAATGAGGATTTAATGATGAACTATTAAATAAAAGTAAAAATTTCCACAATAACCGTTTTGTTTTTTTAAGTACTTCCATTTAAAAATAACAATGACTGCTCTTCAATAACATTTTTCCCTAAGGCAACCGAATTCTCTGGGTACCATAGGTGGTCATCTTGGGGAGGTTTCACTGCATACCACATGTAAATACAGTGGGTTCTGCTTATCAGAAGCAGTAGTTAATTGAATCAAAACCGTAAAACCAAAACCATTTTGTATCTACTGTTTTAAAATATCTCCCCTTGTTGAAGTCACTTATTTCAGTTTATTGAATCACAGCAATAAAATGATGATTTATCTTTGGCTCTAGGAAAGGAAGAGTAAAAACTGACCATAAAAGATTCTAAAAAATTATCAAATTTTTCTTAAACAGTAGACGTGCTATAGATATTACTCCAGTCTGTATAGGAAAGGTTAAGCAAGATTACAGATAGATTACCACTGACAGAAAGCAAAATCAGAATTAAAGTTAGCTGTTTTAAAAACCACTGGTAGGATTAAAACTATTTAATAACCAAGCAAAATTTAACATTAAAAAGTTTGATCCCTTTGAAGATTTCCTACAGCAACAGTAGTTCAAATTTTGAAAAGAATTCATTTGAATATCCTGTGAACATACATGAATACACGCATTCCTTGCTTTGCATGAGACATGCATTCCTGGAAAATACAATGTGAAGTGAAGCGGTGCCAAGTGGGATAGGTTTCCCTGTAGGAACACGTGAGGTTACATTTAAGAGTTCAACATTTAACATATATATTGCATTCAGAATTGTTTCATATACTCTTTTATCATAATCTCTAGAGACAAAGTGAAACATTTTATGATTTTTACTGTTTGGACAGCATTCCAAAACCATGCACTTTGAGGTAGTTACCTAAAAAGAAAACTGCACTATACCAGACATGTAAGGTAAAAAAGTCTAATGAGAGCATAGTTATATAAAATATTTCAATCATACATATAAAATTTTATTTATAATAATACCATTGAAAAAATATATTTATATTACAGAAAAATTATTCCACTTTCCAACAATCATTTTATAAATTTGAGGTATTAAATATTTAAAAAATACAAATTGAGTTAATTTTTCCCATAAAATTTTTTGTTTAGGAGAAATAATAAAAGATTAATATTTAGTTTTGCCTTTCCAAAAATGTCCATTATCGACACTCCTTCAAACTGAAGTTGAAGCAAATTCTGAAAAAAAAATTCGAAGACATTGTTAAGTATTTAGTGTATTTGACAGTTTAAATAAATAAATTGAGAAAGTTCAGCAAAAAGTTATAGCCTCAAAATACATTAAAAAGGCAATTCTTAATGAAAATATTTTATTTAATAAATTCAACCGCCAAGGATTCAAAGTAGTGAATAGTTTCTTAACCCATTCCTCAGTGTTTCTCAGACTTGAAATCACAGACTGGTACAAAGCTTTAAAAACAGCTGTGAACCTGTCCCTAATGCTTAAATGAATTTACATAAAAATCTTTTTTTACTTTATACAGCTTTTTATATTTTCAATGCACTAAAAAGAGTAAAATAAAAATAAATCTCTCAGAAAAATAGGGGAATTCTAAACAAAACTAAATATGCTTTATGTATTTATATCAGCCGATAGCAAATGTTATTACAAAAGTTTTATGGTGATCACTGTGTGGTGGCAAAGTGTTCATTCCAAAGAAGTCATGAAATTTTTATATTAACATTTGCTTTCTGCTGATTTAAATACATAAAGCATATTTAGTTTTGTCCTGTTTTGTTTAAAATTTCTCCATTTTTTGGAGAAATTTAATTTTATATTTGAATAAAGTAAAAAAATATTTTTATGTAAATTTATTTTTAGGTTTATAGAATGTTTCTTTCATTTGAGCTCCTCAAAATCATAATATGTAATACGTAAATTTTTTTAAAAGACCAATTGTGCCAATGTGAATACTAAAAGTGACAAAATAATATACGTATTTAATCGATTGTAAGCCGACCTTTTTTTTTCTATTTTACCTCCTTAAAAATTGTCACTTGGCTTAGAATCAGGTCTTAAAAATCAATGAATGACAAAATAAAGTAATCAATGCATTAGTGCCTGTAGTTACTACATTATAACTCTAGATATAAATGTATAAGTAAACAATCTACTCTAGTATGCACATAATCCTAGGATTCCCCGAGCTAACCATCATTTCCTCATGCCTTTGCAAGCATACATTTTTGTCATTTACTTTGGCGAGTTTTTCAGTTTTTCTTAATAATCCCATAATGGGACAAACGCATTATTCTGTGGAGAAAAGTGATAGCATACATGGAAGAAACATCAAATCTTGCTGAACAATGGTGCTATGGGATTGATGAGTCGAATGTGAGATGTTGGAGAAGACAAAGAGAGAAACCAGGATATTTTTGTTGTGAGATAATTGGAACAAATTACATTTTAGTAAAAATCATATACTGAATGCTTGAATAAAACGTAATTTGTGTTGTCGTAATTTTAGTTGATACCTTTTTATTTAATTATGAATTGAAAAAGCCATAATTTCATTCATTCATACTTTTCAGTATTTTTTTTCGAGACAAATCCTGGAAAACCCAAAATGGAATTTTCCTCGCGTGTGCTTGTTAAAAGTGGAGGTCGGATTACAATTGATTGAATATGGTATTCTATTTTTGATGCATGTATATTTCCATCAATTGCTTCAAGTATAAAAGCCTTCATTCCTTTGTTTGTAGGCATAATTGCTTTTAATGGAAGCAGTTTGAAGTAGTTGGCCACAAATACACAATTTTAAATAATGTGTGGAAAAAGCTGAAAAGTATTTCTTAAATCAGTTCAATAAATTCAGAATGGATATATTTTTGTGGTGCATAAGTCAATCATGCACACAGATTGCTTTCTCTTCATCTATTCGCAAAAATTCAAAATACATAAAATTCTTTTTACTCCTGGCAACAACAACAAACTGTAATATTTTCTCCAAAGATCCTGAAACTGTGAATGTTAACAACAATAAACCAGCTACCTCCTCCACAACCCAAAAGATAGTACCGTTTCTACAAAAATCTGAATTTACAAAATATCTTGTGGAACATGGGATAAGACATTCAAAGGGCATACAAAATAAAAGTTAGAAACATATTTCGAAGAGCACTTAGTGCACTTCAGACAAAACAGAATTAATAATTCAAGATAGCAACACATACTGTATTTACTCATGTAACGCACCCCTATTTTTGTGCCAAATCAAAGGAAAAAAAATAAATCTGTGCCAGATTAAAAAAAAGTCGACCTCTTCAACGATTCCTTTTCCCTGAACAATGTCCACCCAAGTTAGGCATATAGATATGTGTATGCAGGGACAAATTCACGAGGCAGCAACGGCCTATTGGGACTTAGCCCAGTTTCTCGGCGGCCAAATCAGCTCCTGTGCCTATACTTTGTAGAATTTGGCGAACGCCAGTTAATAAACTAAAAACTCATTTAAAAGGTACAATTTTAATTTTTTAAAAAGTCTTTCTCCAGCCCCTGATGCACAATTCTGATACATCGTATTTTCGCCCTGCTGCACGATTTCCTATTACCTCTGCCTCCCTTATAATTTGCAATTTTACACTAATGGTAAACAATCGCAATCTCTTCCCAAGATTCATTGTAAGGGTAATGATTAATTCACATAAAAAGTCAGACTTTAAATCTGTGCGAGCTTTATCTCCCAAGGATACGACACTTACCGCTCTGGAAGAATCCTGAGCATTTCCATTGTAATTTAATGTGTGCATTTAAAAGTAGCTGTTATTAACAATGTTGCGGCAGAATGCGATATTGTAACCAGTGTTCCCATTACGTAAAATGACACTGTGTTTAATTTATATCACTGCTACGATATTGTGACTGTTACACTCTTGTGACGCGTTCAATCCATGGTGGTGACGCTGACCCAATCTTTGTGACTATCGTTATAGACTTAAAATTTATATACAAAGAACAAGGTCTCAATACGAAGAAATTTAGAAATAGAATAATAGATGCGGCATGGGTGCTGGCTTAAGATATATTTGTTTACTGACACAACATTTTGGGAAAAAGGTGCACGAGGTACACAAATAAATGAATACTCGTGTAAGACGCGCACCCCCTTTTTTCACAGGCATTTTGGGAAAAAAGGTGCACGGGTTACATGAGTAAATACGGTATATATGAAAACAATCACCCCATTACTATCCACAGTTTAACACTGTTAAAATCAGTTCACAATGAAAACAAACTAGATGCTTACAGGAGCATGTTTATCAATAAATACAAGAACACCCTCATGAAGATTCGTCTCATTCTGACTGAGACAGAGCAAATGGAAGTTCATCAAAAGAAAGCGCTGTGTCATGGCTAAAAACTATCTTTCGTAAGTAGTGTAAGAAATGGTTTATGATGTTTAGGTTTCTAGATTACCAGAGTTAAAGTTTCAGATGAAGTGTTTATATACTTCAAACTTTTATGTTGATTATTTGTAACATTTTATTCACTGCAAAACTTATGGGTCATTTTTGGCCCTTTGGGCATCAATTGATGAAATATATTATGTGCAATAAGAACAAATCTTTGACTCTCAAAGATGTATTGGATGAGATGGAAAGTTGGACTGATAGTGAGGATAAACCAGTTCTGGATATATATCACACCACCTGACACACAGGAATCCTATCTGAGGAAGACTCGGGGGAAGAAGATTCCATGGAAATACGTAAATAGGCTTCAGTGGAATATGTTGTGAAGCATAGCTCAAGTTCAATTTAGAAACTCCAGTACAGTTGATGTTGAAGAACCATTGCCAAAAAACATTCCGCAAAAATTGTGTTCAAAATAAATAAATTGATGTGTACAACAAATGACTTTCTCCATACATAAGTTGTCAACTAAATTCAAATAAACACAGTGATAGGAACATTCAACTTACATGCTTCAGCGCTAGTGATTCAATTGTTTTGTAAAGGTAAATAAACAGATTTATTAACCGTTAACATGGGTGCGTATGTTGGTTTCAAATATGCCAAGAATAGCACTAGTGTAGGCAAGTAAATTCAGAAAAAGAACTAAATATCTCTTAAACAAATGAACTGACAAATGTCCCAAATGGATAGACAATGTTGTTTTTGCACATAAAAGATGTCGCACATTGGTCCAAAATCCAGTTCTACAGTGACAAAACTAGTGCATCATGTTTTTGGGCAAAGTTGTCTTTAATTTTATTGTTTTAGTTTAATAACGCACAATTCATGAATAAAAACCCATTTATTTTAACCTACATTACAATTTTTCATAGAAGAAAATAAAAAATCTACACCTGATAAGGCAGGATTAAGAGCAAAAAACGTAGCCTATATTAAAGTAACAGATCGAGAAATATTCAAAATTATTTCAAAAGAAAGGTCAAATAAATCAGTAGGACCAGATAATATATCAATAGATGCTCTAAAACTAGGTCAAGAAGCAGTGATCCCATATTTTAGAACCCTTTTCAATGTGTCAATCAATAACCACGTACTACCTTCTGATTGGAAAGAAGCTAATGTTATTCCGGTATTTAAAGGTGGAGATAAATCAAAAGCAGAAAATTACAGACCAATAAGTCTAACGTCGGTAACATGTAAGGTGATGGAAAAAGTGATAGCTCAATATATCCGTAAATATTGGGACGACAAAAATTGGCTGTTTAAAAACCAATATGGTTTTAGGAAAGGGCACTCCTGTGAGATACAACTAGTAGGCTTATATCAAAATATTGTTGAAGTCATTAATGCAGGGGAAGAAGTCGATGCAATAGTCATAGACTTTAAAAAAGCGTTTGACGTCGTATCACATGTCTGCTTATTTGAAAAAATAAATAAACTAGACATAGACTGGAGAGTGAAGGGTTGGATAAAAGACTTTTTGAATGGGAGAAAGCAGAGGGTGAGAATAAAGCAAGCATATTCAGAAGACATAATTGTTACATCAGGCGTTCCTCAAGGGAGTGTTTTGGGTCCATTGCTATTCCTGACTTACATTAATGACTTACACGAAAGTATAGACTCTGACTTACGGCTATTTGCGGACGATTGTATCATATATAGAAGAATAAGAGGAAGAGAAGATAAAGATATCTTACAAGAGGATTTGGGTAAATTGGAAAACTGGATAAAAGTCAACAAGATGGACATTAACGTTAGGAAAAGTACACAAATAACTTTCACAAACAAAAAGAACACCGAATTAAGGAATTATAAATTACTCGGAGATTTGTTATTAAAGCGTGACAACATTAAATACCTGGGCCTGAACATATCGTCAAATCTAGGATGGGGCCAACATATTAAAAATGTGGTGAAAAAGGCATTTAAAAGCCTCCACTGGATAATGAGGAACCTGGGAGGGAGTAACAAGAATACAAAGGAATTGGCTTATAAAAGTATAGTGAGGCCAATACTTGAGTATTCAACAAATGTATGGGATCCTTGCGAAACCACGTATGTAAATAAAATAGAAAAGGTCCAAAGAAAAGCAGCACGATATTGCAGCAATTTTCCCCACAACGCCGCACTTAACGAAGCACTTGTCGAATAAACGCGACGAAAACGCAGAAAATCGCAGAATATCGCCGCTTTGTTATCGGTGTCTTTGTCATCGGTGAAGAGAACGCCAAACGCCTCCGCCGAATGGCCCCGCCGAATGGCTGCTCCCACACCAACGCGCTTTATATAGGGCGAATATTACCCCTATTTCCCATTCCCTCCTTTTCGTAGGGTTATATCACATAATCACGAAATTAACCAATACGAAGTCGAGGAGTCGCCCATTTAAGCTACCCGCCGTACCCCCTCCCTCGAGCGGCGACGTCAGGCGAGAGCGGCAGTCAAGAGAACAAGGCAGACCACCGGGGATATACGGAGAGCGAGCTGTCGCCGCGGGGGTGAAGAGAAAGAGAGAGACGGGAGGGACAGAGAAAGAGAACGAGAAGAGTTGTTCCTCGCAGGGGAGAGTGTGAAAAGTTTCCTATCGGAGAGACGGTAACGATAAGTCCACAGGTTCTGAAGTGGTTAAGTGTTGTTAATACTTTAGTTTATTTGGTTATGTGTACCATATAGCATTTAGTTGGAGCTGTATGTGGCGTTGATTTTTGGTCGCCACAATATGTTCTGAATAAATTCAAAAGAAAAGATAGTGTATCAAAGATGATAGAATTATTGGGGTGGGAATCATTATAAACAAGAAGGAAATTAAACAGACTGTGTGGAATGTACAGGATCGTAAGTAACGAGGGGGGATGGAAAAATTTGAGTAGTAGTTTAGAAACTCCTAATTTTTACAGTAAAAATGATCATAAATTTAAAATCAAATACGAACCTCAAAGACTAGAAGTTGTAAAAAAAACTCCTTTCTGAACAGAGGTATTCAAGAATGGAATGAATTACCTGGAGATATCTTTGACCCCTTTCCTAAAAACCTGAAAGTCTTTAGGAAGAAGTGTAAAAAGTATTTGGTCTAATTGATAAAATCAAGAAATGAGTTATGAGATTGACATGGTGTTAATGTTTCTATTGTATCATTACCACCAGGCCAAGAGCCTAATCGTAGCGTGAATACGTAAATAAATAAATACGCTCGATAAAACATGTTGAGCTTAGCAATTGATGTGCGATCAAAGTAATGCAAATTATATTGCTCAAACCGGAACATATTTTCTACTAGATGTTTAGTGCACAGGCAATGCTTCTCCAAAGGTTTAAATACATAACATTTAGCTGAACATAATCAAACCTCGATTTTTTCTCTCCAAAATTCATCATTTTGCTACTAAAAGTACCTTGAACAGGTGGAAATACAGTGTCCTCGATTAACGTCGTTCATTCATTCCTAAAATTTGTGACATTGAATGAAACAACGTTAAATGAATCAATGTTTCCCATAAGAACCCATGTTATACGGTAAAATCGGTTCCAAAAGCTTGAGCTCAAAAGCTCTCGAAATACAATAACACATCATATATTGTATTTTATGAAGCCTTGTATGATATAAACGGTATCTAAACATAAATAAAACAATAAAAATTAAAAATGAATATATAAATGGCATTAAATAAACAATTAATACTACATACCTTTATTTTAACGTGCCTGAAATCGGAAAATGCTATATTTCAAATAAGTGTCTCCAGTGACAAAAAGATGAACAACAGCGAAATGTCACGTGAACGTTAGAAAATGAATGGGATGCGTGTTTTTAAAAATTTACAGAGAGCCACGAACACTTTTATGGATGCATATTCATGTGAATTGACAACACTGTAAACGAAAGTAATTGTCTTGCGCGATTTTTTCGCTGGTAACATATCACCATTACGGCCACTTGCCTCTGAACCCATTGCTAAAATAATATTCTACTAAATTAATGCAAATCAATTGGAACACTTTCCGCATTCAGTTACGGCGATCCTATGCAGCTGATAGGACACTGCACAACTGATGCGCAAGAACGCAGTTTTTTTCGTGCATCACTTCATCGCCGAATCGGGGCAACGTTAAGTCGAATCATCAACAACGTAAATTCGAATATGGGTAGTAATTTTTGAACGACGTTAACGCGAATCAACGTTAATTGAGGCAACGTTAAACCGAGGACACACTGCAATTACACATTAACAACAGAAAATTCTCAACAATAATCTCTTCCCCTCCAACTCATTATTTCTAACTACTTTGTATATTTTGTAAGCAATCTCCAACCGTTAATCCCCTCCCCCATTTACTTGTCCACGCCTATTACGTTCTTCAATTAGCTCCCCCACTTTTGCCCTCAAATTTCATTTATTTTGTTACCTATTTTCCAGCCGTTCCACCTGCCTCCCATTCAGTCGTAATTTGTTTAAGCTTTCCAACCCCCTCCCCCACAACTGTTTTACCGTTTTTCTAGCAGAATCTGATGATGACTTTGTGATTTGAAATATTTGCCATTCGAATAAATTAAATTATATACACCATATATAATTAGTTGCTATCTATACCATCATAAACATATTTAACGTCACTATCTACATCGCATATACTAGATTCTGGTGTTTTGATTAGTGAAATCCTTTCCCCAGATAAAACCACTCTTCTTATGAGGAAGTGGTCTAATGAGGGCATTGAACCAGAACCGAACCGAAAAAACCAATATTTTTGGCCAGAGTGGAGCTGAACCTGAACCGAAAAAACTAAATGTGTTGAACCCGAACCAAAACAGAAACCCGATATTTATTTCGCTCCTATAATTCGGTTAGGATAAACAGTGTAAGCGAAAGGCAGCATTTTCCAACCGCTCAGTAACCTTCCATGTTCAAATGGTCATCACCTCCTTCACGCTCTCATACCCTGTCGCCATGGAGTCCAAACCACTGACCAAGTTCACTAATCCTCATGACCCTTGATTCGTTCCACGAATATGACATTAACCTTTATCCGCCGGATTTAAATACCCTCTGGCGGGGTCCCGCTGCCGGATTTAATTTTGGACATTTAAATATTTTGTGTACGTCTTTTGCAAAAATTGCATATCTCGTGAACTATTGGTGAGAAAATGTTCAAATAAAAAGCATTTTGTGGTCAAACTATCAGAGAATTACATCGTTCTGCCTATTTATAGAAATAAACAGGGTTATATAACCCTAATAGACTAAATTACGATGTCAAAATAACTTATTGTTGATATAAATCAAAATAAAGTGCAAAAATACTGCATTTAGTCACTTTTTGGCCATGTGGTTCCTGCTCAGTCTGCAGCTGACACAACCCCAGTATTTACACTTCCCTATAGAGTTGAGCTAGTGTGGTATTCCTCGAAGCAGGGCTCAACACATAGTCCCACGTCACCCCGCCTTGCACCTATATTTTGTCCTTGAGTTTTTGCTCTTTGAGGAACACACATGGCAACAGATAAGAGTCCCCGAAATGGGTCAATGCTTATTGTCCTTGGCCTCTAAGCGCTTTATTTGCATTCCACTAGCACTAGAGAGAGTCTGGGAAGGAAGAGCCTTAGCGCCCTCTTCAACCATTTGCCGCACAAGGGAAAGTCGGAATTGCCGATGTGAAAATGCACCACCGCATGAAGGAAGGAGAATCCAACAACTATTTAGGATAGTTAGATCGACTAAATGAAAAAATAATTTCTTTGTCCATTTCCAAGTGCGGCGACCGATGGTGTAGCTGTTAGCCATCCTATCTCAACTAGTTATATAAAAATAAAGGAATCACTAAAAAATAAACACGAACAGCTACAGATATTATGAACGCACAAGTCTACATCTGCTCTACTTCGTGGTCTGCAAATGAATGAACGTAAACGTAGTAAAACATAGGTATATGCATATATGTGGAAAAGGAAGAAGAAAATAATAAAGGGAAGGAACCTTTAGGGTAGGACTTAGTCCTGGGGTTCAGTTTATTGCATCTCTTTGGGTTGCAACGTAGTAAAACACAAATGCGGAAAAGGAAGAATAATAAAGGGAAGGGACCTTTGGGGTTCAGCTTATTGCATCTCTTTGTGTTGCGAGAGAGTCTCACCTCGGCTGAGACGTACACTTTGAGTGAGGCACTCTCGATTGTTTGTTTACTCCCCCAATACACAAGACCTTCGGCCTTGGGAGAGCAGATGGAAAAGAAGGATGCTTCATCTTTCTTCTCCTCCAAAAATTTTGATTCTATGACAAAAACGACATCTGTGAGCGGCCTCGGAGCTAAGCAGGACACCAGTGTCCCTTTCGGCAGGCTTACCCAGAAATTTGCCGGGACACCGGTGTCCCTTTCGGCATTTAAAGGTTAAGATAATATCTAACAACTTTTGGAAACACCATGGGGAAATTTACCCATTTGAGAATTCCTTGAACCTTATGAATGACTAGTGGGAGAAGGGAAGTTTTCTCCAATGTTTCATCTGCTGTTTCATATGTCCACAACCTTTCATTCCTTCATATGAACTGAGCATAGCAACCATCTGTCTGGCCTCGCTAATTATTGAAGGAAGATTGTTCCAAGTTTGTTCCTTGTGCGTATTTCGACATTAGTTGCCCTTTGTTACAGGTTAGTAATTTTAAATAGGTATATTTTGTTAACTTGAAAAATTCAATTTTATATTGGATGTTAAACGTTACTGAAAATAAGAATAAAAAATGTATGTACATTTGCTATTTCCATCAAAATACAGTAAAACCCCCAAATTTGCGTGCTTCACAGTTTTGGACTACTGCTGTCATCTTTGAAGTTAAGAGAAAAAGCACTAAACAAATGAATTTCCCCATCCGTGAGGTTTTTTTTATCACGCCGTGACTCCATTTTTCGAAAATGTCTACCAAGAGGAAAGCAAGTGATAATAAAGAAAGCAGAAGCAAAAAGAAGACGTTGACTTTAACCAGTTGAGTGGGTATGCCGTATATATTCGTCATAGCCTGTCGTAATCTGTATGCTGTATATATCTGTCACGCTGTTTTTCGGGCCATCCTCTATGGGTATGCTGAAATAGCCCATCATAAAGCATCTCCAGTATCTAGCTGTGTCCTTCTAGTACAGGTTAGAGCCCATAGATAGTGTTTTCTTCCTTTTCGCAGAAAAATATATGCTTAGTATAAAAACCCTACATGTGTAATGCGGGGATGTCTATACCAGCCCCTGCGGTGGTGAAAGCGGAGGTGTGACCTCTAATGACTTTTTCGCATCCCCTTGTGAATTTTAACCAGTAGGACCACTTTCCTCTAACCCTATAGGATATTTCTAGGCAACTGGAGCAATAAAATTCTCCTCTCCATTGCAGTGAATGTTTCATATGCGAAACATACGTGAAGACATATTCTCAGAAGATTGAGAGGGATATCTGTGATATTATGGATAAAAGTAAAGCTTAAGTGAGAAAACTGAGTTGCGAAATAAACATGCTAGTGGCCAGAGTGCGGCATCAGTGGGCAGGCAATATGCGATAAACTGTGCGGCTATGGCAGATTTAAATGCCACATGGTATGGGCCAAAACCACTTTTAGCCTACCTTTTCGTCATTTATTGTTGTCAAAATAATGGAGACGTGAACCTAATCCCCATTTTCTCATAAGGCCTTTGCTTTATTTTCGTGGATTCCAAATTCGCGGTGTTTTCAGAAATGTAACCCCTGCGAATTTGTGGGTTCTACTGTATTTAGCTTATCGGTATGAATAATGAAGTGCTTCCAGCATTAAGGAAAAGATAAACCATCCACCGCGGAATAAGTAAGTCTTATTTTCTATATATGTACTTTAATTTCAAGAGAATATTTGGTATAATGAGAAATTAATTCAATGTAATTCATTGCTTTGGCTTTGATGCAACTACTTGCGTATTTGATAATAATATCATCGAAATCAAAGCAAAGTATCAACCGTCAAATTTCTGTTTTGTGCCATTTTCAAGAATCTTCCATTGATCCTGTTGCTTTTAAGTTAGTGTCAATGAATGTTTTCTTTGTGAGTTTGCAAAATTCCATCATCGTAAATTTGTATCATGTTAATAAACATTTCTCAGTCTTTCTGGATTCTTGGACTCTCAATTTCCGCGGGCTTCTTCCTCATAAAAATTTTATACATTTTTTCATCCATTTACATGATCTTTGAATGAAAAGAATAAATCCGTGCATTAACAGTTTTCACATTATGAGCAGTGCACGTGATCTACAAATTGTTAATGAAAATAACGTAATGTCTTACTTAACTTATGGACGCTATTGAAACAACGCAGTCTCGTATTCTGCCGCACAATTTGTGAATAAAAATATTAATAATTCATTATTAGTCATTCCAGCTTTAGCGCATATTAGCTTCGGTCTGTCCGTTCTTCTATCCGAATGCAATTATTTTCCTCATAGCTATTCAGCGGATTATAATGAAATTTAGGGCTAAAGACTAAGTACAATAAGTTAGAAAATGAGACGGTTTACATAACATAATAAGTTTAGAATACTCTATCGCAGGAAATGTGCTTCTTTGTAATTCACCTTACACTTTCCTAATCTGTTGAAATCATTTGCAACACATGTATGGTTTGTAATTATTCAATTCTAAATAAATCTTAAATAAATAAAATACATACTAAAGATTTATATTTGAATAATTTATTTTCATATTTTAACATTAATTTTTTAATACCACTATTGTTATAGCGAAGATGTATTTGATTTAATTAAAAAATTACGTAAATTAATAAATTAATTATTGAAAGTTTCCTAAAAATATTTTAAGGTGGGAGTGAAAAAACCAGTTCGAACCTGTTCACTGATGATTGCCAAAGTGAAACCAGAACCAAACCGAAATTTTGTGTTTTGAGTGAACCAGAAAGAAAACAGGAACGAAAACCAGAGCGAAAAAAATTACGGTTCAATGCCCTGGGTCTAATACTATGTGAAATTACAGGAACGGAAGAAATTAAAAATATATGAAACAAATCTTTGTTTGTATTTTTTAGGGAGAACTTCAGGGTATTATGCTCTCTGTAGCATTTCATCTCTTTATGTTAAGCTTCCTGTACCTCTTCCAATTGTCCAATGGGCAGGAGTAATGTTTTTATGACCTGTGCCCCATGAATTAAAATTTTATGAATACTTGTTGGCATTGGAAAATAATGGTACAAACATGTATAATTTTGTTGTTTCAAATGCACATTCATCGAATGCTTCCGACTGTATATCAAAACCACAACAAAATAATCTGCGCAATATGGTTGAAAATCGACATATCAATTTTTCGTCAATGCCAGTTATATCAGCTGACAGGGTAGAATTTTGAAAAAATCGGTATGCAGTGTTTCCGTCATTAGTCATACCGAACCCTTGCTTTGGAATGTACAACAATAAACCCATCTTCTGACAAAATGTTTCTTTGACAAAAACTTTTCTTTATAACTAGTGTCACTAACTTGCCATTTTTAATGTGAATTCTATACAATATGTGTAATAAACACTCAAAGAACCTGATGTATACATGAAGAATCGATAAGCCAAAGTTAAACGCTGATGTGACACAAGGTCATTGTTTTACTGCTTCTAAATTGTTCATATATTTTGGTTTAACTTTACATATATAACACATTTGAGTTGTGGTATCTGACATCACAGAGTTACATACCTTGCCATCAACCATAGTTTTCAATAACGAATGTTCAACAAATAGTTCCCGATTGCCAATAGTCAGTCTTGTGGGTTGCAGATGTTTTATTTGCTCCTCAATATATGCAAACTGTCTCTTTATTACGTCTTATGTCTCTTTTATATATTGGATTCGTATAGGCCTACAAAAGCGCGTTGAAGAAGATCGTGGACTTTGCCAGAGCATTACTTTTTATTAGGTAAACACTTATTTTCACAACAAATTTGTAATAGAACCACAGATGTAGTTATAACACTAGAATCGTCACACGTTTCACCATTTTCACTTGAAAACTTCTGTTTATAGAGACTTAGGCCACCACTACCATCAGGACCCATTTATAAATCATTGTTAAAGATTTAACAGCATATTCAGACGAAACACAATGATTTTAAAACATCCTTTTGAACGTCAGTGAGGTGAGTGACAGTGTGATCCAATAATGACTGTAGTTTCACTTGTAAAGATTCTGAGGGTGGATAACATTTTTTCTTTGTCTTTAATATTTTATTATATGACGGGTAAAGTTTGGTCAGTTTCTTTTCCATCGCTCCTCTTCGCAAAGCAACATATTGGCTATGCGACAATTGCAAATCTACAATTAAACTTAGGGCCTCTTCAGGTGTGTAGGGTGTATGCGATTAGTTATGATGGAACAGTTTATAGGCTCCCTTCAGTCTTGTTGCCCTCCATGGTAAGTCGTTTGTCAGAGTAGTTTTGCAGCGTCTCCTTTCCCTGATGCTCTCAGGCTCATTTCTGTAGCAAAAGAGGGTTATCTACTGCTCACTTAGGGTTTCCACTACACCTTGCACCCTCCTTCGCCTTATTTTCTCGCTCGTCTCCGAAAAAACTTTTTTGGACGTCCACGTACACTTGACTGAAAACTTGAAGAGTCCATTCCTGAAGTAATAATCACCTCTTGTAGCCATTTGGCATTTTTTGTTCTAAATTTGTTTGAGTTTCTTTGACTTTCTTGCCATTTTTTTCAATAGCACGCAAGAAAACGACAAAATAGCGTCACTTAGCTTTTTTTATCGTTTTCATTGAAATTTTCACAGCCAATTATAGTTTTCACTTTCTTCAATAAATATTCTCTAGATTGGACCTTGGTTGGCAAGATAGAACCTCTTTCACACAAAACTCGAAAAAGATCCTCCTGAGAAATACTTATAAGGGGACGTTGTCAAGTCGATGTTAAGGATCCGGTTGAAACTTCTTGAGGTGAAACTAGAGACAAAATAAGCGGACACGTGTCCCGACTTTCTTCCCCATAGGCCCAAGTTCGAGAAAAAATGGGCAAAATAGATTTGCACGTAAAACGTATACCGGTATTTAACGTGCTATTGTGGATCGCTCTTACAATTAAAGGCCGCAGATCATCACCAATTCAGTTATTGCCGTTCGCTGCTTTTGCTACGTGCTTCTCTCGCTTTACTCCTTTGATTTGCTTTTTTGATATCGACCTCTACTCACCCGGATCACTTACTCTACCGTTAACAACCTCTACGCTCTTTTTGGATTACGATTTAGCTGTTTGATCGTTCAGTATTGCGATTTTTCGTTTTTTACGATTATCGTAATATTTTACGAGTCTTGATTACCTCCCTGATTTCGACTTTTGCCTTCATGAACCATTTCGCTTTATCGATGGAGATCGATCCAGTTGCCGGACCCTCCGGAAGTAGCTTTGCACCGGACGATGAAGACGTCGTCAATGCTTCGTTTTTATCAGATAATCACGATAAACAAAATATAACGGGGGCTGTTCGATTTTTTATGGGTAAGCAATTTACATTAATATGGCATCTTGTGGCTGTCTTCACCCGCATTCCGAGAAATGCTCCAGAATGCATGGTATGCATCGAAATTAGCGGACACCAGAAGTGTTTTCATGAACGTTCGGGAGGATTGTTTTCCCCAAGACCTACGCAAACGGAAGTGCATATGTTTCGCAATAAGTTTCGTAAGATGCGCGTGGTGCAAGGAATATCTGTGCTTACCTTGTTTTTACGATAAATACCATCCAAGCCTTTGCCTTAAAAATATTCAGTTGAATGGTTAATAGTGAGAGAACCACCTCTTTTTACCGCTGGCAAATAAAAAATGAAAGATTAAAATATGAAAAATTATTTTATTACTATAAAAAACATTTAATCACAAATAACGAAGTTGAGAAACGTACCCAGCTTGGTATTTGAAAAAATAGACGGAAATAAAATTGAAAAAGAAGTTCGCAGATGGTGGGATTTGAACCACCAACCTTATAGTTTAACAATACTAACGCCTTAGCGACCGCAGCCACGGCACTCTATGAAATGTCCGAGTTAAATACCGGTATACGTTTTACGTGCAAATCTATTTTGCCCATTTTTTCTCGAACTTGGGCCTATGGGGAAGAAAGCCGGGACACGTGTCCGCTTATTTTGTCTCTAGTTTCACCTCAAGAAGTTTCAACCGGATCCTTGACATCGACTTGACAACGTCCCCTTGTTAGATGTCTTCCTATAAAAAAAAGAAAATTTTCTAGAAACGCAAGTGAATGCAAAAAAAACGTAATTTAAAAGCCTGATACCTAAGGAAAGTGATACATGTATTTGGCATCAATTAAAATTGGTTACTTTTTTTTATCTCAAGTTAAAATGGAATTTCTCAATTGTAAATTGAGATACGTACAAACTAAAATAATTATTTTAAAAAATGTTTCTATTAAGAATAAGGAAATAAAAACCAAATTCAATAGATAAGTACCTCCAGAAATACACACCATTTTTAGTAGCAACTAACTTACTTCCTGGACTTTGACACAACCGTTCAAATCGCACAGAATATTTAGACTAACATAACCGTGACGCAAGTCTTTGTTAATCACGCTGATTTGCGACGTTGTGAAACTTCTATTGCGTAGCTGGTAATTATAATTCCGACAAATTATGATGCGCCAATTATCGTAGTTTATGGTTTTAAATATCTCAGGTCAGAAGTACTTAATCAAAATCATTTTTGGCCCTGTAGATTTGGATTTTAGACCACTGTGCATCATAAGGAAAGACGCAATATCAGTGCAGTGAATGTCACATGTAACAACTTCTCCTACTCTCTGCAAGAAAAAGGTTAGCAAATCAACGAACGTGACAAATATCCCAGATGGATAGCCAGTGATATATTTTCACATAAGAGATAAACGTCGCAATATAATACACTTTATCAGTAAAGTGAATGTAACGAATCAGTCTCGTAACCACCCTGGCTCATGTACCATTTCGGAACAAACTACTCGAATTATCGTTTTGCATAAAAATCTGCAACTTTTATATATATGTTAACAAAAATTTAGTTTCAGGCAAAATATGTAAGAAAAACGGAAATTTGACAGGGGTAAACCGCTACTTCCGGCTGACCGATTGTTATAAAAATCAAAATTTAATTGATTGTAAGCCGACACCGATTGTAAGCCGACCCCCACTTTTCACAAGGCCATGCAAGGAAAAATTTTGATTTTAAAGTGCTTAGACAACTATGGTCATTTATTTAAAAATACCAACAAGTATGAACGCCTCAGATTTTCAGTTCCTAATTAAATGATGAGTATTAACTAAAATTACGGAGACATACAACACATTTTATTCACTTATTCATAACAACTTCTACTAAAAGAGTAATTTGACCTCGTTATCCCCCGGGATCTTATTCTCGTAAAAAAAAGCCATTTCTTGTAAATCAAATACGGACACCGTATTACATAACATACGTCAGTACTACACGAGTATCACCTGGGTATACCTTTTCACTTTCATTCTTAAATTATTCTTCCAAGTTGGCTGCTACGTCGCTAAGGCACGAGAAATAAGCCCCCATTTACACGTTCCCGTTTTCGTGCCTGGATGACTAGTCTGCCTGTGGTAGCGTACGTAATAAGATGGATTCAGAAAGAAAAGCTGTCCTCTTGACTGGTTCTGCATGGCACCAGTGTCACGTGGCAGTCCTCAGCCAATCGACGTGTTTTGGGCAGGCCTGGAATCGGGAGTCGCGGCCGTTTCGTGCCCGACGCCTTTCTTCGGGGGAATTTGCTTGTGTGCATGCGCAGAAGAACAGATGCCTGTTTTCAGGCACAAAAATGGGAACGTGTAAACGGGGACTAACGGTTCGCTCGGGAAATCCCAGTAAGCACATGATAGACACACTGAAACAAGATAGGTAGAGGAGGGAGGGAAGGGGGTAGGAAAGGCAAATGTTTCAATTCACGAGTAAAATGAAACACTGTGTACATATGTAGCTTCTTACGCATACGAGCGCTATTGCTGCATTTTCTACGACTTTGACGCACCATGTATTATTTACATATTTTATTTATTCGTAGATTTTCAGTCATTTTGATTCTTTTTTGCATACATTTAAGTAGATAGTGTACTTACACTTTAGTACACTTATATGTTGCGTTATAATGTAACTACGGACATAAATTCATTGACTACTTTTTTACACCGATTCTAAGCCGATTAAATACGGTATATATAAAATCACAAATATAGAATTTCATGCTGATCTTATGAATAGTTTCTGAGTTGGTGCGCACACAAAATTTCTCACACACGGACATACAGACACAGGCATCATCGAGAAGACGGTCAAAATGTGTTCAGGGGACCACAAAACATGTATTTCCATTGAAATCTCGAATTCGAATTTTTTGATGAAAATAATACTTTCCCTATACAGGCAACCCCCTACTTTCATACATTCGATTTCATACATCTCGCTCTTTCGTACATTATACATTCTCATGCCTAAACCGCCTTTCGTACTCCGAATTCGGACTATCGTACATCAGCTGATGATCAAACATTTCGAGCTATCTCATATCTGTCTGTCAACCAAGCTAACACTTTTAATAAATTACGAAATGAAGCAAAATGCGTAAATAAAATTCAAAACAGTAATGGCTTCATGGCTGAAATCAAAATCATTCTACTCAATTGATGAGTTTCTTGAAAGTGTCCTAGCAGATTTAAATTTCTGAAGACAAAACTAACCTTCAAATATGCTGTATAATAATATATGTAATGTAAGATTTGTGTGTGATGTTTTTAGGCGCATTTCGCTTACAGCGTGAGCGCCTATTGTCATCGGTTGGTCCGTCCGTCCATCCGTCATTCCGCATGTTCATTCTCGGCTTCTACCAAACGGATTTTCATGAAATTTGATGTTAAAGACTTTCAATCAAATATAATAAGAAAATCGCAAAAATGAATCACGTACGTCAATCAGGGGTACCACTTTACTGGGGACAAAAAATTAAATTTTCGTCATATCTCGTAAAGTATTCTTCATGTCAAAATATTTTTCAAATAAAAGTTGTAGAACTGGTAAAGTAGAGTATTTCCTTTCCTATACATTTTTATCGTAGGAGTAGCCGTTATCGAGAAAATCAAACAAGAAAGTCTTATATCGAGTTGAACTTACAAAATTTCTTGCATGGTTACTTCATTGTTGCTAACATAAACAATCTCCCAAACAAACGTTTAATTTCCTTACGTGTGCATGTAATATTATTAAATAGGAAGAAAATGGAGTATTTATGATGAAGAAAAAACTTTAAAACGCTATTTCCCTTACGTACAGGTATATAATTTCTTTCTAATACTCCATTGCATGAAACGCGCACATTTGTGATACGTTGTACACTTTCCTAACTTGTTTAATATTGTACTGAAATTTGACAAGATTAATACCACTGTAAAGTCAGTTAATAATCAATAAATTATTATTATTATTCAGTCTCGGCAACATTACCATCTTCCTTTGTACGTACAGCAGTGTTTCTTTGTTTATGCATTTTACACCTATTATTTTATAAACGAGTGAGAAACGGAAAACTGAAAGTGCTAATACAAGTGAAAAGAAACGTAGGGCTCATAAAGTGAACAAAATTAAGACAAAGATGGAAATAATTAGCGTATATTCCGGCATGTAGGTCAACCTTTGAAGTCTAAAAAAATTTTCCTAAAACTTAGGGTCAACTTATACGCCGAACATAAAAATGTGAACCTTAAATTAAAAATGAATAACATTGATATTTAGGAAGACCGTTGATCTTTCGGTGGAGGTGATCGCTATTTTGAATCAGCTGTTCCAGTATTTTCATTTTATGGCATTTACCGTATTTACTCGTGTACCCCGAATGCATTTTTTCCGGAAGCAGAAAAAAGGGGGTGTGCGTCTTACACGAGGATTTCTGAAGAGGTTATATAAATTGTGAGTATCGATAGTACATTCTCTGCATTATGCTTGTGTCTACGTTTATATTCATAAAAGACGTCAAATTCTACGAAGTATATGCGTATTTATGTGACCAAGCAAACGTGTAAGTTATGCCCGTGCTGCAGGCAAAAACTCAAAAAAGTAGGCAGAAAGAATACGCCGACTATAACTATAGTTCAATACTGAAGGTTTGCCGGCTTGAGAATAGGTAGGTCCAAGTTTGGTCCTTTTCCCTCATCCAATTCAAGGAATTCGGAGTGGTGAAATTTTGTTGCAAATGAAAGATTTCATCGTTCAAAAGAAAGATGGAAATCCACATCTCAAGTGTTTGGACTCGTTTGTTCCTAACCTTCCAATATTTACTCACAAGACGATAAGCAAAAAAACTCCTCATCCGCGTAAGGAAGTTCTCATTCATAGATGAACAAATATTTCGTGAATCTCCGCTTCGGTGCGTAATATTATGCAAACAACAGTGAAGTGGGGAAGAAGTTGCGTAATATATTACAACAAAAACAGTTAAGAGGGTAACAAAAGAGGACTATCGGTGAGGAGATTTCTGCAAGTATCGTCATAAAGAGATCATCCAATAAATTGCATCATGTAGAAGGAAGAAAATGTTTAACTTGAGCGGAACGTGTTTCAGAGAGTGTGAATCGGTGATTCAGAAAAAACTTATTCTGGCTCAAATTAATTTTTTCCCTCCAAACAGGCCCAAAAGTAGGAGAACGCGGGGTACACGAGTGCGCGGGTTATATGAGTAAATATGGTATTTTAGAAGATTTATAATAATTAATTTTAATACTGTTTTTACTCACGTGTTCCGCGTACTCGTGTACCACTCGCACCCCTATTTTTGGAACAGTTCGAGGAGAAAAAATAAAGTCGTACTGTAATAAGTTGATGTCTACGGTGGCGGAAAATTAGAAAAAATCAACAAAACATGTGGGGATTCCCCATAGGTGTGTTCTCTCCATGGTTCCCTCTAAGCTGTGCGACTGTGCGGCCACTCAGCAGTTTTTGAAGTTCTGTGCACTAAATTTTTCAAGCACGCACGATTGTGTGTATTTTAGAATATATTGGAACAGGACCGCGTCAACCCCAGTGCATATCTACGAACTATCGTCATGTAGGCACGCATAGTGATATTGATTCTGCCCATGGATAAAAAAAATTAGAAGTAACTATGGTTCACTCCCGGGTTAATGGAGCATCAGCGACTCAAGATGAATAGTTTAAATGTGTCCTAGGGACCTCAAAACGTATATTTCGTTAAAATCTCAAGTCAATTTTTTTTCGTGATCACAATACTTTCCCGATACTGCATATGGAGAAAGTAAACAACTATAAAAATAGCAAAATGCTTTAATGAAAAAAAACTCGCACTTGCATACATTATACATTGACACCCCTAAACTGCCTTCCGTACGCTGAATTAGGAATTTCGTACGTCAGCGAAATGACGAATGAATATTTCGCAATGGTGTTGCCAGACACCAGTTTCTGCCACGTTGCCATCTTTGTCTGTACAGAAGTGTTTATTTGTGCAATTATTTAAATATTTCATTGCATTTTGCCCTATCTCTCTATATTATAAAATCGACGATTGTGTCTAAAAGGCCCCTGCTCAAAAATCTAAACATATATACCATAATTAGAGATATTATAATATTTTTTGGCTCGCTGGGAACGGAACCCCCATTATTACATGGATGTCGAGGACTGCCTGTAGGCCTATTTTAGCCTTTTCGATGGCTGAGTAGGGGACATTTTCTCTTGTTTCGTCAATTGCTTTGACTACAGTAAAATTTTTATCAATCGAATTGAAAAAGACTATCATCAGTTGGAGAGTAAAGAATGGTTTGTAAACCTTATGTTTCCATCAGACATAACAGCACATTTGAATATGTTGAATGACAAGCTTCAAGGTAAAAGGCTGACCGAGTTTTAGTTGTAAGAAGGGTGGAAGTAATTTTGTAAGAAATTGCAGCTCTTTGAGGATGATCTTCAGACATGGAATCTGAGTTACTTTCCCAAATTCAAACTATTTATTGATAGTGAAGAAAATTTAAAATTTATTATACCAAATGTGCATAAGTATAAGGAAGAGCTTTCGCAGTGATTCCAAGACCTCCAAACTCATGGTCCAATGTTTAAATATATATTGTATCCTGAGAAAACAACAGAAATTGATCTCGAGCTGCAGCATTTTGAGTTTCTTGGGATTGAGATGGAGTTACCATATATACTTGTGTATAGGTCCATCTTGTGTATAGGTCGACCCTCCGAATTTTTCACTAAATTTTTTGTTTTTCACACATCTCATGTTTAAGTCGACCCTAGTTTTTTCCAGTAATTATTAATTCAGCTATTTCACGTAGATTTATTTTAAGTAAAAATTATGGACTACCAAATTTTTTTACATGCACATTCTCACGTAATAATGGCTAAAAGTTAACATATTTCATGTCCTAATTCCTGCATCACTATATTAATGTCGAACATTCTATGTAGTTTAGTACTTTGGGTGACCGGACATATTGGAAAATAATGGAAGTTAATGTATCATCTCCGTATATTGGCAGGGTAACATACAGGAATTTACTAGTATAAGTAAGAATACTATCGTATAAGTCAACATAACAATTTGGAATACGATATATACGAATCACAAGTAAACTCAGCGAGATTTTCTTGCGAGTCTGGGTCTTGATTCACAGGTTTAAAGCTTTCTCTGTCTTCTCTACATACAGATTCCTAGGTACAAAAGACTTTTGTACTTGTTGAAGTACCACTTGCAACACTAGCTCTAATCGCTTCTTCACTTTCCTTATTGATTTTATTGTTGACTCGGTCACACCAAGTAATTTACCAACTGATGAAGCTTATCTAAATCTTCAATTTTCTTCTCCAAACTCATCACTTTTTTCACCCTTTTTACTGACTTTTCTTTCATTTCAATCATCACTCTCTTTGGGGCCATGATTAGGCAATATTACAAAAAAACTATGAAAATAGCAAATGCTTTAATGAAAAAAATTCGCACTTTCATTCGTTATACACTGACACCCCTAAACCACCTTCTGAACGCCGAATTCGGACTTTCGTGCATCAGCGAAATGATGAACAAATATTTCGAGTGATGCTGGTTGCTACCAGTTTCCGCCTCATCGGCATCTTTTTCTGTACGGCAGTGTTTATTTGTGCAATTATTTAAATATTTCATTGCATTTTGCCCTATCTCTCTATATTATAAAATCGACGATTGTGTCTAAAAGGCCCCTGCACAAAAAACTAAACATTTATACCATAATTAGAGATTTTATAATAAGTTTTGGCTCTCTGGGAATGGAACCCCCTATAACATGTAAATCTATGTTTGACTTTCATACATTCGAATTTCGTACACGTTTTCAGGAACATATGTGAACGAAAGTAGGGGGTTGCCTGCACTACGTACCATATATACACGAATATAAGACGACTGTGACTATAAGATGACACCCCATTTTGAAATCCTAATAAAAGGAAAAATTTTATTATGTACACCATGACAGAGGTTTATTATACCATTGATTAATAAACATTGAACGAATTGAAATAAGCAATTTTGTAGTGTTAGTTGGCATATACAGTTGCTTTCCTTCAAGTGTCTATCAATGACTGATTTTAATTTCTTACAGGACCTACTATAAAGGCGACGTCAATTCAAGCGTTTATTTAGATTATCAATGAAGAGAAGATAACAATAACGCTTTTCTTTCGTCTATTTGAAGGTTTAATTGGCCTTAAATGAATCGGAGGCAACAATGAGTCTCCTTGGCAATGCCCGGAATGAGTACGAAAAATCCGCAAAATTTCGAAAAAGAATTTCTGAAAAATTTGACCGTGTAACGTGTAAACATCGCAAGAATAAAATAGTATAGAGCTTTATCCATCGAATAAAGTGAAAAAGAAGAAAATCGGTCCATATTTACGTATTTTAATGAATGAAGGAAAAAAATCTTGCACCCTGAAAAATCGAAAATCCCGTGTAAACTTATGGGAAAATATAACTGTCTCCTGGATTCGAACCCGGGACACTTTAGCAAACGAAAATATTTTTCCAGGGACCTCATAGCCAGTAGAAACAAAATGCCGTTTACCGCATATCTTTTACAACGAACGGTTCTCGAGAAATACGCCGATATAATTACGCGAAACTTCATACTCACGGACGCACGCAGTTTCACTACGCGCATAATATATACGATAAAATTCAAGAGTATTTGTAATCGAATACATTTGAATCGATTCATTTTCTACTACTACTTTTAATAATCGATTGATTTAAAGAATCGAATATTTCGATTATACTCGCATTCGGTTCCTCTGTCAGTCAAACTATTACGCACCGCGCGATTATAAGACGACTAGCGATTTTTCGGTCATAAAAATTGGAACAAAACCTCGTCTTATATTTAGGTATATATGGTATATGCTCCAGAAAAGACAGTGTAATACTGATTTCTGTTAACGAACCAATCTTTAAATAACGTTGCACGAAGTTATACTGAACGTCGTCTCTAAAAAGATCATGCCTTTGTTTTACCCGAGAATAAGTGATGAGCTAAAAATAAAAACCTAGCGATTTTACCCAGTGATGAGCTGGAAAAAATATTAATAACCGGCTCTCAAAGAAATATGGAAATTTGGATAAGGGAGGCACAATGCCTACATGCCAAGGGCACCAGATAGCTCTAGTTTACTAATAGCGTTCTGCTACCTTAAGAAGTGTTCAGTTCGTAATATATTCCATTTCATACACTGTCGGTATTTAACTATCAGATAGGGCAAAATGTACTTGAAAGGACAAAATCAATAAATTTTCATATTTTCTAAAAATTTAACAACCGGCTCGCACAAGTCAGCAGGATCAGGCTTCAGCTTATCACTGGTTTTACCATGTCATACAAGAAGAGCACAATGTAATACATATGCAGCATTATGGATGAGTGGTAATTAATCTTTCAGTGTGCGGATGAATGTCTTTTCTTCATGGCATACAGGAGTAACTTGAAATGTTCTGGGAAATTCGGGATATTCGCTTTTCACAAGTGGTGATCTTTGTGAATCGCATATTAAGTGTTCACTTCAGCTCTGTTCGAATTCACCGTGTATACTAACTTGTAAGGCCAATCCATTTGTAGAACACATAGATAATATTCTGTATTGCGGTTTTGCTGCCCAAGTAGCTGATCGTAAAAAAGTTCGATTTTTATGAAAGTTCGTTTATTTCGAACCCAGATATTTCAAAGTCGTAAGTTTTTGGTTTCTTGAACTTCGAATTAACTAGGTTTTACTGTATAACACATTCCTTCTACAACGGTATGTTCTCCTCATTTCTTTCAACTGTTTCCAGATGGTGGCATTCTCTAAAATTATGTGTAGAAGGAGCACTCACCGAGGTGCCTTTCTGCTACCGTAATCACCGATTATATCTTTGATTATTTCTAAAAGAATTTTTTTAGGGGAAAGTTTGGCTTATTTGTAGCTTGTTTGAAGTAAATATATGAATTTACAACTGTCCTATTAATTAAATCAAACACCAATCTATGCCACCTTCTTTTTTAATGTGTAATCTGTAAGTCCTCTTATGGTCATTGGTGACTGACGTGTCTCTCGGTCGCTACTCAAATACTCCCTTTCACTCTCCCCGCTGTGATGGCCCCGAAAAACAACCCGGCGAAGAAGGACTTGGAAACGGAGAATAACGACATTCGTTCCATGGTGGAATCTGTGATGTCCTCCTTGGCAAGCTTTAAAGAAGGACTGAAGGAAGTCAAGGTACAGGACGACTCTACAAAGAAGGAATCGTTATCATCTCTTGAGGAACGATTCGACTCCTTCCACCAACAAGTTCTGGGCGATGTTAAGAATATTTTAAAATGCTTGGACAACCTTAACAGTCGTCAAGAAGATTTCGACGACCAACTCGATACCCTCAAACAGTATTCGAGACGAACCTGCCTCCTCCTTCATGGCATCCCTGAGATCGAGCGCGAAAACTGTCTTCTGGTCGCCGGTGAGTTTTTTAGGAACCGCTTAAAAGTAGAAGTTGCTTCTTCAATGCTCTCCAGAGCTCATCGTATTGGACTGCCAAGAAGGGATTCTAAATTTCCACGCCCTATCATTGTGCGCTTCCTGTCCTATCAAGATAGGGAAAAAGTATGGCATAATAAATGCGAGCTTAAGGGAACAGCTTTTCTTGTCACTGAGTCGCTAACGCAAAGGCGAAAAAGCTTACTTCACTCAGCCAAGGGTATCGCCGGCCCTTGATCCGTTTGGACTCAAGATGGGGAAATCGTTGCTTTATCCCACAACAGTGGTCATTTTCACATCACCACTGAGAAGGAGTTACATAACTTCCAGTGGGAATTTACTAAACCAAATCTAAGGAGTGAGCGCCGTAATTAGTGTGAGACTTTGTGTTTTTTGACGAAACTGTTTATAGCAGATTGAAATCTTATAATATTTATATCTCCTTTGCCTACCGTATACTTATACAACATAACTACTGTCCTGCCACTTATTGTGCGTTTAATATTCTGTGATCTTACATTATTGCTAACTTGATTTCCACCGCTTCCAGAAGCCTCGGCATCCCTGTTCCTGTCTTCTGTGAGAAGAAAAGTTACCCCCGCTTAGCTCCCAGTTCTCTTCCACATTCATCGGTGTTAAGGGTTTTTTCTTTTCCTGCCTATCCTAATTGCCATCCATACTCCCGTGATGCCTGCCATCCCAGTTCCTGTGACGTCTGCCATCCCCGTTCCCACGACACCTACCATCCCCATTTCTACCGCAAATTTCTGATTAGTCCTGCATCTTATTCCTGCCTTCCCCTATAAGTGTTTTTAGTGCTCCGATTCCCCCCACGGTGTGAGTGCTCCCTTTTCCCTGTGTAGTGTTAGTCCCCTATTCTGTGGATCTGCCATCTATCGGTCTTCAGTGTTCCCCAGTGTAGTGCATTCCCCACCCATTCCTTGTAATCCACTTAGTCCGTAATGTAGTGACACTCCATATTTGCGAGTTTAAGTTCCGGCATAGTGTTGTGTTTTCCCTAAGCGCATATCCCCCTAGTGGTCCCTTCCCTCAATTTTCAGTACTCATCGATTTTTACTCCCCTCTCCATTCCGTGTTCTTAGTGCAATTTGAGTGTCGCTTTAATAGTGCAGTTTCCCCATTTCTAAGTGTTCTTAATCCATTCTTTTCCTCATCTACTGCTCATACCAGTGCTGTATTTTTGCTTTACTAGTGCAGTTTCTCCATTTCTAAGTGTTATTAATCTCTTCTTTTCCTCATCTAATGCTTTTACCAGTGCTGTATTTTCGCCAATCTCCCCTAATTGCTTTTTACCCATTCACTGCAGTGCCTCATTTACCACCCATTGATTATACTCAAACCAAACAAATACTCTCCATGAAACTAGCTCCTTTTCCATGCTCTTTCCAAATCCTTTACATTAATGCTCATATAGGCAAGATTCGATCGTTACTTTCACGAAAAAGCATTCACTTAATTGCCATCATCGAGACATCACTAAAACCCTCGATATCATCATCTTCAGTAGAAATACCCGGCTTTAAACTCTTTCACAACGATCGTACTGGAAAAGGTGGAGGCGGAGTGGGAATATACGCTAGGAACGACATTAGTTGCAATGTGTTAACTCATAGCGATCCAGTTTATAGGAAAAGGCCTGAATATCTCTTTCTTGACATAAAAATAGAATCCATTAAAATTCTCGCAAGGGTTGTTTATTGCCTACCAAAATTAGGCTATCTGAATGAACTAGATGAAGTCATATCCATCCATATTCACGACTTCCAGCGCATTTTTATCACGGGTGACTTCAATGCAAATTTCCTCTCTACCAGCCATGATGCAAATTACCTGAGAAATTCTTTCCATTCCAGTGGACTAACTCTCTTGCCTCTCAATCCCACTCACCATACTTCAACGTCATCCACGTGGATCGCCACTGTCATTACCGCCAATCCTGACAAAGTATTAATTCATGGTCAACTGGCCACACCCGGAATATCCGCACACGACCTACTCTACATCGCGTACTCCCTTAGATGCCCTAAGCACAAGCCCAAATTTATCACGTCTCGCGATTTGAAGGCAATCGACGACGAAAGACTGACAGATGACGCCGCTAAAATACCTTGGGATTCTATCAAATTCTTAAATGATTTAGATGAAAAAGTAGAAACATTCAATGTCCACATACATTCTCTACTAGACAAACACACTCCTCTCAAAACAATCCGGGTCTCTAAACCACATGCACCTTGGGTAACGACAGATATTAAATTCCTTATGTCGAAACGTGATGCGGCCTTCCGCTCCTTCAAGTAATCAAAATCTCCAGGTGCATTCCAACGCTACAAAGCACTAACAAACTATACAAAACAGCGTATTAGGAACTCAAAAATAAAATATACATACGAGATATCAAAACAGTCACAAGCTTCGATGTGGAAAAATCTAAGGCATTTAGGCATTGGCAAATCTAAAGATAGCACTCTACCCATAGACATGTCCCTCGACCGTCTCAACAATGAATTCACCACATCACCAACCATTATCGACTGCGATAGAAAAACTGATTTCATCGACGACTTGATCCGCCGTGCCGCAACATCTTGGCGCAGATGGGATATCTATCACAATAATAGAGAAAATACTCCACCTTGTCGCTCCAACCATAACACATATCTTCAATTGGCCTCTTCTTCAAGGAAAATATCCATCACAATGGAAATTAGAGTTAGTGCGCCCCCTTCCTAAGAAATCTTCCCACGGGTCGACTCAATATAGGCCGATCAGTCTCCTACCCTTCCTTTCCAAAGCACTCAAAAGACTCATTCATGAGCAAATCACATCATTTCTCACATATAACAACTTACTCGACCCGCTTCAATCGATCAGGATTCTGTAAATCACACAGCATGGCCAAAGCACTTGTAAAAATTACTGACGATATTCGCTGTGCCATGGACAGAAGAGAGATCACTTTAACGACGCTGCTCGACTTTAGTAAGGCCTTCGACTCCATAGACACAGACATCCTACTCACGAAACTTCGCCTCCTAAATTTCTCCGAGTCATCATCAAAATGGCTTCATTCGTACCTTAACACTAGAACGCCCAAGGCCGTCAATTTGACAGTTTTTGAAATTGCTCTCGCTATAATTTCGGTTCCCTTCATCAGAGGATATTTTCCTCTTGACTTATCATAATGTTTGAAGATGTTTACAAGCCTGAAGTTTTAATCTCCTACTTGAAACGGTTCTTGAGATATAAAATGTTTTACCTAGAACACCCAGTGCCGTCAATTTGACGGCTCAATGTTTTCCGTATGCTATCAGGAGACGAGATCGCTCTACAATGTTAGTATCACAATCATAGATCGCCACAGGCTGCCACTCATCATGCCTTCCCCCCTCCCCTTCATTCCCGCCCTCACCCCACCTCTCTTCCTCCTATGAGCTGGTTGGCGTGACTCAATCACTTGCTCAGTGCAAGGCTGGAGTGGTTGGTGTTGCTCGGTTCACTGTTCCAACTTGGTTTCTTCGGCATTCAGTTCAAGCAAGATGACCCGTAGGCAAGATCTTACTACAGAATAAATTTTTCAAATATTGCGCGATATTCCTGACGATCATTCCGACAGCAGGGAGGAGTTGCTGACTGACAGTGACGATGAGGATTTCATCGCAGTTTGTCAGAGAGACTCGGACAATAGTGAAGAGTATGCAGAAGAATCAGACCATGATCCTATTCCAGGTAAGAATAAATTGAGACAATAGGGATATTTATATACCTTATTCAGATTCATCAGTCATAATGACATATGCTCTTATATTTCCTGCTATGAAGCTGTCGCTGCTCACTATAGTCGAGGCCATGGTGCATTTCGGCGAGGGCGTGTTTGTGGCGAGGTTCCCTGCAACCGTCAACAAGGAGCCAGTGGAGACAGAGGATCCAGCGCTCCAGATCAACTGACACCTGTGGTAGGCGCTGTTTATGCCGATGGCCAAAATGGCACACCTGATGATTCAGTTGAGATCTATGTGGCACCTGATGGCACAAAGTGGCAGCTTATGGACCTGGGGGTTCAGGAAGCAGGACGTCATTCCCAGGAAAACATCCTGAAGGATGTACCAGGTCCAACCGCGTATGCTAAGAGAAGAGTGTCAACAGATAGCATGGCAAGTGCATGGCGCCTTTTTATCGACAATTCTATGCTCAAGCACATTCAGAATTGCATAGTCATAGAAGCACGCAAACAGCTCGCGAGTGATAGTTGGAACATTACTTTGGAAGAATTGGACGCCTTTATTTCCATTTTATATGCCGCAGGGTGACTGGAGACATCTACACTTTGTGGTCGAAATCTTGGGGACTGCACTTCTGCAGGGAAACGATGCCCCGAAATTGATTCTCTGAAATCCTTCGATTTCTTCAATTTGATGACAAATCCGCCCGTCTGAAAACGGACAAATTTGCACTTATTTCTGCCACCTAGAACAAGTTTATAGAAAACTGCCAAAGCTGCTACCGACCTGGACCACACAGTACTATAGATGAGCAACTTTTTTCAAGTAAAGCTCGCTGTCCATTTATGCAATTCATGGCACAAAAGCCAGACAAGCTTGGTCAGAAATTCTACCTAGCAGTTGATGTACATTCTAAGTACGTTATGAATGGTTTCCAATACCTAGGGAAGGACGACAACCATCCTGGGGGTCAGCGCCTCCCCGATTACGTTGTCCTATGCCTCCTGGAACTGTATGTCAACAAAGGAAGAAAGTCACTGCACTCTACAAAATTTTTTAAACATAATGAAGTCACTCTGATGGTCTACCAAGGCAAGACTCATAAGAATGTTTTGCTGCTTAGTTCCATGCATCCAAGTGTCAACATTGCGGACAATAGAAAGAAAACTCCTGAGACTGTATCATTTTACAACAGCACTAAATATGGAGTGGACATTGTAGATCAGATGGGTATGCAGTACTCTGTGAAGGCGGGTTCAAGGAGATGGCCAGTACATATGTTTTATAATATTCTAGACCTAGCAGGAATAAACGCGTGGGTCACCTACAAGGCTGTTACAGGGAAATCCACATCTAGAAGGAAGTTCATCCAGGGTCGCGCTGAAGAACTTAAGAGAAGATTACGTGCAAAAGCTAGGTCATGTAGCTGCACCGTCCCTTGCTGAGAGTCTAACACGCCGCCAGTGTCAAGTACTGAAGAAATGTAAAAAAAATAGAACCACCGTTCGATGCTATGAATGCCAAAGATTGGTTTGCAGAAAATGCAGCGGAAAAGTGAACCACGTGTGTGTTGATTGTCTGCAGTGAGTGCAGTTCATAAGGAAACCTGTCACAAATGCCAAAGTTTCTTAGACAATAGGTAGGGTTTCAGTTTGAAGAGTGACATATATCTCAAATAATTTCTATAGTATATGTTTTTTCAGTCTTTAGACGACGATATTACTTTTTTTTATCTTCAAAATAACATTTATACATTCATACTTGCATTCACATGGAAATATACGTCGCTGAATGCAATGCGTTATTACTAACATTTTATTTATGAGAATATTTTAAAAGAAGAATATTTGATAAAATGCAATAAAACAGTTTGTTTCACCCATTTTGACTATTATTCTCCAACTCCCACAAACTAAGGTAGCACTCTCTTGAAAATCTTTGACATTTTGTAATTTTACTTTATACTTTTTTCATATTTCTGACCAGAATGTACTTTGCATCCGTAAAATACAATAACATGAAGTTGATATAAAGACTATAGTGATGTAACGTACCGGTTCCGAAATTAATTTCATTCATTCGAAAGAAAAAAAATAAAACTGTCAAATTGATGGCTCTGGGCATTCTAGGGGGCAAACAAAGTCCGGGCGTTCTAGTGTTAACATCCGTTTCCAAAAAGTCATATCTGACAACTCTACTTCCAACTGGATTCAGGTCGGAAGAGGCGTTCCCAAAGGGTCAATTCTTGGCCCTTTGATATTCTCCCTCTACATTAACCCCTCAATGCTGAGCGACGTGTCCTGCACGTCCAAAGTAGTGCTTGCTTTCTTTACTGTTTAACTCACTTAATATATCATACATCTATAAAACCATAATATATTTTGAAAGAAGAAACTTCGGGCTTTCCTGTAATGCATGTCAAATAATTTTACTATTGTTTCCATATTTTATAATCTACGTCAAAGTTTGCGATGAAATTTTCATTTTTGCGCAGAAAATACGGAGCGTCACCACTTTTCATTGTCTTTTGACGCAAGGGATATTCGTAAATCTTAATAACCTTTATATATTTTGAAAGAGGAAGCTTTGACCTTTCTAGTAATGCATATCTTATAATTTTAATATAGTTTTTATAATCTATGTGAAAGTTTGCGGTGGAATTTTCGTTTTTGCCCTGAAAATTCGCTAATTACGCAAGGGAGTTTCGTCAATCTGAATAAGATATATGTATTTCGAGAGAGGAAGCTTTCGCTTTTTCAGTAATGCATGAATTGTAATTTTGCTATTGTTCTAACATTTTATAATCAACGTGAAAGTTGGCGGTGAAATTTTTGTTTCTGCGCCAAAAATTTGGAGCGCAACCACATACTTTTGTCTAAATACGCAAACCATATTCGTCCATCTGAATAAGCTATACGTACTTTGATAGAGAAAGCTTTGACCTCTTCAGTAATGCAGGACCTGTAATTTTGCTATTGTTCAAACGTTTTATAATCAACGTGAAAGTTTGCGATGAAATTCTCATTTTCTCACGAAATTATGATTCCTCTTTTCACATTCTCGAAGAAGAAATATAATCTTTTCCCTTGTATCTTTGTGGAGACTTGTGAGAAAAGTGGTCGTCCGCTTGAGAAAGAAATATGTCTCCTACATACTAAATACACACAGCCCACTTCAGATGCTTGTAAAAATCGCTTTTCAATTCACCAAGAATGCTTTCCTCTTCGGCGATCCTTCAACGACCGACTTGTTCTGCTATTTGTATTGTTTGCAGTGTTTACCTAATAAGTCCTTCCGTCTCCCAGAAACACGAAACGGCACATTAAAATGAAAGGCTACCTCAAAACCGTAACATGACTGATATTTTAGTGAATCAATAAGTATGTTTTATCGATATTTAACATGAGGGAAAACTAAATAAAACCGCATTACAATCAATTTTTGACATAAATATACATTTTTTATTGATTACAATAATAATAAATGCAATTTATGGACAATCTATAATAACAATAATATACAGTTTTTGTCTTTTGTATTCCACAAACCTACACAGTTTCGATTTCTCAAGTTGACCCATATAGTGCATGTAGACGAGGAAACGGTCACGCTCGGATATGATTCACGGTATCTTTTCAAAGACTTCGCTTACAAGAGATATGTTTACGATGCTATAATGTAAATTTCATGCTGAATCCAATTACGCATATGTACGTTTTCTAAAACAATCAGGAAAGGACTTGTGAGCTAATATGTAACTTTTAAAAGTTTTCGTATTCTGTATCTGAAATCTCCATATCTCCGTTTCTAATGAACGAAATGTAACCAATTTTTCTATTTCACTTATGTAATGATTAAGAATGATGACTGCATAACTAAAACGTTTATATTATTAATGAATCGCCTTTAAAAAAATCATAAATACAACACTTAGTTAAAAATATTCAGCCAAGACATGGAAAAGTTGACATGCGACAAACTTTTTTCCTAACTGGTTTAGATAGGTACATTTAGCGAATGATGTTTAGTAATGTTTAAATGTTTCTTTGAATAAGATTTCATGTCAATACCTTTCATAGTTTACGCTATGCTGAAAGTTATATAAACCGTGAACGCGCACCATAACAATAAGCGATTACTGTCCATTCGCTTCTATGTAGCAATGTTTGTGTGTGACATATGATATTTTAAATGATACTGTTTAAAAATTTCATCTTTTATCCAACTATATAAAAAATTTCATCAAAAAACATTGAAAACAACATTTTTGACCAGTGAGTGGCTTTCTTCCAAGGATCACCAGCTAACACCGACTGGGAAAATAAAGAGGGCATCTCTTTCCGATCTGACTGGTTGGATTTCCACTGCGTTGGACAGTATTCTCTTGAGCTTGTTGCTAAAGCATTCAAAAAGTGCTGCATTTCTAATTAATTGGATGGCACGGAGGATAATATATTATGGGACAGGTACTGAGTTTTTTTAGAATTCCTAATTTGATAAAATTCACCTTGTATTTGAATTTGTTAATTTTGTTTTTTGTGTGTTGTAGGTAGGGTTGGGTTTTTTGACCTGTCAAAAACTTTTAGGTCAATTGACCGGTGAAATTTACTCAAAAATAGGTCAAAAATGGTGAAAAAATAGTATTTGAGTAGATTTTTATGTAAACACTCAATACTACTGTATAATTTATAAGTATTTAACATGAACATTCGAAAACACAACCTGGAGTTTAGGCCAAAATAAAAATAAAGATTAAAAACAATAAAGAAGTTGAAATACTATTCATTGTACAATAACAAACTTTAATAAACCGTTCTGGTTCATGTAAAATATAAAAAAAGCAGGTGTTTGTAGTGCCCAACAGTCAGTTTCACTTTATTTTTCATTCAGTGTTCTCACTATGGTTATCTTTTTAAAAGCAATTCACCTTCCATGTCCTCACTCTGTTTCCCCAGAATCTGATTCCATCGCTGGATATGTCAACATATCTTCATCCTTTTCAGTAATATTTTTCATAAGTCTGAAATTATGGTAAACTGTTTCCAACTTCCCAGCAGTTTCTGCTTTGAGTCTGTTTCTGTTTTTGGTGTGGATGTTCTCCCAAACTGACCAGTTTTGCTCAGCACAAGCAGTAGAACTGGGAGATGTCAGCAGAATGTCAGCAAGTTCTGCTAGTAAACCGGAATTGCAGAGACCCTTCCACCAGTTTGATGGTGTAGTTTGACCTGCATTAATAGATTCAACTACATTCCATATCATTTTTGAGTTGAAAGTGCCACTTCTTGCTTTTAAATTAACTATTTCAGCCAAAATAGAATTGCTGTCAGGAAAATTTCTAAATTTGGCCACATTTAGTATTAAATTGCATGCATCGTCAAACTCTTCATTTTCAGCATATCATCTTGATATCGGGGATCTAAAAGATATGCTGCATTGTGCACATCAGTGATTACTTGGCACTTGCCTTTTTCTATCATTTCTTTTATCAGTTTTTCCTCAGCTGCTGAAAGTGGTAATTCTTTGCATTTGTCATTTATGTGGTCCTGAATTTTCATGAATTCAGACTTCACCTCTGCCAGTGTACATTTGTCACCTTCAACTTTATGTATTGCTTCAGAAGTGGATAGCAACATATCTAGATATTTCAAATTGCGTACCCAAAGGCCAACATTATCTAATGTGTCACTTCTAATGTCTCGTGAACAGATGCTAGAAGTACTATCTTCTATTATAGCCGACTGCAAAACTTTCTTACATAGTTGAAGTTTCTGCAAACACAGTACCACTGATGCCCAACGTGTAAGACAAGGAATTGATTGCCAGGTACAGCAACTAGGCTTAGCCATAGTTGAAACTGTTTATATAATTGAGAAATTTCAAAGCACGATATTAGACATTAGTTTACATGTGAAAGAAGATGATGTGTAAAAGAACATTTAGTGCACTTCATTTCCTCAAAAGTAAATGCCGAAACAAGCTGAAGGATGAGCATCTCGAAGCTGCTCTTTGGTTATCTGTAGAAGAGAGTAGTGTAGATGAATTTCCATTTAATAAACTTCTTTGGCTGTTATAGGTATGAGTTATTTCATATTTATAAAAAGTTTTGATCTTACATGAGTTTGAAGACTTATATACTAAAAATTAAAAAAAACCCCTGATCTACACTACCACTAATGCAAAAATATTAGGTGGCACGTGACACATTTTCAGCATAATATGTGGCACCTTACAGAAAAAGGTTAGCCACCCCTGCCTTATACCTAAAGGTAGCTTTTGAAATAGTAGATCTCCATAGATATCCATTATAACAATATATATGTAGCAATTGTCAGGAAATATGCTGGAAGGAATCTGAGAGCCAGGTTGACACATTCAAAATTTAATCCCTTATATTGGTAGCACTGATTGATCATTTCAGGTAAAAAATAGTATTTCATTCATCTACATTAGATAGAAGGTTTCATTATAGAAAATTTGCTCGCTGTAGGTAGTCGCGGTATATAACTATTCTGCATAAACAAATTCTTCAAAATGTAGAGAAGATGTATCTTATGGTAAAATTTTAATTTAAAACAAACTTCTATAGGAATGTTTTAATTAAGAATTTCTAGGCCCTTTAATTTCTACACCCTTTAATTCCAGGTGAATTTAGGAATTACAACAATCTGAAGAGCAATAATTTGTTTTCTGGAATAAGATTATATAATATTACGAAATAATTTTTTGTGGGCTAGATATAAAATGAATCAAGGAGCTCACATGCCTGAACTAAAGGATCAAAATAGATTATAACTGCCTTATCAGGTAAAAAGATTTACTAATGCTTACCTGTATATTTATTTCCATTTTTTCCATTTCAACGCCCATAAATTTTCCTTTGACCTCAAACACACCATTTCCCTCAGTAGGCACAATTTCAAATAACACATTTTTAAATTGAGATTTTGGCAATCCTTCTATTTCCAGAATAATCCCTTTTGCTGATAATTTGTCAGCTGTATATTTTATTCCGATCTTGGATTTTATCTTTCCTGGCTGTTTAGTTAAGGATTTTAAGCTGTGGACACTCCTATGTGGGATAAAACATGATTAAAGTCTTAACTATAACATGCTTAAATAGATACTGATAATACTTGGATTAAAAAATATTTTATTAATAAAAATATGGAAACTGTTAATTTACAAATTTCAAAATATATTACACAGTTATGTGTTAGCATTTAAATCTACATCAAATTCATAAAGATAAATAATATTTGTTTATTAAGAAAGTAAAGACTTTATGTACTGAACATAGGATGGTTTAAGAGTTATTAACCATTTAAATATCTGTTCATTCATAAAGACAATGCCTTTTGGCTCATTTAGAAAAGCATAGTAAAATTCTAAAAATGTCATTCATTGGAAAAACAGACGAAAAAAGAATATTCAAAAAACTTCAGAAAGAAAGGAATAAATAACTCATAAATACCACATTAAGACATTCAGAAAACAAGAAGATTAGTTTCAGAGATAATGTTGTGATATACTGTATTTAATCGATTGTAAGCCGACCCTTATTTACATTTTTACCATCTCAGAAATCGCCACTCGGCATAGAATCGGTGTAAAAAAAGGAGCCAGTGAATTTATGTCCGTAGTTACATTATAACGCAAGATATAAGTGTACTAAAGTGTAAGTACACTATCTACTTTAAATGTATGCAAAAAAGAATCAAAATGATTGAAAATCTACGAATAAATAAAATATGTAAATAATACGTGGCACGTCAAAGTCGTAAAAAAATGCAGCAATAGCGCTCGTATGCGTTAGAAGCTACATATGCACACAATGTTTCATTTTATTCGTGAATCGAAACATTAGCCTTTCCTACTTCTCTCCCCTCCCTCCTCTACCTATCTTGTTTCAGTGCATCTAGCATGCGTGTACCGGGATTTCCCGAGCGAACCGTTACTTCCTCGTGCCTTAGCTGAAAATCTGAGACATAATACATAGTATTTGACTGACGAGAAACGGCTATTTTTTTAACGAGAATAAGATTCCGGGGATAACGAAGTCAAATTATTCTTTTTGTTTGAGTTGTTATAAATAGGTGAATAAAACGTATTTTATGTCGCCGTAATTTTAGTTAATACTCTTTATTTAATTATGACCTGAAAATCTGAGGCGTTCATACTTGTTGGTATTTTGAAATAAATGACCCCAGCTGTCTAAGCACTTTAAAATCAAAATTTTTCCTTGTGAAAAATGGGGGTCGACTTACAATCAGTGTCGGCTTACAATCGATTAAATACGGTATTAATACCATGTAGCTAAAAGTTAGCAAAAGCAAGCATTGATTTTATAAAGTTAATGATTCATTAAAGACAGTACTTAGGGAATAAACGGTTCGCAGAAGTAGCGACATCTAGTGGTAAAATGTTGAACCAAAGACATTAGTCTATATCAGGGATGGCAAATATGTGGCACACCTGCAATATTACTTGGCATGCGTAAACTTGTATTTTCTATATAAAATATGAAGTTTCTTAGTGAAGAAACAAACGCGGCATGTGAAAAAGATTCTGATTCAAATTACTTTCTTGGCATGCGGTACAAAATTCATCTGCCATACCTGGTCTAAATAGACAAAAAGTTTTTTTACCTTTTCCCAGCATTTAAGTTTTCAAGGCATTTTTTAATATACTGGTTATAGTAATTGACTTGCTCTTCATAAAACTGTATCTTCATATCCAAACTATTTTTAGTACTCCTTAGTGTCTGCAATTCCTGTAGATTAAAGAAACAACATGGTATTAACAGATACTAACACAGGCTAAAATTTTATTATTATCTTAAGTACCTTCAGACGAATTTGCCGATATTTCCTTCGATTACATATGTCTCTGGCAATAGCAGTTAATATTGTTTGGTAGTGATTGTCTTGAGAGACAAAACCCTCCAGTTCCAGCTTGTTTAAATGTCTTCTTATTTGTAATTTACACTCTTCTAAAGATAACCTATAAAGACAAAGTTAAAAAAATATTTTTGAATGTGCAAGGTGCTGGTAAAATGATTAGTAGGAGCTTAGAGTATCTTCATAGATGTGGACTCATCATGTAATTAGTATTTTAACCAAATATAAGACGGCTCTTTTAAACTTGGTATTTAAGAAAAAATATTTAAACCAGTAATTTTGACAAATTTACTTCTGATTATGTTTAATTATTACAATTTTTGCATTCAAGTCGTAATTACAATTATTAAAATTTCTGGCGCAATGAGATTTTCTCGGCACATGCCTTGGCCACCGAGCAACCGCACTCAAGAGATCGTTTTTCCTGCTGTGGAACCTAGCTCCCAACAGCACGGAAGGGAACCAGTGATTCTGAGTCATCCACATGTGAGCTTTCTAGCACGCCCTGCGTTACTTTCTCCTGTTTCTGTTATCGTTGTTGTTGTTGTTGTTCCTTGCAGTTAAATAAAACTGTTATAGAAACCCAGCATCATTATTCACGCACCCACAGTAGGATAGAATGACATTTGCTGGCGCCAAAATGAATGTTTTTGCTTTCAACAACGACTGTTCTACATAGCTTTCGCTATATTGTAGTGCACGAAGTATCAGTTTTCTAAACCCCAGCTTTCCATTGCAATAGGATAGAATTACATCTGTAGGCATAAAAACGAATGTCATCCCCTTTTACAACATACGATTGATTTATGCGAAGTTATTCCATACTATTTTTCAGGTGCTAAAATTGGAAAAAAACCATTTTATATTCGGATAAATACGGTAAATGCATTGATTATTTTTATTGGTTAATACAATTAATAGGACTCAAAACTCCAAGCTACTGAATAGTGTTCTGCGCTTTAATAAATAAAAATGGCCATCCACTTTCCGTTAACATTCATAACTACACCTATTAAAATTTCTAATGATAAACCTTTCACTAATATTTTTAAAATACAACAAAAATTTTTTAAATCAGATCAGAAAACTAAAAAATTTTATATCAAGGTGTACTTGCATTGAACATGATTAAGTTTAATTGTTAAACTTTTAATTTTTTATTTAATTTGAAAATATTTTAGTACAAAGTAAATCTTTCACAAAAACTAGTTCATTCTCTTAAGAAGTTGAGCATTCTTCAAGTTTTATTTCAATAAAACTTCTCCATACTGTAAATCACTATATACAGTGAAACCTCAATTTTACACTATTGAAAGGACCACCTAAAATAAATGTAAAGTCGAGGAAAGTGTAAAATCATGGAAATTAAAATGATGTAACAAAGCAAAATGTGCGTTGCTTTATATTGCGACCAGGTCAAAGGGCTGGCAGCCAATGGTCCGGCAGCCAAAGGGCTGACAGTCAAACGGCTGAAAACCATAGGGCCGGCAATATCACTTTACAGAAATAGATTAATTTTCAGCTGATTACTAATTTACAGAAATAAATAAATACATATTTAACGAAATTAAACAAACTTATATAAAAAGATAGAAAATTGAATTTTGGTAGAGGAATACATTTTTTGAAGTGGAGGCTTTTGTTCTTTCAAACTATTTGTGAGTCAAGACTGCTTTAATAATTAATAATTGAATTTAAATTACAATAATTTATTGAAATGGAAAAGACTAAGCTTTTAATATATAATTTCATAATTACAGTGGAATCCCCATTTAACGTTTGCGTCGGGGACAAGTTTTTGTACCTTAAATCGAGTAACACATTAAATGGGGGTTATCTAAAATCGAAAGACTAAACGGCAGTTCATTAATGTCAAATATGTTTTATTATTTAAAACGCAAATATTAAGGGTACAGATTAATTACAATCAATTTTTTCATTTGTAAAATTTCACAGAATGAAGATGGTTAAGAATAATACCAATTGTAAGTCCTCCGGCGAAGGTGATTCTTCTAGCTTATGGTTTTTTTTGAGAAATTAGTGGTCATTTCATGGCTGTGACACTCATTGCACCTCCTAGCAGTGAATTTGCGATCTTTAATTTTTCCGAGACAAACTTTCTTAAAACTTTGAAGCAAATAAACACACTTAATTGAAGCCCTCCTATATAGGAGGAATCAACCAAGCGTGCAGATCCTTTCAGTTTTTTATGTTCGCATGCTATAATGAATAAATGATATAATTGGGCTCATATGGGTTATATAACATAATACAGTAAAACCCCGTTTTAACACAGGTTTCGGGAGACAATGTACACCCACGTTATTGGCAACCCACGTTATTTCGGGAAATAATTTTTAAAAACGTGAAAGTATATGCGTTATAACAAATTTAATTGCAAAATAATATAAAAATTGATATGTTTTGATTTAAATGCAAACCTTACTTAAATCGGTGTTTTTAAGTAGTTCGATATTTTCTTTTGGCACGACAGCTGATGGCGTTTCTCCGTCACGTACGCCTTAACGTTTTGCAAATGTAAAAGATGAAGATGATCACAATCACTCTGTCTCTCCATCCAATTCATCACTTCACTGATGTTATCCAATACTTTGCTTATTTAAGGGGTCTCAACCTCACAGATCTCTTCATTCTCGCTGTCATCTTCCGATAATTTTTCTGCTCTTCCGTGGTTCTGGACTTCGGCTACAATTTCTTATAATTCCTATAGACAGCGATGGGAGTTTAGCATCATGGTAAAATTTGAACCAAGTTGTTCACGACGAAAATAAATCCTGGTAAAATTTGAACCAAGTTGTTTACGAAGAAAATAAATCATGGTAAAATTTGAACCAAGTTATTTACGAAGAAAATAAATCATGGTAAAATTTGAACCAAGTTGTTTACGAAGAAAATAAATCGTGGTAAAATTTGAACCAAGTTGTTTACGAAGAAAATAAATCGCGGTAAAATTTGAACCTAGTTGTTTACGAAGAAAATAAATCGTGGTAAAATTTGAACCAAGTTGTTTACGAAGAAAATAAATCGTGGTAAAATTTGAACCTAGTTGTTTACGAAGAAAATAAATCATGGTAAAATTTGAACCAAGTTATTTACGAAGAAAATAAATCATGGTAAAATTTGAACCAAGTTGTTTACGAAGAAAATAAATCGTGGTAAAATTTGAACCAAGTTGTTTACGAAGAAAATAAATCGCGGTAAAATTTGAACCTAGTTGTTTACGAAGAAAATAAATCGTGGTAAAATTTGAACCTAGTTGTTTACGAAGAAAATAAATCGTGGTAAAATTTGAACCATGTTGTTTACGAAGAAAATAAATCGCAGTAAAATTTGAACCAAGTTGTTTATGAAGAAAATAAATCGTGGTAAAATTTGAACCATGTTGTTTACGAAGAAAATAAATCGCAGTAAAATTTGAACCAAGTTGTTTATGAAGAAAATAAATCGTGGTAAAATTTGAACCATGTTGTTTACGAAGAAAATAAATCGCAGTAAAATTTGAACCAAGTTGTTTATGAAGAAAATAAATCGCGGTAAAATTTTAACCAAATTGTTTATGAAGAAAATAAATCGCGGTAAATTTGAACCAAACTGTTTACAAAGAAAATAAATCACGGTAAAATTTAAAACAGGGATGTTTACAAAGAAAATAAATGGAATCATTTTTGGGGACATGACTAGACCCGCAGTATAGTGAGGCGCATTATAACGGAGTTTTACTGTATTTATGAGTTTCGAATAATTATCCCTCAGTGAAGCAGTGTGATGAGCATTGGCAGACGTTTCGATGCCTGTTATCGGCTGATCATGCATAAAATGACAACGCTAACAGTTCCAACGTCATTTTAGTCTTATTTGTTTCATTTTGGCCTTTTTTGTGAAGTGGGCTCGCAAATTTGATTGCGTGTCCTGTACGGTGTAAGGAAATGCTACAGTGACTGATGAGTAAGAACATACATTCAAGGTTTTAATAACATCACCGCCTCGATGTTATAATAACATTGTTGTGAATAAGACTCCCCTTTTTTTGGGGGATTGTCTTCCTTTCGGGTTAACAATGTAAATATGGCTATGGTAAATGCAGGTGGCCCAACTATCTAACGAGTCACGTTAGTTAGCAAGCGCCTGCAAATTGAAATGTAAAAAAATCCGTGTTCAAGTGATTACATCATCGCAACTTTCGTGAAGTACGTAACAGATTAGGACGTTTAGGGTGGATTGACAAAACAGCATGACTAAATATTAATTCTTTTGAGTTTATTTAATGTAGTAACAACGCCAGTATGTGAGTGTCATTGATGGTTAGATTGAATTAATATATTACATCTCCAACAAATGAAATATTCTCGAGACACAGTGTAAACGTATGTACCTGAAATCGAGGCGATGCCCCGCAAGGGACCAGAATTTTGTTCCTTAATTGCGGGCAATTCACTAAATCGAGGAACACTAAATCGGGTCATACAATTGGCCGGGTCATACAATTGGTCGGGTCCGCAAAAAAACCGCCTTAAATGCGGGTAAACCTTAAATGGAAGAACCTTAAATCGGGATTCCACTGTAATTTTTTTTTAATCCACGACAAATGCCCCCTCTGACAAAAGCCCCATTTCATGAAAATGCGACAAAAGCCCCACCTGTCATTTTTTCACTGATGTTTACCTCTTTGAATTACTTTAAACAATTTCACGGGTTGCATTTTCAACTAACTTACACAGTATAAACAATTCAATCTGGATATTTAACCACCGCTAGTATAAACAATTAAATCAGGTTTATATTTTAGTGAACGGGTAAACCGTTCCACCAGCTATATAAACTACTGAACGTCAAACACTAACACAAACAGGACTATAAACAATTAAACGGGTAATGTTAACCAACAGATGTATAAGCAATTGAACGTGTTGAATTCTGAACTAAAGTTAGTTTTAATGGTGGTTCAATATGTTTATTATAGTATAGTAAAATGCATTCAATTATCAAATTTAGATAACGAAGTTGGAGGAGGGGGCCGTAAGGGACGAGGGTATGAGAAATCCTCATGAATCACATGCAATATAGGTGTCCGTTGGCTGAAAATAACAGTTGGAGATTATGCTACACATTTGCAAATTTAAAACATGATGGTGTAAGGGGGAGGGTATGGGAAATCCTCCTTAAGTAGAGGCAATATAGGAGTCTATTGACTGGAAATATCATATAGTTCAAGATTATGCAATACGAGCGGAACACCGCCTTTGATTTTTTGTATTTTCCAAAATAGAAAATTGTAAACGTAAAATTGGGTGAATTTCCTTCATCAGGACTTGAAAAATAATGTGCAAATTGATGAGCCAATATTATACACCTTCATAAGTTTATTGCGATTTTCACTTATTTTTAGTCTTCTACATATTTCCAGTTTCTGTTTTAACGTCAATGCAACATGTTTACATTTCTTACCAAGTTTCTTATAGTTCTTTGGTGGCATAACGAATGGATAGGGTAGGTAACAATATAAATACACCAACACAAATAACTGATACTTTCCAAAGAAGGAAAGATATTAGAGCATCTAGTGGTCACTATTGGAACTAAATAAATTATTTTTCCAATTTTCCGGTTGCATGAGCTTTCTGGATGGACGAATGCCAGATAACTGAGCTTTTACTGTATATATGAAAATCTCAAGGTTTTTATATAGAAGGCAACAAATAGCTGAAATAAGATGCTGCCAGAGAAATTATCTATTGTAATTTACTAGAGAAACTGTTAATAAACTCTCTTACTATGGACAGTGTAATTTACATTAGACTTCAAATCACAGTAAATTTGTCAATCAGTGCTAAATTTGAAAACAGCTGGTGAAAGAATATTTCATATGATACCAGTATTTTACAATATATGTATAAGGATAAAGAGATGAGCCAAAAGAATGAAGTTTTTGTAAAATTACACAAGCAATATATGACTCTCTCATTTGGACCTACTGGAGCTTCCTTTTTTAAAATACAAATTTGGTAAAAGCCAAACTCAAGTCATACACTTACCAAATATAAACAATAAGTATCATAATTGATGATGGAAAATTCCGAATAAAATATAAAAAAATTACCTGACATTTTCCATAGAAAATGAATTTGATAGAAGTTTATGTTGCTCCTTCAGATGTGATAACCTACAACATTGAAATTCTTCAAATTTCTGAGCTTGCAGGTCTGTTGATGGCAATGTTAAAGCCTCAGATAGGTTTCTCCCAAACAAGAATGGAAGTGCAGAAACCAACAGCTCTTTTGTTCTGTGAATATATTAATAAGATGAAACCTCATATAATACTAAACCCAAAAAAATTTCAGCTGTTGAGGTCATTATCAAGAATGATGACAGTTACTATAAATTGCATAAAGATTGACATAACTTAAAAAATAAATTCTAAAAAAAGCAATTAACAATAACATGCAAGATTAATCAAAAGTGGTATGAGTAACTTTCATTAGTGTTTCCCATAGTGCTTAATAATCTCTTTGCAATGCAGAAGATTTAAATGTTGCCAACTCTAATGGGCAATGGAGATTTATAGATTCTTTCTGTTTAACATAGCTATAGCAGCATTTTTATAAGGTCACTCCCTCAAAGTGGGCAATTTTTTATGTGAGTTTATGAGGCAAGCACATTTTTTATTTTCTGTAAAGGACATCATTTCTATGCATAGGAAAATTTTCATCCATTTTTCAGAGGGTTTCTCTGCCCAAAACAAAAAAAGCCTTCTAGTGAAGACATCTTGTAAGCCTTTCATCTTTTTTATGATAGTTTATACCAGAGGTTCTCAAACTGGTGCCCGCCGAGCCATTTCTAGGTGCCCGCTTTCCTCTGCACACATGAAGATGTTCATAATCCCTTGTCCAATGATGCATGTCTTGTAAGTTTCATTACTATATTTTTGTTTGCAATGCTGCCGAAAATGTTGCTAATGCCGTAACGAATGATAGCAATAACTCATTTGCTTCATGAAAGTAATTGTTAATACCAGAACAGTGCCGAGACATCCTGTCGACTGTGACGAGACATGACCCGTTTCTTTCCATCCAATTTAATCTTGAGCTTCTCTCCCTCCTCTGGCATAAAAAACTATTAAAATCACTTTTTCTTCTTTTCACAGAAATTAATTGTTTCAAGCATTATTCAAAAATATTAGTTGTTAAATATTTTATTATATAACTCATTGCATCATTTCTCGTGATTTCCAACAATTTTTTATGCTTGTGCCCACCTCCATATTCCAGAATTTGTTAAGTGCCAAATGGAGGTAAAAGGTTGAGAACCACTGGCTTATACAAATAGAAATTCTATCAAACTTTTAAAAATGATCTTTAACGTGTAAGTCTCTTCACAATGCAGTTCAAAGTCTCTTCTTCATCATCAAGTACTGGGAGCATACTAAAGTGAAGAACTACATATAGGTATAGCCAGGATTTGATCAAGCACTGAATCATAACTTTCTATGTAATCAACAAAATTAAAATTTTCTGAGTATATCTGAAGAAACAGTGAAACCATCATATAATGTGCTTCACACGGATATACCTTTCAGATTTTTGTATTTATAATTTATCAGTTAAAAATTCTAAATTAATAATGTATAAGTATTTCCTTATTGCCTTCAGTTTCGCACAGTTTCTTAATAACATAAATTTATGTAGTCATGATACTCTATTTTCATATTTATTTAGCAGCCAAAAATTTTAAATAATCATGAATTTGAGGGTTAATTTAAACTTCACAAGTGTTTATTATCTTATCCTTTTCTTTCTAAATTTCTAAGAAATTTATGGTTTTCCTTCACTTATGAAAATCTATTTGTGGTTGAAATTTAATTCCCCCTTCGTTGACCTATTAGCAACCCCAGGTCATTAACTAAATTAGTCACAAGTTTACTGTATGTGTGTGTGTGTATAAACAGTTCAGGGAATTTAATAGGAAATTTATCAGGAGCAATAATTGAAGCAAATATAATTACTTACTGAATGAAAATTTTGTGAGCATCTGTGACATCATCGTCAGGAACTTCAAATTTGTTTGCAAGCATCAAGTGGAATGTAGTATTAGCAGCTTTTCCACTGGGACCTTCTGGATAGGCAGCTGGAAACAATTTATGATGAAATACATACCTAATTCTATTTAACCAAAGTTGAAAATAGTTTAAACATTTATCTAAAATTACTTGCTTCAAAAGTTTCTACAACATAAAATTAATGAGACTAAGATACATTTTCAAATAAACACACTCCATATAAATATGATGGAAATGAAGTCTTAATTCCATAACAATAGGTATAGGAAACAATCAATATTCTAATACAGTCAAACCTTTATAATCCAGCAAGCTCAGGAAATGACCAGAGGAAATTAAGCGGATTACAGGAGTTACATAACCCTTAAGCTAATCCAAGCCTGTCTCTTCACAATATTAAGTTTTGTAGAATAGTAAACAGGAAAATAAACAAGTGAACTGCATGTAATGTTATTTAAACATTTACTTATAAAAATAAAGTAATGAACAAAAAACGTTTAAGGTACGCACATTTTATTTTATGATAGTCTGTACCTTAAATGCTGTCTTAATTCTGATTCCAAAGTTGTGTGTAAATATCGTATTCTTTCGAAATTTTTGAAGCTGTAATTAAATGGATATTGCCGAAGATGACTAAGAAAATCAGCATTTGCCACCTATATTGGTTTCCGAATGACAATGCTGATAGTTTCAGCATAATCTCAGTTTATTTATGCACTTATAAAACTAAAAATTGAATTTGATATCTGCCCATTAAAGTAAAGGTAGCAGACATTAAGTGTTAGGAAAGAAAATTTTAAGTACATATATTGACAGATTTTTATTTTTTCCTAATAATATTCAAAAGTATGAACGGTAGATTGGAAAATCTCAGAAATTCGCAATTGTAAACATTACCTAATACTGATTGGTTAATTAAGCAGTTGAGTGGCTTGCGGTAGCTTTTTTTTTGAGGTTTGCAATGGGCAATGTTTCCTTCTTTATTTAACTTCCTGTAATAGTCTATTTAAGAAGCATATTTATCGATCTAAAAATTCTTATTTTATACTATTCTAACCAATTTCTAAAAAATACATTAAATGCGGTGATTATGGACATTTACTTGCACTTACAAGTAACTCTACATTTTAACTATTATTTGTTTTTTGAACTACATTTCTTATTACACTCCTTCCTTCCCATAAAAAAGGAAAAAAAACATTAAAGAGAGGAGAAAAAAAAACAAAACGAATCTCCCATCTATATAAAAAAAAAGTTATATACAAAGGATACACACATATAATGCATAAATTTGGTCCAAGTTGGGCAAACATTAAAGGTTCATTTTTTCTCTTTGTTTACGAAATCTCAGTGGGTATCTCCTCTCATGTGCTGCTGCTTTTCTGCACCCACTTCAGTCTCTCTCATCCACTTCACTGTCACTCTCTGTCTGCCTTGTCACCAGGTCTGCTGAATTTGGCTCCTTGTACCATGCATCCTCTGGCGTAGTCTGAACTTGTGCCCTGATGCCAACAGGGTGTTCCTTCACCCTTTTCTCTTCTGTGGATGTGGGCGCACACTCATCTTTCTCTGAACCAAGTTGGCCTCTCCCTCTTATCCGGTTGATGTGCCTGTGCCACACAAAACCTCCCTCTGTCTGTACTTTAAAATTTCTGGTACCAAGGACTGTCACAATGATGTCCGTTACCCAATTGTCCCCTCCCCTCCCTTTATATTGTCTTACCATCACTTTGTTACCCTCACCAAAATATATCATGGCCTCGCGTACCTGGTTGTTCACTTGAGCTCTTTGTCATTTGTGGATCGTATCTCGAATGTTTGGCTTTACTAAGGCCAGCCGTGACCTAAGTGTTCTGCCTAACAGCAGCATGCTTGGGGCTTCCCCCGTGGTTATGTGAGGTGTGATAGTGCTTTGATTTTTGACTTAAAGACTTTAATTAAGTTCTCGGCTGCCCCATTAGTGGCTGGATGATAGGGAGGAGAATTTCTCTGCTCTACGTGGTTCATTCTGCAAAAGGATTCAAATTGCGCTGATGTGAAAGGAGAACCATTGTCAGTTACCACAACTTCGGGAAGTCCAAATGTTGCAAACAAATCTCTCAGTTGGGAAATAATTTCCTCAGCTCCCCCGTCCCTTAATTTCTTTACTTCAGGCCATTTTGAATAACTGTCCACCACTACTAAGAATATTTTGTTCTGAAAGGGCCCAGCTAAATCTATATGCAACCTCTGCATGGTTTCTCGGGCCAACTCCATGGTTTTACTGGGACTTTGCTGGGCATCGGTTTGTGGACCAAACACGATTGACAAGACTTGACAAGGGATTCTATTGAATGGTCTATTTTGGGCCACCAAACGTATGATCTAGCCAAGGATTTCATCTTTACAATAGCTAAATGGCTTGAATGTAGCTCATCCAGTATCTTTGGCCTTAATGACTTTAGGATCAAAATTCTGTTTCTCCATAACACACAACCCTGCTCAATAGTGAGTTAATTCCTTCTGCAAAAGAAATGTTTAAATTCTTCACCCATTACTGATGGCCACCCAAACTTGCAGAAGTCTATAACCCTACTTATTTCGCTATCCACCCTAGACTCCTGGCTGATGATGTCTGCCGTGACTGGTAAAAATTCCCTTTCCCCTAAAGTATGAGAATTCCTCACAGCTATCCTCTTTTACAGGCAATGGTAGCCTAGACAACCCATCGGCCAACCTATTCTCTGCTGCTTTGATATAATTGTTTTTGTAATTGTATGCCTGCAAAATGACTGCCCACCACTGCAACCTGTTAGCTGCCATTTGAGGAATACCCTTTTTCTCTCCAAAAATGTAATCAGAGGTTTGTGGTTTGTTCTTAATATGAAACACCTTCCATAAAGATACCGACAGAATTTTTTCACTCCAAAAATAACATCCAGGGCCTCTCTATCAATCTGAGCATAATTCCTCTCTGCTTTGGTTAACGACCTAGAGGCAAAGGCGATAGGCTGCTCTTCCCTGTTTCGGAACTTATGGAGAATGACTGCTCCCAACCCATATGGGGATGCATCACACTCCAGTATGACTTGCGGGGATTGGTTGTAATGAGCTAGGACTTTTGTAGATGCGATAGAATCTTTGACTGACTGAAATGCAGCATCACATTCCTTGGTCCACTGCCACTGAGATTCCTTTCTAAGTAGTCCCAACAACGGTGACAATTTTGTGGCCATACCTGGTAAAAACTTAGTGGTATTCCACTAATCCGAGAAATCCTCTTAACTGAGACACATTCTGAGGTACAGGTGAATTTACTATGGCCTCAACTTTTCTTTTTGAAGCATAAAGCCCATCTTTGTTGATGGTATGCCCTAGAAATTCTATGGACTCAAGTATTAACCGGAATTTATTCCTATTGACCTTTAACCCTGCTTTGATTAACCTGTCTAAAATTGCCTCCAGATTTTTTAGATGTTCTGTATCGGTTTTACTTGTGATGATCATGTCATCCTGAAAACAAATGACCCCTTCTAATCCTTGTACTACTTGGTCCATCACTCTCTGAAATATTGCAGGAGCAGATGCTATACCAATTGGAAGTCTATCGTACCTGAAAAGTCCTCTATGGGTATTGATGGTGCAATACTTTTGGGATTCGGGTTCCAAAGTCAATTGTTGGTAGGCTTGGGATAAATCTATTGTAGAGTACTTTTCACTTCCTTGCAGTTTAGTAAACAGTTCTTCCACCCTAGGTAGTGGGTAACGCTCTATTTCTAATTGAGGATTTACTGTAATTTTGAAATCCCCGCAAATTCTGACACTGCCATCTCTCTTTGATACGGGAATAATAGGAGTGGCCCAGTGGCTAAATTCTACTGGATAAAGTATTCCCAACTGCACCAGTCTGTCCAGTTCTCTCTCTACCCTACTCTTTACCATGAATGCCAAGGCTCTAGGATGGCAGAAGATTGGTCTTGCATCTTCCTTTAAATGTAACTTAACTTCTCCCTTGTTAAAAGACCCAAGTCCTCCATCCCACAATCCTTTGAATCTTTCCCACAAACTATCAACTTCCAAATTTTTTTTAGCTGAATGTTGTTTACTGGTTCGACAAATTTTAACTTCCTGAACCAATCTCTCCCTAGTAGTGGTGGACCCCCATTTTTGATGATGAGAAGTGGTAACATGAGATTATCGTTCTTGTGATTCACTTTTACCCACGGGACTCCCCTAGGGTGAATTATAGTGTTTGCATATGATTTTAGTTTAACATGGGTACTCTGAATGGGAATATTCTCAAATTTCTTTAGGAAAAAGTCCTCTGACACCACGGAAATGGCTGAACCCGTATCGATTTCCATTTTAATGCCTTTATCTTCGACAGTAACATTTGTGAACCAAGGGCCCTCGTCGCCGATCCATGAGCCTTTTACACTAAATAGCGGCAGGAAGCCCTCTTCGACTAATCCGAAACTGTTGGTTACCCTTAGCTGACCTATTTTAATGCTATCGTCAGGGTTGCTTTCAGAGACCACGTGGTGAAAAACGTTCTTACCCGCACTGTTACCTCTCCTTCTGCACATTGCCTTGAGATGACCGGTCTGCTTGCAGATGTCACATCTATAGAACTTGAATCTGCATCCGCTGCTCCTATGGCCTTTGCGCCCGCAGAAGTAGCACCTTTCTCCCGAGTTTGAGCCCCTTGATGCTGCTGGATTCTGTCATCCTTCTCTCCCTTTCTTCTTTGCCCTCACCTTTAGACTTCCGGTTCATCCTCGGCTGCTTCCTGCCTCGTGCTCCTTCCCTGCTAATGAAGTGGGTGCCGTTCCCACCGCCTTGGCTTCCGGTATCTTCATGCTCCGCCATCTTGCTGCACAACTCGACGTTTTGGGACGCTTTCTCTCTTGCTGCAGCTATCTCCACCGCTTTCTCGAACCCCAACGTCTCGCTCTCTAAATACAATGCTTGTGTCATCGATTTGTCTCTCAGGCCTAACACTAATTGATCCCGAAGGGCTTGGTTGAGGTAGTTGCCGAATTTGCAGAACCGCGAGCTCTTCCTCAGACCCGCTGCAAATTCTGGCACGGACTCCTCTAACTTTTGCACTCGTTGATTAAATTTGTGCCTCTCTGCGATAACCGATCTTTTTGGCGAATAATGCATGAGTGCGGTTGTAATTTCGTCTAACGTTAAGTCCACAGGCTTCTGCGGCTCACAGATGTTGCGCAGCACTTCGTAAGTTTCTTTGCCGATCGACGAGAGCAATATGGCCTTTTTCTTGATGATGTGAGTTGCGTCAGTGCCCAAATCGTTCAAGATAAAAAACTGCGACAGCCTTTCTTCGTACGATTCCCAATCGTCCTCTCACGCCAAGAATTTTTCCATAAAATTCGGCATCCTCGTCGCCAATGCAGTGTCTCTCTAAAATGAACTACTTCCAGTGAGCTTAAGCGTTGCTCGTTTATTATGCAAAACAAGTGAAAGCCATACAAGCGCTATGTACAAACAAATGAGTGCGCACAGGCACCGTCACAGAAATATAAATACCTAGAGTGGAAACGCCTATACACTGACCGACGATGACGACGGACGAGATCTGATCTGGAATCGATCTGACTGAAAGACGGAAGATCTGGACAGGAATCGGAATCTGGATCTGACTGATAAAAGACAGACGGCTGATCTGATCAATATACGACTGAAGGAAAGATGACTGACGGATTCGGAATCGACTTGAAGAACGGAGGAAGGAGACGACTCGACAGACGATCGATTCCGATGACTTGCTCGACTGACAGGAAGATGGGCGAATGACGGAGGACGGGAATCGACGACTGATGGAGAATCGAGAGGATGACTTGACGGACGAGACTCGGTGAGATCTGACTGACTCAATGAGGAGATAAAGACGATCTGCGGAATGAGATCGGAAGGAAGAAGAACGATTGAACAAGGAGGAATTTGAATGGAAGAATCTGGAAGAAGAACAGAGAGAGATCTGAGGCGAATGGAAAGACGAGAAGAGAGAGGAAAGGAGAAGACGAACAAGGAAAAGGAGGCAGAAACGATGGCTGAACGGAGAGAGCATACTCAGAAAGGAAGAGAAAACAAAGGAAAAGACCATCTTCAGGGCTAGAAAAGAAAGGCCTGCAAAGGCCCAACAAGGAGGGAGGCTGCGTTGAGTAAGTATTCTGCAAGGGGAAATCAAAAAAACTCAGGAGCGAAAACACACAACCAAACATACAGCACCAAGCACAAGCACATGAAAGCGAGGATGAGGCCTTTAGAACACAAAACACAAAAGGAAAAAGCCACATGCGAAGGAACAAGAGCACACCAACGGAAACACAGACGCACAATAAATACGAGTCACTAAGCGACACGGAAACCGAGAATGAAGAACAAATGGAAAAGCCTCCCCCGATAAAAATAACAATCTATCCAAACAAAGAGAACAACATCAGCATAAAAACAAGACTAGAAACAATTCATAGGACAACAAAGAAGAGAATTCAGGCGACATATAACGGCGTAACGACCATACAAATGAACAGGGAGGACTACCAAAAAGCACAGGACGTACTGGAAGGGTGCCAATATTACACGCACGCCTGGAGAAATCAGAGGGAAATAAAACTCATCCTCAAAAATATATCAGAAGAACATACCGCGAATGACGTAGCAAAACTACTGCAGGGAAAGGGACTCACACCAAAACAGGTAGTCCAGATGAAAAAGCAAAACAGAAACATACCGATCTATGTAGTCATGTTTCCACCGGGCACCAACACCAAGGCCATAATAGAACATCCATACATAGGATACACGAGGGTAGTTTGGGATCCCTACAGACCAAAAAGCAGCTACACACAATGCTACAATTGTCAGAGGATAGGGCATACAGCTAGGCATTGCAAGCTGACCATGAGATGTAGGTATTGCGCAGAGAGACACGAAACAAGAAAGTGCCCGGCACCACAAGCAACGAAATGTTGCAATTGCAACAGGAACCACACTCCTGACAAAGCATGCCCATACATCAGAAGAGACAAACCAAGCATTAGCATGACAAGGAACACACATGCAAAAGTAACGGCAAAAGCCACGGACAATGAGGAAATAGGAAAAATGATCACTGAACTGCTGAAGGGCATAGAAATCACAAAAATTATCACCAAAGTTAAAACGCTTATTCAAAAATTGGCTGTGGCATCTACAACACAAGAGAAAATGGAAATATTAATCAGCACCACATTAAAATGGATACAAAACATCTCCAAATAGCACAATGGAATGCAAACTGCATAAAATGAGACAAGCTAGAGCTAGAATTATTTCTAAACGAGCACAGGGTAGACGTCATGTCCATAGCAGAAACTCATCTTAAAAACAAAGACAAATTCCACAACAGAGGTTACAATATTTTCCGAACTGATAGAGCAGAAGGAAAAAAGGAGGCATGACTATACTGATAAAAAACGGAGTACAGCACCACAGAATAAGCACGCAGAACACATCCTTCGAACATACAAGCTGCCACATATACAAACCTAACATACACGCCGTTTACTTGAAACTAGGAAAGACACTCATACAGAAAGAAATCAAAGAACTATTAAACACACGAGAAAACAATAATAATAGGTGATTTTAATGCAAAACATAGAGGCTGGTATTGCAACTCCAATAACTACAATGGAAAAGAATTAAGACAGCTACTAGATAAAAAACACAACATATTAATAATGCATCCACAGGAACCAACGCATTACCCTAGCATCAAGAACCACCAACTGAGCGTCATAGATTTTGCCCTCGTTAAAAATTTGCACATCCAATCAGAACCCATAACACACGCAACACTAAACTCCGATCATAACCCGATTACATTCACAATACAGACAAACAGGCTGCCAGCAGAGCACATACAAAAGTCTCTAAATTTCCATAAAGCCTATTGGAAAGGATTCAAGTGTATAATAAAGTTGAAGCAGTGGCATACCCAGGAGGGGGTCATAACCCCCCCCCCCCCGATTCAAAAACTTCCTTCACTCTCGCAAATCACCAAAAAATCAGTACAACATACACTGTACAAACTTTCTCATATACTAATGCGTCGTTTAGTTATTTTAAGAAAAATATGAACTGTGTAGAATCGTTAAAGAACAACAACTTAAATAACTATACGAAATTTGATGAAAATCGTATGAGCCGTTTTCTCAAAAATACAATTTTTATTAAACTTGCCCAATAATAAACTAGCCTTATATTCATTCTTTGAGAAAAATGAAATATATAGTATTATTTCAGACGTAAACTCAATAACTGTACGAAATTTGATCGAAATCGTTTTTGAGAAAACTGAACTGCTGTTAAAAATGCATAGAATAAATCATGTGCATGCATTTCGTCGTGTATAATTTCGGCACATTCATTTTGTCGCACACATTTCGCCGAAATGCTATATTGTCGTATGCTCATTTCATCGCAGTTCAGTTTGTCACAGCCACATAATGTCGCATTATTGTTTAGTCGCAAGTGACTAAACAATAATGTGACATTATATGGGGAGTTTCTCATATAAAACTGACAGGTCTACGTGAATACCATGAGAACTTCGCAATAAATGGCGATATTTTTAGGATGGTCCATAGCTGAATGAGCGAGGTTTGAACTACTGTCAAATTGCCGTTGTTATTTGCGACAAAACGCATGCGACTAAACATTATGTGGCTGCGGCAAACTGAACTGCAACGAAATGAAGCTTACGACAATATGACATTGCGGCAAAATGTGTGCGACAAAATAAATGCGACGAAATTATTCACGATGAAATGATAGGGAACCAGAATAAACTTCCCTTAACTATTGATCAATGTTAACCATTTCTTCAAAGCTTCTATTCTGTATGACAAAATGCCTACTGTCCTTTCAAAAAGTCTAGATACCCGAGTTTAAAGAGGTATATCTCGAAAACGGTAAAAGCGATTTTGATGCGGTGAAAATTAGTGGGTAGAGAATTTATTTCTACGTTACATGATATACATTGCAAATTTTTATTTTGCATTAAATATTTTATACTGCGCATTATTTGAATAAAAACACGTTTTTTAGGCATGCAAACCCGATAAGACTATTTTGAATGATTACAATTCCGAAATCCTACAATAAATCAAATTGAAACTTTAACAGTATTTAGCTAGATCTATTGTAAATAAGTATGTGGAAGCGTTATTTTTTAACATTATTATTGATATCCGATTCTGTTAAATTTCTGAAATCCGGCTATCTTCGCCATTTTTTGATTGTTTTCGAAGTATGAAGTACCGTTGTCAGTGGATAGATACATATAATACATATATGCAAAAAAGAACATAAGAAATTAAACACCGAAAAAGATATAGATTTTTATTTAATATTCATTTTGCGCGTGCCGGAGGGAATGAAGTCTCTATGGCAAATGGAGGGAGAAAGAGTTTCCGAGCGCACGCTGTTGCCACGTCTAGCTCTGTATGTTGGTGAAAGCAAATTTTCTTAGAAGTAATTAATGCAAGTAAAAATAGTCCAAGCCCCTTCGTGTGAGCTGTGGTTTTATGTTGCTCTTACTATTTTTCACTGAGGCATTACGGACGTTACATGGGTATTAACAACATGTCCCAGAACGCGATTTTCCGATCGGGAGATTCGTATGATTTTGAGTGCGATATGTTTTTTCCAATCGAAGGCGGATATAAGCGGTAATAAACGTTATCCAGTACATAAGTTTGTGTCAAAGTGTCTTGGAATAAGTTTGATATCTGTGAAAAGAATTGGTGCAAATCACAGGAAAAGTGAAAAAGAAAATTCTTTTGGTGATTCTCCATCGCCTAAAAAAAGGCGGAGTTTAACAGGACGTCCGAGGCTTTTTATTCACCAGTTTACTGTCGGTGTGATTCGGAGAGCCGTTCATGATTTTTATTTGAAGAAAATGTTTCCTACTCTTCATAATGTCAAACAAAAATTGCAAGACTCGATGCCAGATTTTCCGGAGATGTCCATTAGTACATTCAGATCGATTATAAGGAACGATTAAGGTTTTCGTTACAAAAGACAAAACAAGAAGCCGGTTTTAATGGAATCCCACACGGTAGCGGCAAGTCGGCATAATTTCTTGCGAAGAATTAGATTCTTACTGAATGGTGGTTATAAAATATTTTATACGGACGAAACTTATTTATACTTTTTAAAAAAATTTTAAATGTAATTTACATAATTATTTATTACATTGTCATATAATCTTTGATTTAATTTATAAAATTCACTACTTGCAATATAATAGTTTATATAAAACAAAGGAGAACTCATTAAATGTCATGTCTAGCAATAAATTTAGAAGACGTGGCAACAGAGCGTGCTCAGAAACCCTTTCTCCCTCCGTTTGCCAGAGAGACTTCATTCCCTCCGCCACGCGCAAAATGAATATTAAATAAAAATCTATATCTTTTTCGGTGTTTAATTTCCTATGTTCTTTTTTGCATATATGTATTATATGGATCTATCCACTGACAACGGTACTTCATACTTCGAAAACAATCAAAAAATGGAGAAGATAGCCGGATTTCAGAAATTTAACAAAATCGGATATCAATAATACTGTTATAAAATTACGCTTCCACATACTTATATACAATAGATCTAGCTAAGTACTGTTAAAGTTTCAATTTGATTCATTGTAGGATTTCGGAATTGTAAGCATTCAAAATAGTCTTATCGGGTTTGCATGCCTAAAAAACGTGTTTTTATTCAAATAATGCGCAGTGTAAAATATTTAATGCAAAATAAAAATTTGGAATGTATATCAGGTAACGTAGAAATAAATTCTCTACCCACTAATTTTCACCGCATCAAAATCGCTTTTACCGTTTTCGAGATATACCTCTTTAAACTCGGGTATCTAGACTTTTTGAAAGGACAGTAAGTATGAGATTTCATTCATTTTTGCTCTACTGTTTAGGCTCTACAGCCACGAACAGACAGACCCACAGACAGACGGCATTGCAAAAACCACTTTTTCGGACATTTAAAACGTATATTTCCGTCAAAATCTTGTGGTTGAATTTTTTCACGATAACAATAATTTCTCAATATACTTTGTATATGAGAAAGTAAAAAGTATAATGGGGTTTAGCTTCAAACCCCCCCCCCCCCCCCCCCCCCCCCGACAAATTCCTGGATACACCGAGTTGAAGAGATCATCGAAATGGCTAGAAATGTAGGTGGAGAGAGCTTTGAAGAACTAAAAGAGGAAGAAGTGGAGGAATTGCTCACATTTCAACAAGAAGAATTAGCAAATGAGGAACTTGAAGAATTTGCACAATCAAGTGAGAGCGAAAACAAAGAAGATGTAGAGCCTAAGTTAAAACAGTTTTCAGCGAAGACCTTAGCAGAAATTTTAAATATGGCTAACGAGTTGAAAGAGATAGTAATGCAGGCTGATCCATCTATGGAAAGGAGCATCAATTTTAAGAGAATAATTGACTCTGCAATATCTCCCTATGACGAAATTTATAAAAAATCAAAACAAAGGGGAAACAGCTCCAAATCACAGAATACCTGAAGCCAAGTCCCTCATCTTCCTCTTCCACCTCCAAATAATGCTCTTCCAAAACACCTCCATTGTCAACATCCTACGTATACTATACATAATTCACGGTGAGTTAATAAACTTCTGTTTTCTTAGTTTTCCTAAATTTAAACGTTCGTCGGTTTGGTTTTCCTTTCACATTTTAAGCTTACTATTTGTTTCTCTGGCCTACAGTCGTCAGTAAGGTAAAGCAAATAATCACTTAGGACCACTTTCGCGGATGTAGGAACGGAATACCATTCTTCCATTAGTTTATGCATTTGCCATTCTCAGTTTTGCAGTTCGCGGAGTCTTCGGGAACGTAACCCTCGCAAACAGCGAGGGATACCTGTATTTATATTTCTGTGGGCACCATTGTTTAGTATACTACAATACATTTTAACTTCTATTTGTTTTTTGAATTACATTTCTTATGCATCACAAATTGTTGTTTTATTGTTCCCAATCGCATCTTTTCAAGTATTTGTAACTGCGTTGCAAATGACAATCGAAAGGTATGTCCAAATGCAGTTCACGGGAATAATGCCGAACTTGGGAACTATATTGGATAAGTGGAGCTGCCTAATTACAGAATGCCGGATTAGAGAGGTTTGACTGTAATAGAAAAAGATAGTAATGACCTGATACAAAAAGAGGGCATTTCTAACCTATAAAATTAAATTGATCAAAGTGAGGTTCTGTACATACTTCATAGACACAAACCTAAGCATTTAGATTAATTTAATCCTTCAAGATGAACAGAAGATTGGATTCAAATGGTTTTGAAAGAATAAAAATCGGTATAAAATATGCAGAAAATGATTGCTATTGGTCACCTGGGTCTTAAAAACTCATTGATCTCAGTTTATCAATCTAAACATGTTAGGAAAGTGTCCAGCATATCACAAATGGGCGTGTTTCGTGCAATGGAGTATTTGAAATATATGATATACATGTAAATAATTTATTTTCTTCGACACAGATAATCCATTTTCTTCCTCCTTAAAAATATTGCATGCACACGTAAGGAAATTAAACGTATTTCTGTGAGATTGTTTATATAAGCAACAATGAAGTAACCATGCAAGAAATTTTCAACTCGAATTAAGATATTCTTGTTTGATTTTCTTGATAACGGCTACTCCTATGATAAAAATGTACAGGAAAAGAAATACTCTACTTTGCTAGTCCTATAAGTTTTATTTGAAAACTATTTTGATATGACTAATACTTTACAAGATATCATGAAAAGTTCATTTTTTGTCACCAGTAAAGCACAGTGAAGTGGTACCCCTGATTGGCTTACGTGATTCATTTATGTGATTTTCTTATTGTCTTCGACTCTAAGTCCTTAATATCAAATTTCATAAAAATGCATTCAGTAGAAGCTGAGAACAAACATGAGGACAAATGGACTTACAGACCGATGCTATTAGGCGCTTATGCTAGAACCGAAACACGCCTAAAAACATTCCATTTTGCTAATTTTTAATGGAAATAGAGAGAAATTTTGAATGGCACAGCGGAATGTTTAAGTTGAAACCTAAGTTTAAGTTGTAAACCTATTTGGCAAAGAGGATTACTGAAAGCCGACTTCAAAATATGAAGGTGAAGTTAACAAAAAGATAAAGTGAGAAGGAAAATAATTGATGGGAGCATTAATAAATATACTGTACATATAGTGACCAAACACAAGAATAAATCTAACAGTTTCAAGTAAAAGGAAGTTTTGTTAAAAAAAGTTCTCTCAAAGAATAATGAAACAATAAAGATAAAATAGGTAATTAAAAATGCAAAACTTGGATATTTCATTAAACAGATGTAGGATAAGTGACACATAAAGCATAAAAATAATTGTAACTCAAAAATATCTAGATATTATTGAGACATTTAATTTAATCATAACATTATTAAGGATTTGAAATGATGAAAAACAGGGGGCAAGAGGAAGAACTTACATATACAATAATATTCCATAAATTTACCTCCAACAAGTGCACCAACACAAGGTTTTGAGCCAAGGTCCTCCAAAATTTCATGGATGGGATCCATAGGGTCAGGTGCTATTTGTTCTTGATAATCCATCAGAAGGGAATGTGTATCACAAATCTCCTGGTTACATGAAGGATTAAATACAAACCATGAATAATAATAATCTCTAGTAAGCCATTTGAATGAACAAATGTCGAATAAAAAAATTAGGGTACTTGTGTATTAACGGGTGATTGACACAGGGCTGTATATACAGGGGGTTTAAGGGGTTAAACCCCCCCCCCCCCCCCCCCCTCCCCTTTCAGATTGTGCTCGAGAATTCTCGAGAAATTGTTGTCATTTTAGATTCTCATTTATCGAGAATCTCAAGAAATAATGATTGAGGAAAACACAAAATATTAAGTTTTCATCTGCAACTCTGACAAAGCATATTTGCATGAATCAGCGCGGTTGACGCTCGGTGGAACAATTCGATTCGACTAAAGCGGTTATTACATTAGAGCCAATGCCGTCGTCTTCATCTCTTCTGTATATCTATTGAAGTCTTTGTATTTAAAGTAGAAAAATTGATTGCTTTTGATATCCAGGGGGAGTACTGTAGCACCATACGCACCCCCCCTGGATACGCCTCTGGTGTGCATGGTGTAATCTAGATCTTTGCTTTTCATGTTTCTACGATCACTACCACTCGAAACATTGTACACCATATAATAAAATCGATTAATAAATGTGTACAATAATAATTTGCAATGAAGCATTACCTCTCTGTAAAAGAAAAGAGATGAATATGTGTGATAAACGGCCCTTATTCCCATTTAATTTTTGCTGATAATTCTAATCCAATTCTTTTTCAACTTTATTGCGAAAAATATTTTTTAATTAGTGAAAATGTAATTATAAATACAGTAAACTTTCAGCAAATAATATATCCCAAAAATTACTAGACAATAGAAACAAATCAAATAATAAAAATTGAAAAAAAAATTTGTGTTAGTATCGAACTCGCGCCTAAAAATTTGTGAACCCGATGCCTAACCAACTCCCCCACCGCCTCAGCTGATAATATCGACTCATATTAGGGTATACATTGGACCCCTAGTATGTTCGCTAAATTTAATTGCAAAAATCTCGTGAATGCTTGAGAGGTGCGTCTTCTTGCTTTGGCGTTTCTCATCAATAGGTGAGTGCTACAAGCTCACCAAGTTTCAACCAAATCGGCGACGAACATGTCGTAAGGTCCCCTTGTTAGATATTCAGTGACACATAGTATGCAAAGTAATATAGCGGGCAACGTAAAATGTAGGAGGGCATGTGACTCGCAGAACCCACTAATGCTATCCAATATCAGAGTCCTGCCATATCGACAGCTGAGCTTTGCTCTGCAAACGCAAACAGAATTCCATCCTATGATTGCAGGTGCAAAGCCATACAGCTCTCACAATCAGTCGAAAGAATTCTTTCATGAGTGGCGGAAGCCAAAAAATTCAGTAAAGAGTGGATTCATCATAAGGCTTGCTGAAGGTAAATTGGATAAAATAATCACTAAAATTTAACTGATGCGTTTACTGTGTGTGACACAAGTGTCACTATCTCTTTACATAAAATGGGAATGATTTTATGCAGGCGAATCACCAGATGTCTCTTTTTTTCTAGTTTTAATCATCAGGTATTTCTTTGTTGCTAGAAGTGCATCTTCTAAATTCATCGATTCATTTCAGATAGGCCTATTTTTTATTCTTTTTCCATCATGGTAAATAAATTTTATTTGAATAAACTTGTTAAATGATCATCCTGAACAATCATGTTTTACAATGAAAATAAGTGAAAGCCCTAAATTAGAAAGATGAAGAGACTAAATCAAACATTGTTACTGGTTTTTATGACGAAGAAAAAAATAAAAGAAAATACTAATGGTAACTCGAACATAAATAGGGAGGAAGTTGAATTTCAAATTGATTTAGTGTCATCTAGTTCTGTAGCAAATAGAGTGATATCTACAGAAAAGGATAAACTTAACCTAAATTCTCTCTGTAGTGAAAAAGATGTTGATGACAGTGAAACATATCACAAGCTAGACATGGGCAATTTCTTAAGAGTAGTTATCTTGGAAGATTTTGTCAAGGAACAGGATCTAAAAAACCCATGGATACCTTCTGAGGATTTTGTTTTCCCAATTTCTGGTAAAAGGAACCTAACTTTCCAATTTAAGCGGCTAAAATTCTATCCCTGGTTGGACTATTCAAAACGAGCAGGTGGAGCATTGTGCAAAACATGTGTATTATTTGCTTGTCAAGTTGGAGGCAGAGGAGATCAAGCACTACATGCATTAATACCGACAGCTTACCTAAACTGGAAGAATGCAAAAGAATATTTTGGAAGACATGAGAAAACAAAATTTCATACTGAGGCTAGTATGCATGTAGATGATTTTTTAAATGTTATAAGTGGAAAGCAAATTGACATAGCGTGTATGCTAGATTCCGAAAGAAAACATCAGGTAAAGGAAAATAGAGAAAAGTTACTTCCTATAGTAGAAACCATAATTTTATGTGGTCGCCAAGAGGCACAAGAGATTCAGGTCCCATTTCTCTCCATGAACCAGACTACAATGACGGTAACTTTAGGGCTCTTTTACGATACCGTGCTAAAGTTGGAGAAACAATGCTTTTAAATCATCTTTCTATGTCCTCTGGCTCCAAAAGTATGTATACTAGTCCAACTATTCAGAATGAAATTGTTGAAATTTGTGGAGAAATAATACAAGATGCAATTGTTTCTCGAATAAACGACGCTAAATGTTTTTCATTATTGGCAGACGAGACACAAGACATATCCAGGAAAGAACAGCCAGCAATTTGTGTTCGATATATTGATAGTAAAGAAATCTTCATCTGAGAAGATTTTTTGTGTTTTATTCCTGTAACCGATGTGACTGCCTCGGGTTTGGCTACTATCCTCCTGTCCACATTAACGCAGCTTGGAGTAAATTTGAACAACATGGTTGGCCAAGGCTATGATGAGGCTGCTGTAATGAATGGCAAGTACGGAGGTGTGCATACATTAATATCAGAAAAATACCCAAAAGCACAATTTGTGCATTGCAGTGCCCATGTTTTAAATTTAGTTATTGCATACTCTTGCGACTTGTCAATTATTAGAAATTGCATTGGCATCATTAAAACAGCTGTGGATTACTTTTGTCTGTCTTCTCAAAGAAATGATATTCTAGAGAAAATAGTAAAAGAAAATAAAAGGCTATCTCATAAAACTATTCTAGGTTGATATGTGAAACGAGATGGTCTGAGAAACATGACTCAGTATCCCGTTTTGTGGAATTGTATTCTACAATAGTAGAATTCCTGCATGAACTTCAATAATCCGGAATGAAAGAAACCTCTGATCAGGTTTACTAATTATTATTCACTATAACTAGTGCAGAATTTGTAGTTGCATTATTAACATTAAATAAGATATTTTCTTATAGTATAAATTTATGTAAAGGTCTTCAGAAAGTAAATGTGGATTTAGTACAATGTTGTGAGCATGTTGATTTAGTCATTAATGTGATACAGTCATTGCGTAGGAACAATGAAATGTATCTGTCAGCAGAAAGTATGTTGCACAATGTTGCAAGTGAAATGATCAAACCTAGAGTAGTTGGAAGACAATAAAAACATGAAAATGCCCCATCAAGCGATGCTAATCAATATTACCGACGTAATTTATTTATACCTTTTCTTGATCACTTTTTAACTGAATTAAAGGATCGTTTCTCAGCACATAATAAACTAATAGCTAAACTGCAGCTATTGCTTCTTAATAAATGTAAAAATGCAAAGCCAGAAATATTCCAACAAACTTGTGAAATTTATGGTGAAGACTTTGGAAGACTTAAAGCAGAATTTGAAATATGGCAGTGTAAATGGAATTTGCTGTCAGAAGATGATGTGCCAAAAACGGCGATAGAGGCATTCACAGTTTGCGATAATATGCTTTTTCCTAGTATAAAAAGACTATTAAAGATTCTTGCTACTTGCCCTGTTCTACGGCAACCCCCGAAAGATGTTTTTTGTCTTTAAGATGTCTTAAAACCTGGCTTAGGAATTCAACGGGAGATGAACGTTTAACAGGTTTAGCACTGATGAGTGTGCATCGCAATGTGCCCTTGAATGTAGATGATATTATATCCAAATTTGCTTTTAAAAATAGAAAAAAACAATTTGTAATTTAGAGAAAAAATTTTCTTTTAAAAAAGGTGTTTTTTCATTTAAATAAAATTTAATGTCATATAACATTAAAAATTTGAAAAATATTTTTTTTCATGAAAAACCCCCTCCCCCCTTTACTAAACCGTATCTATGGCCCTGGATTGACAGAAAATTAAAATTTCAGCAGCAAGATGGTACTATGTATGTGTCTGCCATGGAAGTCACAGAAGTTGCTAGGGTCACACTACAACCCAACACCAACCTAACTCAATTTAGCACCAATCCAACCCAACAGCAACCTAATCCAAACCAACACAATTCATCCCAACACCAACCGTCACTTGTTAATTAAGTTAAATACTGTATTTTCTGGACCATAAGAAACTTTTTTCCTTAGAAAATGCTGTCTAAAATTCCCCTGCTTTTTATGGTCCAAAGGAATAGCAGGACATCTCTCTCTACACAGGGATTACTTTGAAGAGGAAAAGAAAGCAGAATATCAAAGATATATTTATATGATATTACAATATACCAAAGTCTGAGAAAACATATTACAGTCAATTATTCTAAACAGCGGGACATAAAAAGAACTGTTATATATATTGCATCACCAAATTATCTTGAGTTTATCTCATCTCTGGCCCATTTATTCGTAGAATGTGTTTCAGACATGTAGTGTGGTAATCAGTTTATAATTTTTTCTTGTAAATTCAATATCTAAACATGACCAATGCCCTTAATGGGACTGAAGATGATTTTTTGAAATAAGTGATAACTCAGAACATAACATCAGCACTGATGAATGTGGCAGTAGCGAGGATGAATTTTTCAGGTTCTACAACGAGTAAAAGCTACGAGAATCAATGCTGTTTTCTTGTGTTGCACTGCCATTTTGTTTCGTACTGGATAGTTACAGTTTTAAACATACTGAATAAAATACTTTTCCCTAAAATCTGCCCTCTAAAATCAAAGTGCATCTTATGGTCCAGAGGTTAGTGAGGAGAGTGAGGTAGAGGTGCAAGCGGCTGAAGAAGAGTGCGACCAAGATTCGTGAGGACGCTAACTGGAAGCTTCCACAACTTAGCTGATACATCAGCAGTGTGCACTCAAAAATAATCATATAGCATTTAAATATACCTAATAAATCTGGCTGATGGCCTCCACGGTGTGTATTTAAATTCGTACAATAAAAGTTAACAGGTGACCCTAACAATGTTATGGACAGCTTCTATGACGGACACATACATAGTGCCATCTTGTGGTACAATTTCAATTTACTGTCATTCGCCCATTAATACACAAGTACCAAAATTAGCAATGTGTTCAAAAAAGCATCATATGATTAAAACTATCCCATATCAGGGTTTCTCAAACTAGGGAAGCAATAACAAGGGTCATGACTAAAATGTGAGCACCCATTGCCTTAACAATTGAAAACAAATTAATATATCATTATTATGTGAGTGGTTTTATTATACAAATTTTGTATTAAGATCACTTGTGGTTTTGTATGCTTTCTTTCATCTCTTAACTTATAAGTTCCTCCTCTTGAATCCAGCACTATCAGTTTCCCCAATTTCCTCACAATTGTTTCTAATTTCAGTCATAGCACTAAAACTAATTTTCTTTTCGTAAAGAACATCACAAACAGCTAAATGGAGCTCATGTGCAAAACACAGTTGATGTTCACAATCACTTATTCTACCACATTTGATCATAACATTAGCTCCATCAGTAATGGAAGCCATCACGTGTTTCTTCATACATAAGTTAAATTCGGTAACTTTCATTTCTACTATACCTGTTTTCTACTCTTATGAAGCTTGACCTTGAAAATCCTAGTTGTACGCTTACTGCTGCAGCCAATGAAAGCTCGAGAGACTGTCAATGGAGAGGGGAGAAAGTCAGCCTGTCTCTCGCCATCGTGCTGTTCGTTTACGCCTTAGCGTTCGCATGCGACTTTCTTCAAGAGCGGATATCTGGCAAGAGTGTACTACATTCCTGCACCTCTCGAAAACTTCAAGTGGTGGTGGAAGGGGAAAACGCTCTGATTGGCTATTCGCTGCACCAAGGTCAAGCTTCATAAGACTAGAAAACGGGTATAGTTCCAATATTTTTCTGCAGGAAGGGAACCAAATATACATACCATACCCAAATTCCAGAATTCCTTATTAGCATGAAGAGCGATCATCAAATACTGATGATTTAGAAGAGAAATACTGAATCTTATACCCTCAGAGACACTTTTTCAGCAACTTCCAAAATTGCAATTTGTTTTACAATAACATACTTTTTGTGAATCATGTTCATTACTTGATAAGTTTGATAGATAAATACCTTTATCAGCAAGAGATTTCTAATAAATTCACTATTAACAACTGCATTGATTGCTGAAAAACCTTCAACAGAGACTAGTTTTGCCAATATTTCCTCCCTACTCTCTGTTTTAAGAAATGAAGTTAATTTTGATTGCACGCTTATCTTTCTTGGTGCATCAAGGCTCCTCTCATGGTCTTTTTGTGCTTTTGAGTTGAAAAATCCTTTGCATTTTATAACTTTTTGACATTTTTTACACTTGGCACTTCCTTTTCGAAGAAAACACGCTAGATTTTGTGTTCCCGAAAAATTTCGTATGTTTTGCATATTTATATGATTCTAATTATTAAAAGTGAAGTAAATGTCAAAATATGAAATTAAAAAGTGAAGAGGAAGAAAAAGTTGAGTGTGGAAAATGTGGGGAACGTGGAAAAAATATGAAATTCGTAGGTTGTGAAGGTGAGTGTGGCAAGTACTTTCATATAAAATGTGTTCGTATTTCTATCGAAGCTTTAAAAGTGATAAAATCAATTAAAGGCATGAACTGGATTTGTGAGAATTGTGATACAGGTAGTGGGAAACTTTATACAAAAGACCTCTTTGAAAATATAAAGACGATGGTGTGAGAAGCCACGGCAAACGAAATGGTAGAGATAAAGGAGCAAATTAAGAAGATTAGAAATAGTGATGACGAGGAAAAAAAGTCCTTTGCTGCGATTATAAAGGAAGCTAAAACTGATTGTGTGTTAATTCAGCCGAAAATTAAGAATAAAATTAACAAGGAGACAAGAGAGGAGTGCAGGGAGAAGATCAAACCTAGTGAACTTCAGGTAGACGTACTTGGGGTAAAAAATATAAACAGAAGAGGAATTGCAATTGCTAGCAGTCATAAGATGGAGGCGGAAAAGATAGAGCAGCAGGCTAAACAGAAGTTGGGCAATGAGTACAGTGTGGTAATACCTGAGAAAAAGAACCCAAGAGTGAAGATTGTTATTATTATTATTACAGATGAGTGTGATAAACATGATTTATTGAGATGTTAGAGTAAGCAGAATAATTTTTTAGAGGGAAGTGAGAAGTTGATGTCAGTTCAGTTGATCAAGAAAAAGAGAGGTAGAGAGCAAATTATTCTCCAAATTTATAGAAAGAGGGCATGAAAAACGTTGGCTGGGACAGATGTTCTGTGTTTGAAGATTTAGGGATAAAGAGATGTTTTAAATGTGCAGGTTTACATCATGGCAAGGGTGAATGTAAGGAGAATGAGGTATGCTATCACTGTGGAATGGAAGATCATAAGATAAGTGACTGTAAAAAAATAGGAGATTGTTGTATTAATTGTATTAGATCGAATGAGCGATTAAATATTGAGATTGATGAAAACCATAGTGTGTTTGACAAAACTTGTCCTGTTTATAAACGGATAGTTGAAGCTAAGAGGAAGAGGATTAGCTATTCTATATAGCAACCATGGCTACTATTAGGGAAAGGCAGTTGTTTGCATATGAATGTCTAAGGTTTCAGAAATCATGATGATGAAATAGAGAGATTTGTAAGTATAACGAAACAACTAATTATCGCCTTGTCAGAGACTCGTGTTACCAAAGACTTTGAAGAGCAGGAAATTGACTTTACTAATTATAAAGTGCTAAGATGTGATTCAAATTCTGTCCATACTGGTGGAGTTCTGTTGTATTTAATATATGGAATTAAGTATGAAGTTGTAAATACTATGGTATTGGATGGTAATTATTGGGCTGTGATTGTAATTAAGATTACCATTAGTGCTTTATCATTATTGTTATGTCTCGCATATCGATCCCCTAACAGAGGAGTCACAGAATTTATGGACTATTTATATAAATGGGGTTAGTGGGCAGGGGAAAGGAAGCAAGAAGTTCTGTTTTTAGGAGACTGGAACATAAATTGGTTAGATGATAAGATGTCAAGTATTTTTCAATTAAGGAGATGGGCTGAAAATATGGGTCTTAAACAGTGTGTGAAGAAACCAACAAGAGTGACACAAAATTCTAGTACACTCATAGATGTTATTTTTACTAATAGGATGGCAGTTAGTTGTCTGATAGAGCACACACCAAAAATATTGGACCATGATATTGTCATCAGCGAATTAAGTATGATGAATTCCATTAAAGGAAATTATAATGATTTTAATAATATAAAAGTAAATAAGATTAGAGTGTGGGAAGAGTTAAAAATGGTGACTTGGAGAAGCAGATGTTCATATGAGATATGAAAAGGGAGGAAATATTAAGCAATGTGTCATTGGCTGTGGAAAGAAGCACGCCAAAGATTGTGTGGAGAGAGACCATTGAGCCTAAACCTTGGTTCACTAAAGATGTTAAAGAAGCTTTAACCCATAGACGCTGTCATACATACTATTACGTCCTCCAGAAACTGTCCAATTTGCCGTCTTACATACTATTACATCCTCCATCAGCACTACATTTAATTGTCTTTTGGCACAAGAGATATTCTTATATCTACATAAACTTTATACATTTTCAAAGAGGAAGCTTTGGCCTTTCTAGTAGTGCATGCTTTATAATTTTAGTAGTGTTTTTGTATATCATATTCTACGTTAACTTTTGCGACGAAATTTTCATTTTTGCCACGAAATTACGGTGCGTCAGAACTAATTTTAATTGTCTTTTGATGTAAGGGACATATTTAAATCTGAATAGTCTTTATATATTTTCAAAGAGGAAGCTTTGGCCTTTCCAGTAATGCATGACTTTATATTTTATAATCTACGTTAAAGTTTCACCTGCATTTTTCATTTTTGCCACAAAATTACAGAGTGGCAGCACTAATTTTAATTGTCTTTTGACGCAAGGGACTTATTAAATCTGAATAATCTTTATATATTTTGAAAGAGGAAGCTTTGGCCTTTCTAGTAATGCATGTCTTGTATTTTTTATTGTGTTTTTATAATTTATAATATACGATAAACTTTGCGCTCGATTTTTCATTTTTGCCACGCATATATGGTGGTTCTCGTTCGAAAAATCGCTTTTCAGTCCACTGAGAATTCTTTCCTGGGCGTTTGAAGAGGTAATGGGAATCTTCTCAAACATGTTTCTTTCCTGGCAGAGCTTTTTGAGGAAAACGTCCTGTAAATATTAACCCACAGCCTATTACAGACCACAGACCTACGCACTTTCGATTTCTCAAGTTGACCCATATAGAGCAAATGGCCTAAACTCTGCGTTCGGAACAAAGGATTCTTTGTGTGAGTCATCTGCGGAAGCGCTTTTCACAGAGAAGATTACTAGATATTTTTTGTGTTTTATAAGGTAAATTTCATGCTGAATTCAATTACGCATGTGTACATTTTCTAAAATAATTGGGAAAGGACTTGTGAGCTAAAATATATTTTTAAAGTTTTTGCTATTCTGTGTCTAAAATCATTCATGATTAATTCAACTTCATATCTCCGCTTCTAATGAACAAAATGTAACCATTTTTTCTATGTGACTTCTGCAATGATTAAGAATGATGACTGCATAACTAAAACGTTTATATTATTTATAAAACGTCTTTAAAAAAATCATAAATACAACACTTAGTTAAAAATTTCCAGTCAAGACATGGAAAAGTTGACGTGCGACGAACTTTTTACCTAATTGGTTTAGATAGGTACATTCAGCGAATAAATGTTCAATAATGTTTAAATGTTTTTTTGAATAAGATTTCATGTCAATACATTTCATAGTTCTCGCAATTCCGAAAGTTAATATAAACGGTGAGCGCGCACCGGAAAATTAAGAGATTGGTGTTTATTCGCTTCTACTGCAGCAATGTTTGTGTGCAAGATATGATATTTTAAATGATACTGTTTAAAAATTTCATCTTTTATGTATACTCACAAAAAATTTCATCAAAATAACAATAAAACATCAAAAGTTATGAATTTTTGAAAATTTTTGCAAATTTTCTCACCTTTACCTGTATTTTAAAAAAAAAACCTCATTCGGCGAATAAGGTAGGTTTTCATAAATCTAATCCGGGCTTGAGGGGTTAAAGAGGAGAGATGATAGTTATAAGGCATTTAAATTAAGTAAGGCAACAAGCAATAGAAAAGAAATAGTTAAAAAGAAGTGGAATGAATATCAAATACATAGAAATCAAGCAATAAGTGTAATTAGGTTGGCTAAGAGGCAATGGTATAAAATGTGGATAGATGATGTTAAGGATGATTCCCACAAAATGTGGAAAACAATGAAGACATTGATTTCAAGAAGGAAGAAAGAAGTATTGGAAGAAATAGAATTTGATGGTAGCATATTTACTAATCAAAATGAAATAGCAGATACACTTAATAATTATTTTGTCGACAGTATTGAGGAATTAGTTAAGTCTATTCCATCAGGATGTAAAAGCCAAGGACATAGAATAATTTGAATGAGAGCTTAGTTGAATTTAAAATGTATTCATTGGAAGAATTAGAGAAGGTTGTTAAGGGAATGAAGAAAGTGGCTAGCACAGATGTGGTTGGTTTGAGTGTTATAAAGAACAATTGGGATATTTTAAGACAGAAACTAATGGAACTGATTAATAAATCATTGCGAACCGGAAAAGTTCCTACTGGTTTAAAAGTGGCTACAGTTGTGCCAATATCCAAAGCAGCTGGCCAGGGCCGGCTTCAGACTATTGGCCGCCCTGAGGCGGGAAGTTTTTGGCCACCCCCCTCCCACCCTCATGTCCCGTAATGATCAAGAATTCACACTTTTTTGAACCATTAATATCTAATATTATCACAAAATATATAAGCAGGTATTTTAAAGAGTTTGTATGTTGTGCTGTAGTAGCTTCACTAAATCCATTGAAATTCTGCTAGTTTATAATATAAAAATGATAATAATACTAATTTTATATTAAACAAAATCCATTATTGTACGAGCGTCCATTAAACAACAATATTTGTAAGGCTACCGCATATTTAAATTTACAGTGGATTCGTATTCACCCATTGGATCAAAACTGAATAAGAAAGAACAGACAGACAGTGGGAAGAAAATATAATCTTATTTTGCCTGTGAAAAATTGAATATAAATCTCTTGTAAGTTAATGATGCTATGAACATATTTAATATCCAGTAGAAAAAATATATCAAATTACAAAATTGCGTACTCTTACAGAAAAGGTTAATACATCGAGCCACATAATTAGGTCGGAATATGTAAAACTCGTTTTAATGAAGACAAAAATGAAAAGTTTTTAAATGCATATATACAAAACTAATTGCTTAATTAAATTGAATGAAATGTAAGCACTATGTTGAACTATTTCTCATAAGAAAATATCCGCTAGTGTTTAAATGTGAAATGCAATTTAGGCATTTTTTTGAGTCGATTTGAATCAAGTGCGACAGTGCAATCCAACAATGCAAATCGCAGTGGGGACATCACGTTAAAATGAGATGAAACAAAAAATTACTATAGACGTCAGATTTAAGCCATTCCGAATTAGAGACGCTAGGAATAAGGCACTTGATTGAAGTTTCTGTAGGAAATGTGCGTTGCACGTTTGTCATTTCTATCATTTTAACAAAGTTAAAGAGAAACAATTCACTCATCGAGAATTCTTAAGTTATGGTCATAGTCACAGCAACTAATAGTAATATCCACAAAAACAAAATGCTATTCACTATTTTGATATCTTAGATTGATCTGAAAATTTGAAATTTTCTCACGTATTTAATTATACCTATCTTCGTGAAAATCCTTACAGGAGAAAAGAACTAGCTACTGTGAGTACTGGGGAAGAGATTTATAGAATTTATCGTACAATAATGAAAAGATACTAAATACAAGTAATGATTATTATCTAAGGGCTAGATAAACGAATAAAATCCAACAAGAAAATTATAATAAGTTAAAAATTTTAATTTTACTATCAACCGTACTTAATTCAAAGAATCAAGAAATATTACATTATTAATTCCGACTATAACATAACTACGCAACTATAAGAATTCACTTTCGATATAAGAATTATATAAAAATTATACTCACGCCTTCTCCCTTTGTTTTGGCAAACCAAAAAGTAAAGCAATGAAAAGGTGTAATTTAGTAGGGGTAGTATGGAGGAGAATTCATGGGAGCTGCTCTGAAGCTGAGAGCAGCGATAGTTATATTCAGTAAGGTCTTTCCAGTTATAGACGCCGGTAGGGTTTCCTCACAACAAAGGGTTTAGCGAATAGCGGGGTGGAAAATTTATCCGAAAAACTATCATCCTAAATATTAGGGTTAGGGTATAGTTTTTCAACTTTTGAGATTTTTACTTGAATGACTGATTCGGACTTGCAAGTTATTATAGGAATCATCAATAACATAGGGGTCATTATGACAAGGCGAAAATGCCGACATCGGCTAATATTAATAATATTAATTATTCCGAGAAATGTCAATACACCGTGAAATAATTGAAGTAAATCTCTCGAAATAAATCAGATTACAAAAAGAAGTTTAATATAAACAGTAGCAATTCATTACATTCAAACTAACCTCTCCAATGGAAGACGATGTACTGACAATGTTTTGAGTGAAGATGTCCCACGTAGTGATGAGAAGATCTGGATCGTTAGGATATCCTTCTACCAAAATTAAAACAGTTTCTCTCACAAAAACTCCAAAAGCGAAATCAAAGAAATTAAAAACAAATAATTAAAATATTTCACGAGTTCAAATACTAACTAGTCCTATTAAATTTTACGCAAAATTCACACTGTTACTCAAAAATACGACACGAGTCGCTCTCTCTGCGATGTTACTTCTTCCACAAACTAAGAAAATCTGAGGGTCTTGAAGTAATTTCTTTTTCGAAAAATTTTAAGAGAAAAAGGAGAGAGGATGAAGAGACCAATGTGTAAAACACGTGTCAGAAAGTTTTCTTGGGAACGTCGCGACGTTTGCCGACGCGTCAGTAAGATTTCTTTCTAGCCACCCGTAAGGTCATAAAATCTAAAACCTTCAAAAAGAAAGAAAGACTGCCAGCAGTAGCATTTATGATCTTCGCATACATGTCCTCCCATTCAGAAGAAAGGCGCATGCGGGTGGTCATGGAATTTCCATACAGAAATAAGCCGTCGAAAACGGTACAGCGGTTCCTGTCCTCCAATTATTCTTTTCCTTTAGAAACATCCGATAGAGTGCTTTAAAATATTTTCTTAACTCACGTGCAAATCTGTCTTCATAATATAAATAAGAGGGAAACAGAATCGCTGGAATCAGGGATGCCGCATGCCCTTTTAGGTCAAATATGCCGATGGGACCAATGTGAAAAATCCCCCCACCCCCCACTTTCTTGAAAACATCCCTTTTACCTTCACCCTCGGAGACAAAGGATACGGAAAGCTTGTAAAAACTACCTCGCGGATCCGACCCGCACATGTTGCCTTTTGCTTTATACTTCCCTCCATTTTTCGCAAATATGTCTCTATAAGCTGGGTGGCCGCTCCTGCTGTAAGACCGAAGTTGGGAGAGGGAGGGGCATCATTGTGACCACAAACGGCATCAGGCCGCCCCCCTCGAGAGTGCGCCCTGAGGCGATTGCCTCTCTTGCTTACCGTCTGAAGCCGGTGCTGCAGCTGGCACAAAAAAGTGTTGTGAAATGAGGCCAATTAACATGTTATCTATTGTTGAAAAATTATTGGAGGAATGTGTTAAATTGCAGTTGATGTCTTATATTACTGAGAAAAACATCTTAATACATGAACAATTAGGATTCAGAGTGAAGCATTCAACAGAGAAAGCAATCCAGATTGTGTTACAAGAATGGAAAGAAGAATTAGATAATAACCAGGGTATAATTGGTGCTGTGTTTTTAGATCTGATGAGGGCTTTTGAGACGATTAATAGAGACATTCTTTGTATAAAAGTGCAAAAATATGGGATAGGAGGGATGGTGATGGAGTGGATCGGGAGTTATTTGGAGGGCAGGAAACAGAAAGTACGCTGTGGTCAAGTAACATCTAAAGAGTGAAGAGTCCAACATGGTGTCCCTCAAGGTTCAACATTGGGTCCACTTGTTTTTATATTGTATATTAATGATATTCCTAGAGTGGTTACCAAATGTAAAATTTATTTATTTGCTGATGACACCTTAATGTTTTTTAAAGGTCAGAATTTTACAGAAGTTGTGAATGTTTTGAATGAAGAGTTGGTAAATGTAGCAGATTGGATGATATCCAATAAACTAAAGCTAAATATTAACAAAACTAAGGCAATGGTCCTTGGAAGTAGTGTGGATATTAACAATGGGCAGAGTATATTAAAAAATGGCAAAAATATTGAAACTGTGAAAAGTTTTAAAGAACATTGCGAATATGTGATAAAGAAAATTGCCAAAAAAGTTGGACTATTGAGTAGACTGGAAAACTGCATAAAAAAAGAATCTAAAATTGTTGTATATAATACTACTGTACATCAACATTTAAATTATTGTGCTACTATTTTGTTTTTAGCTAAAAAGACAGATGTAAATAGAATGAAAGTTCTTCAAAATAGAGCAATGAGGGCAGTTTTAAAATGTGATTGGAATACTAGTACTCGGTCAATGTTAGAGATGCTAAGTTTACTAGATTGTAGGGAAACTATTTCATTGGGTACTTTAATATTTGTTTAAATTTGTAAATAATTTGTTACCACAGTATTTTGAGAGTTACCTTATCAGAAATTGTGATGTTCATAATTATAATACTCGAAGAAAAAATGATTTATTTGTGAGATATGCATGTAAGTTGAGCATTAGAAGGAGTTTATTTATTAAAGGAGCAGAATTTTTTAATTTAGTACCACATAATATTAAAAGTATTTCATGTTTGGAGCAATTTATTGTGAGAGTGAAAGAATATTTGTTAACGATGCGAGTGTGATTGGTGTATTATGGTATGTGTGATGTGATTTAAAGTTTGTTTTATATTAGCTAATATGCTACATTAAAGGATATATATATATCTCCCCTCCATACAATCAAAATACCTTCACAATTTAGTTTTGTTTTTGACTGTGTGACATGACGTTATGAGGGGCAGAAAAATTTGAAAATTGCAACTTTTGCAGTCAGCACTGCAATTAGAATTTGTAAAAAAAAATTTTGATTTTTATTTATTTAAATAAAAAAAACGTTTAAAACTTCAATTTTATTGAGAGAACATTGTTAGAGAAGTATGTATTAACCTTAAATGAGTGGACAAAAGTACAGATAAACACTGAAGCACAAAAACAGCTACCATAAAAACCCATGTATAAGGACATACTTCTGCCAATTAAAAAAGAAATCATCAAGCAAGAAAACAATTAAAATTTCTACAAACAAATTTTCCTAAAATTCAACATCAGCTAAATCGTCTTCTGTAATATGGTCATTATCTTCATCTGTTTCTGAAGTTTCAGATTCATCTGATTCTAATATTGCAGTTTTCGCGGCGTTGTTGTCATTATCTTCCCATAATACGCTGTCATAAGTTCTATCTAAAGCATTACTTATGGAACATTTTTTTAATTCCTTAATTATAGTTTCTGAGGGGAAGTCATTCCATGCTTCCACAATCAACTGACAGATCGTTGTGATATCTATTTTATGAATGAATCCCCCTTTGGTGAATGTGTGTGCCATTCACCATCCAATTGGCTTACTTCTTCATTGCCAACTTAAATGGCTTGTTAATAATGACTATTGGGTGCAGGATCGATGTCATTCCCCCGGGGATAATCACCAAATTTGTCTTAATTTCAAAGTTTCTTTTTTACTTCGGGATGTATGTGGCATCAGAATGCATCCAAGACCAAGATAGATCTTTGAGGTATACCACCAGACCTTTTCCAAACAGATTCAATCCAGTCACTGGTGATGTTTTCATCAAACGAATCTTGCTGTAGCACTTTGACTACAATGCCGTGCGGAAATTCACTTTCAGGATTGTTTTTCTATTAAAAATGACATACAGAGGCAGTTTCGTACCATCAGCCATAGGGCAAGCATAACCAATTCTCTTCATTTCCAGTGGCTCTCATCATGACGGTTCTTGCACCACCCTCATGTATCGTTGTATCAGACGCAGGGATGTGCTGCAGCCGAGCCATTTTGAAAATTTTTTATGCTCGGCAAGCCGGTTGTTGAGCTCAGCATTCCACATTATCCAGAGGTTAGCGACGAATCACGGGATACCAAATGTTTAAGGGTGCTATCTCGATTGTGTTACTCAGCAATTTATTATCTGAATTTAATTTTTATTTAAAATATTATCTTGTTTTTTTATTGAAATCTCTTCTAATTCTCGTAAAGTTCAGATAACGTGATTCTCAGGGCTCTAAAAAAAAGTCGTGAATTCAATGCTGGATGGAATGCCTAACTGCCATGGGCGGTGATAATAGCGAGCCAGTTCTTATATGTTTGGCAGCACACTCTTGGTCAGATGGCATATCAAATATTAATGGCATTCGGTCAGTATTGCCTATTTGGCTAAGTGGAAAATTGAATTCTTTTCTTAATTCTATTACGAGGGCAAATCAAAAAGTAAAGGCAATTTTGTTTCATTTACCAAAAAAGAAAGTGAAACTTACATAATTTTAGCATTATTTTTCAATGTAGTCTTCCTGCATTTCCACACACTTTTTGTAACAGTCCACAAGCTTCTTGATCCCGTCGGAGAAGGTTTCCAGCTGTCCGTGAAGCCATGTATGCACCGCTTCTTTCACCTCTTCATCACTACCAAACTGCCGACCACGTAATACTTCTTTAAGCGGACTGAAGACATGAAAATCGCTTGGTGTGAGGACCGGGCTGTAAGGAGGATGTGGAAGAAGCTCAAACTTGAGGTTCTGAATTGTTTTCATTGTTGCAGCCGCTGTTGTTTGTGTTGATCAGTCAGCTGTTTCAGGACCCAGCTGGCACACACTTTCCGGTATCCTAAGTCCTGATGCACTATTGAATAGGTAGAAGCATAACTTATGTCTAACATATCAGCCACAGCAGACACAGTAATTCGCTGGTCTTTATGAATGAGAGAGTTCACACAATCGACATGGTCTTGAGTTCGCAACGTTGACGGGCTTCGTTGGTCACACTTGTTCTGCCAGATTTAAACCTTTCTGCCCATTCGTAAACTTTTCTCTGGCCCATACACTTATCACCATACTGTGCTACCATTCTTGTGTGAATTTCAGCGGGCTTGACCCCTTCTGCCCTAAGAAATCTTATGACGGCACGTTGTTCAACAGCAGTGCAATCGGAAAGAGGAGCTTCCATGTTTACACTCTCACCGCCTGTGACAGACTGACGATGCAGCATTGAGCAATGCAGGTTCAAACGTGTCTGACTTCCATAATAACGTGTTAACATCGGTCAGCTGCTGTTGCTTGCGGTATTAGTTTAATTCACAAATTGCCTTTACTTTTTGATTTACCCTCATATATGGGACTGGTATGCAGTTAATTTCTCTTTGTAATCTTCACGTAAATTCACTTGTCAGCTCATACTGAGTAAAAAGTATATTTGATGGAAATCATCCAATAGAATGAATACGAATCTTTCATGGTGATTTACTGAATATTCCTAGAATTAAAAAAAATCTTTCTGCATCCTATACACAGGAACAGAAAATTTTCAGAATTTGACACCGAAAAACCTCCCTGCGTCCTATACATGGGTTTTTACAGTATCCTTTTTCGACCACTGCCAAGAAAAGACTGAAGGCTGGTACATATCATACAAAAAAGAACTAAGGATTTGTGGAGCATGGGGGTTGTTTACTTCCAGAGTCTAAAACTTTGCAAAAACCCCTTTTAAGAACTGAGAAGAGGGTGGAGTGTATCCATAGTTGCCAATTTTGTGACTTTGTCGCTAGATTTAGTGAGTTTTTGCTTCCTTTAGCGACATTTTTAGTGTTTAGCGACCTGCCACTAATTTTGTGATTTGCTAATAATCTAGCGACAAATTTAAATATTCCTTTATGTAAGCATAAATACATTCAATATACAGTAAAACCTGGTTAATTCGAACCTCTATATTTCGAAATTCGACGTAATTCGAAATTTTTTAACACTTGAAAGACCGAAGAAGCCAATTTCATGCAAATGTATTTCAATAATTCGAAAATCTCTATAATTCGTAATTCGAAAAAAATTTTTGCCCGATTCTCGGAATATCAACGCATTTTTGTCGACATAATTCGAAATAAAACTTACCAAAAAGAAACGAAATGAAATTTACTAAAATATTTCTGCCACTATGTCGGCTGGTTCACAAACATTGTGCGATCGTGATCATACCGACTGGGCGTTGGGTATTGTCATAAGATTCTGTCCATCCCCTCAATTTATCTACTGTTTAAGGGTTTTGTGTGGAAAACGCGTTCCAATATTCCTTTGGTTCGTTGTTTGTTTCGTATTAGATTGTATTTTTCATCATTGTTAGTTACTTGTTTAAATAATATTCTTAGTTTAATAACTGCAAAAGAGACTTTAATTAAATTTATTGCTATAAAATATTTTTTTTAAATATACCCTCCAATGGCTCCGGTTCGTAGTGCATATAAGACTCTTACTCTTGCTGAAAAAATGTCTTTGCTGCAAGACATTGACAAGAAGTTAGAATGGAAAGGAAACCTGGCCTCAAAGTATGAGATTCCGAACTCGTCTTTATCTACAATTTTAAGGAATCGGACGAAGATTGCTGAAAGTTTTTATAAATTTAAAGGGAGCGCTACACGTCAGCATTCACGGCCTGCGAAAAACGAAGACCTCGAAGAAGAACTGTCCGATTTTTTTTCACAAGTACGAGCGGTGAATTTACCTGTGACAAGCCCGATGCTCATTGAAAAATCAAGAAGTCTTGCGAGCACTTTGAACATTGAAGATTTTACAGCGTCCAATGGGTGGTTGGATGGTTTTAAAGACGCCACAATATTGTTTGTCTCGCAGTATATGTGGTATGCCCAAAAAATTAACGAAGAGTAAGTGACGACCTGGCTGCAAAGTAATAAACATGTTTTGGAGAAGAAGTACGCGCTCAAGGACATTTTTAATATGGATGAAACGCATTTTTTTTTCAACATGTTGCCCGATCGTACTTTGGCTCTCCGAGGCGAAAAATGTCACGGCGGCAAACGTAGTAAGGACCGTCTCACCGCCGCGCTGTGCTCTGCACAAATATGGATGGGTCGAATAAAGAAAAACTTGTAATCATCGGAAAATATGGCAACCCACTCTGTTTCAAAGGTATTAATGGTGATTATTTGCCGATAATTTACGAGCATAACAAAAAGGTGTGGATGACAACAGACATATTCAAAAGTTTTTTAATAAGAATGCAAATACGTGTGGCGGTGCAAAATCGTAAAATTTTGTTGACACAAGACAACTGTTCTGCTCACCATGTGGCTCAGATAAATACGCCCAATGTTGAGTTGCTGTATTTTCCGCCGAACACAACCAGTGTTCTGCGGCCACTCGACCAGGGCATCATTCAAAATTTAAAGTCATTACAGAAAAAAACTATTGTCGTCATACTTGGTGCAAATTACAAATGGATGTTCGCAGGATGATTTACGAAAATGGACGATTTTAGATGCGTGCCGGGCCTTGACATCGGCGTGGCAATTGGTGACTCCTCAAACCATCGCCAACTGTCTTAAGAAAAGCGGGCTATCTTCGCAGCCGGCAGAAGTGTTCCAAGGTACAGAAGTAGAGGAAGTAATCGACAGTAATATATTGGGGGCTGTCAGTTTCGGAGACTTTGTTTCCTTTGATAATGACTTGGCTACGTCGGTTGTGTATGACCCCACGATTGACGAATCGAAAACCGTTGCGAGTGATAGCGACGAAGAAGACGTTGTGGATAACGTCGATGCTAGGTTGGATGTGCCATTGCTATCTAAGGAGGATGTTTTAAAAGCTTAAGATACCCTTCAAAGGTACGTGTCTGGCATGCCAGACGTGCCGATGAATATCTGTGAAAAAGTTGATGCCATTATGCAACACATTGCGCTAGGGAGTGCCCTGAAATTGAAACGGGAAAATAACCAACTTTTTAAAATAAATTTAAATTAATATTTTATTATACACTTTTGTTTATTTACTTTTAAGTTGAAATAAGTGAAAGACATTATTAACATTTTAGTGGTTTAATTATATGTTCATATATTTTTCAATGTTTAAATGAGTAATCCTAAATTTGACTTTTATTCATCGACATCATATTTTGAGGCATGCATGTGTAGTACATCCTTTTTTCTGTATTTTAATATGGTGTCATATTCTTTTGTTTTTCTGTAATTTATAGTTACATTTTTTAAATTTGGTAAATTTAAATTTTTTGTAGATTTCGAATTATAGAGGTTCTTCGTAATTCGAAATGCTTTTTCTTTAGTCCCGCGAATTTCGAATTAACCAGGTTTTACTGTACAACATAAACCAAAAAAATATTTTTATGATAGCTTTATTAAAACCTATACAATTTTTAATAAATCTTAAAATATTTCTACAGTTACTTCCCCAGTTATGATATTTGAAAGACATTTTAAACTAATATTGAAAGATCACATTATAATTTATGTTGACAAATACATAAATTAAAGAAGGTATTCTTCTCGATGTAGAAATTAGATATAAGTTTTTATTAAAACCTTAAATACTAAGTCGATGGGGATTTTGATGATTATTGGACGTCTGCCTCTTTAATGAAGCTTACTTTGTTCTGAAAACGCAAAAGTTTTATTCTCCTTATTAAAAATGAGGACCTAAGTTTTTATGGATTGATTTATCACATCACGGTGATATTGACAAGGTAATGCAACATTTCCACCGTTAATTGATAAATAAGCGACTGATACCAAATTCTAAGAACAAATGCTTGTCAGGCGCGGGCAGGGCCGGCCCAAAGTACCAACAAACCGGGCGGCTGCCTGGGGCACCAAAATCTTGGGGGCGCTATTTCAACCATCTATCTATGCATTACTTGCAAGTGAATAAATATTGGATACCGATTTATATCGCTGAACAGGCTGCAATCTTTATGACATTCATTCTTTTTTCCTTTATCTATAATCTTTACAGAGCGATGAATAAATTAACATTTACTTCGTAATTACCTCAACAAACATTTACTTAGGGGAGCGCCTGGGTTTCCAAAATTATTCTCTGTGCGTGGGTATATAAAAAATCACTTAATATGACGCAGAAAACTTCCCTGCATCTTATACGGTATTTAATTTTTCTAATTATAAAATAAGTTTGACCTATTAATGTTAGTAAAAATTCTATTTTTATAAATAAAAGGCTTGCAAAAGTTCTCCGTTACCTAATACTAGTAATTAAATATTATCTTAACTGATATTCATTTATAAAATAGATAATAAATACAGGAGTCCCCCACATCTGTACATAATGTCTTCCTGAAAACGTGTCCGGAAGTAGAATGTACAGATGTCGAATATAGATTAACATGTTATAGGGGGGCTTCCATTCCCAGAGAGCCAAAAAATATTATAAAATCTCTAATTATGGTATAAATGTTTAGTTTTTTTGTTCAGGGGCCTTTTAGACACAATCGTCGATTTTATAATATAGACAGATAGGGCAAAATGCAATAAAATATTTAAATAATTGCACAAATAAATATTGCTGTTCGGAAAAAGATGGTGGTGTGGTAGAAACTTGTGGCCTGGTGGCTGGCAACCAGCACCACTCGAAATATTCGTTCGTCATTAAGCTGACGCGCGAAAGTCTGATTGGCGCACAAAAGGCGGTTCAGGGGTGTCAATCTCTGCTATCTTGGGTTCTCGTTCCCTTGTATTATCCTAAGGTTATCACACACAGTGTAACTGATTATTATCTTTTTATTATAATTCATCGTTATTTCTTTTTCATTATTCTTTTTTCTCAAGAAATTTTTATTACTGTAAGAGTTACATTCATTCGTACTGTTTGTAATGCAGTGCTTCCATCCTTACCATAATCTAGTCGTTGACTATAGTTATTATATCTTGGTATTAAGTTCCCTTTTTCTTGTTTCTTTATTTTTTGTATTTTTGGTGAAATTATCTTTGTTTATGGCAGTGTCTTTTCTGGCAGAGGTGGAAGACCAACTGTTGCTGAACCCCAATACCGTTTTACAGGCTGAGTTGGATAAGAAATTACTTTGTGATTAATGAAACTTATTCTATGATTTGTGACTACAATGTGACTAACGGCTGTAAATAAATATTATTATTATTAATGTGCGAGTTGTACGAATATCGAACGCAAGAAAGTTGAAGACCGCCTGAAGTGCACATACGAAATCCCTCTTTTTTTCATTAAAGCATTTGCTACTTTCATAGTTTTTGTAATATTGCCTAATCTTGGCCCTAAAGAGAGTGATGAGTGAAATGAAAGAAAAGTCGGTAAAAAGGGCAAAAAAAGTGATGAGTTTGGAGAAGAAAACTGAAGTTTTAAATAGGCTTGCGCATAATGAATTTGCTTCATCAGTTGGTAAATTACTTGGTGTGAACGAGTCCACAATAAGATCGATTAAGAAAAGTGAAGAAGCGATCAAGAAAGTCCCGCTGAGTTCAATTGTCATTCACGAGAAAGCCAAGCTACTGCACAATCATTATGTCTCAAATTGTTTCGCGGTCTGCTAACGGGATATCGTCAATGTCATCAAAACATGTGTAGATCGGTTCCTTGCTCTTTAATAAAATGTGGCGTTTATTCAGAACGCCACAGTACGTATTCTATTATTATATTTTGAAGGGCAAAAATGCAAGTTACTTGCCGGAATAGGGACTGTAAGACCCAAACCCTATTTTTATTTTGTTATAAATTTGACTTTTCATTCAATGTTATTCCTAATACCAGATTTGGCACTTTATCTCGCTGTTAGGGTTCCCAGGAAATAAAATTCGGAGGAAAGGGTTCCACGGCCTCGTGAAGTTTGAAGACCACTGCATCAGCTGATAGGCCCACGTAGGGCCCGTGGGCTTATGCGCCGGTTAGATAACTAAAATAAAATCTGATGTGGCCAACACATGACTTACTCTATATTTGGGTATAGATATTTAAATTATTATGAATAGCATTATAAGGCAAAATTATTATTTCATATTGTAAAAGAATACAGACGTCCTTATTGCCGTAAATTATATTTTTAATATGTTTACAGAATTCACCGCTAGATGGTGGCGCTGTATATTGGAATTTTACGAATAAATTAATTATCAACTAAATGGAAGGTTCTACAAAAATTTATTTCAAACAAAACTTGGAAGAAATATTATTCTCTACAACTTTGGTCCGCACGATTTTTTCAGGAGATATTTGATGGAAACCGAAAAAACCGATTATTTATAAATAATTCCTAAACAATAACTGTTATGGAAAATTGTTTGAAATAAATGATGTAGGAAATTACATTTTCTATAACCTTTGCATAGAATTGTATGTACAATAATTATGTTTTAACGGAGATATTTTGCCAAAACAAAATCGGGTTTCGAATAAACCTCGACTTCCGGTTAACCTAGGGTGACCATACGTCCCATTTTTAATGGGATCGTCCCGTTATTTATTTAGGTGTCCCGCTGTCCCGATAAAGTTAAAACGGGATGCCAATTGTCCCGTTTTTTTGCGGAAGTGCCAATTCATATACAAAGTTACGTACAAAATTAAGCCTAAAAATGAATTCAGAATGTGGTTCGTAGGTTGGTAATGCACAACAGGAGCTGGTTCAGTTTGTTGTTGTTGTGAACACAAGTTTTGGAAGAACGTGAATGGTTGTACATGTGCTGTTGGAATCATAAAAGTAAATAAAATCCCAAAAAATGCCGTAAAGAAAATATTTCTACTGAAAGGTTAAAAACTGAATTCCCTTTTTACTTTCTCCATACGTAGTAATGGGAAAGTATGGTATTCATGATAAAAATCGACTTCGAGATTTCAACGGAAATACGTTTTGAGGTCCCTAGAACATGTTTAGACTATTTTCGGAATGATGTCTGTGTGTGTGTGTGTATGTTAGTGTGGGCGCTCTAACTCAAAAAGTACGTGCCATATCGTTACCAAACTTCATATATAACACTTTAATATTAGCATAAAGAACTGATTAGTTTTTGGACAATAAAGGTTGACCAGAAGTCGAGGTTTATTCGAAACCCGATTCGGTTTTTGCGATATTCCTTGGTTAAAATATCATTATTGTATTTACAATTCTAAACAAAAGTTATAGAGAATGTAATTTCCTACAACTTTCATTTGAAACAATTTTCTATTGTAGTTATCGCTTAGGAGTTATTTATAAATAAACGGTTTTTCGGTTTTCTCCTTAAAAAAACATCGTTATTGGTAATCTTCGTGAGGACCAAAGTTGTAGAGAATAATATTTCCTCCAAGTTTTGTTTGAAACAAATTTTCGTAAAACCATCCATTTCGGAGATATTTTGCTTTTTCCTTTTTACTTTCTCCATACGTAGTAATGGGAAAGTATTGTATTCATGAAAAAAATCGACTTAGAGATTTCAACGGAAATACATGCTTTGAGGTCCCTAGAACACGTTTAGACTATTTTCGGAATGATGTCTGTGTGTGTGTGTATGTTATTGTGGGCGCTCTAACTCAAAAAGTACGTGCCATATCGTTACCAAACTTCATATATAACACTTTAGCATGAGCACAAAGAACTGATTAGTTTTTGGACAATAACGGTTAACCGGAAGTCGAGGTTTATTCGAAACCCGATTCGGTTTTTGCGATATTTCTTCGTTAGAACATCATTATTGTATATACAATTCTATACAAAAGTTATAGAGAATGTAATTTCCTAGTTTTTATTTGAAACAATTTTCCATAGCAGTTATTGTTTAGAAATTATAAAAAATAATCGGTTTTTTCGGTTTCTATCAAATATATCCTTAAAAACGTCGTTATTGGTAATCTTTGTAAGGACCAAAGTTGTAGAGAATAATATTTCTTCCAAGTTTTGTTTGAAACTAATTTTTGTAGAACCTTCCATTTCGGATATATTTCGCTTTATCTTAATACCAGTAAACAGCGCCAACACCATGTAGCGGAGAATTCTGTAAACATTCAAAATATACGTAATTTACGGCAACAAGGACGATGGTATTCTTTTACGATACGAAATAATAATTTTGTCTTATAATGCTATTCATAAAAAGAATTTAAATATCTATACCCCAAATATGGAGAAAGTCATGTGTTGGCCACATCAGATTTTTTTAAGTTCCTTAGACTATTTTTGGAATGAAGTCTGTGTGTATATTTGATTGTGGGCACTCTAACTGGAAAAGTACTTGACATATCATTACCAAACTTTATATATAACTCTTTCGAATAAGCACAAAGAACTGATTAGTTTTTGGATAAAACCGGTTAACTGGAAGTCGAGGTTTATTGGAAACCCGATAGGTTTTTCCGATATTTCTCCATTAAAACATCATTATTACATATACAATTCTATACAAATGTTAGAGATAATGTAATTTCCAACATCTGTCATTTGAAAGGATTTTCCATAGCAGTTACTGTTTAGGAATTATTTATAAATAATTGGTTTTTTCGGTTTCCATCAAATATATCCCTAAAAACGACGTTATTGCTAATCTTCGTGAGGACCAAAGTTGTAGAATATAATATTTCTTCCAAGATTTGTTTGAAACAAATTTTTGTAGAACCTTCCATTTAGTAGATAATTAATTTATCCTTAAATTTCCAGTATACAGCGCCACCATCTAGAGCTGAATTCTGTAAACATATTAAAAATATAATTTACGGCAATAAGGACGTCTGTATTCTTTTACAATATGAAATAATAATTTTGCCTTATAATGCTATTCATAATAATTTAAATATCTATACACAAATATGGAGAAAGTCATGTGATGGCCACATCAAATTTTTCAATAAAAAAATTATTTCAAAATGTTAGTTCTTACAATGAGATTGGAAATGACATAAACAATATATATAATAATATTGATAACTGAAATTAGTATCTTATTCCATTATATATATAACCATATGAAAAAGAAGCAAATATAAATTTTAAGTTTTTTCTTTAGCAAATAAAAAAATGTCCACTCCCATCCATTTAGCGTAAATATTTTCTAAATACATTAAAACCCCGCTATATGTTGTTTCTCATATACGTCGCAAATCAATAAAGGAACATGTTTCGTTATAAGTTGTGCCGCTTCGCATACATGTCGTTTGTGAAATGCAAAAAGCAAAATTTCAGAAATTCCAATTGCGGTGCATAAATTATAACTATAACAATATAAACCATTTATTCGGCTTTTAATTTCAGGTTTATTATTATTTATATGAATTAATTTAATTTAGTGTTTATCAATTCGTATAAAATCATACTCAGAATAAACATTTGCTGGCCATGTGTTTTAGAGATCACGATTGGTTACATGGTTGACAAGTTACACAGGGGATAAAAGGGATTATCCCAATTTTAATGACGATGTGTAGAAACCTATTTCTGAGCTTTGTGAACAGTTGTGTCTAACATTTTGTGTGTTTACATTCACGTTGATATCTCATGAGATATTGGATATATATTTTGGATTGCGAAATCTGTTTGAAAAGTACTCTAAAGTGCGTATCTGTGTACGTGTAAGTAAAGAAACAATTTTTGTGCTCCATCACATTATAGACAATTATTTTTGGTGATTTATGAATTTATTATTGCAATTGGTTACTCGTTACGATAAAATGTATATTAAACCTTAGTGGCAATGAGTGGTAAACACACAGTGTTAACATAGTATGTCCAATGTACTGTATTGATATGTATCATTTGGGACACAATTGTGTCACAAAATATCTGCCAGGAACGTAACCCTTACTATTATCATAGGTCTTATGGGATTCTTTGCTTCGCTATATGTTGTTTCGTTATAAGTTGCATTTTTCAGGAATGCATCACCGACGTATAGCGGGGTATTACTGTATTTTGATAGTATAGGTCAGTGGTGCCCAAACTTTTTGGCCCAAGCGCCAGATAACCAATTGCTGCACTCATTGCGGGCCACATTGTTCAATTTCATATTTTTAGTGTGCCACACTCATTCAAAATAGAGTTTAAGAAAAACTTAAGGAAATTAAGTACACCGCTCCCCAATTATAACGCCGTCGGTTATACTGCGGAATCTGATATTCCGCGGGTCTTCCTCCCTATTTCTTGGAAAGAAAGTCCTGTCATTTTTTTTCTGCTTCTATGTGCTGTCTGATCCCCCTGACGTTGGCGATCACTGCAGCGAATGCATTACGGTCTTCTGCTAGTCGAAACAGCTGTGCGGCATCTTGAACGCCCATCCAGTCACGAATATTCCTCAGCCACGAAGCCTGCCTCCTTCCAACACATCTTCTACCCTCTATCTTGCCTTTCATAATGAGTTGGAGAATTCTGTATCGATCACCTCTCAGAACATGCCCAAGATAGGAAATTTTTCTACATTTTGAGAGAAGCTCACGGTCTACATTTGCTCTTCTCAGCACCTCCGTATTAGTTTGACGGGCAACCCAAGGTATCCTGAGCATTCTTCGATGGAAGCACATTTCAAATGCCTCCAGGTGGTTCATTGTGTTTACTTTGAGAGTCCATGTCTCCGCCCCGAACATCAGCACTGACCAAATAAAGCATTTGACCATTCTCTGTCGCAACTTTAGGTTTAAGTTATCATTACAGAAGAGGGTCCTCATTTTAATGAAAGTTGTTCTGGCTCTAGCTATCCATATTTTTATTTCCTTGTAGGGGTCGGGTTGGTCAGTGATCACGCTTCCTAGGTACCGTATCTGCCCAAATACAAGCCGATGTTTTTTGTCAAAATCTATCATGAAAAAATCACCCCTCGGCTTAAATGTGAATCCGAGGAAAATTTGGGTTATGGTTAAATCTCGAAGTCTCTCATTGCCTTTGCGTTCAAATGATAGTACTATATTTTTCGTAAAGTAAATATTTGACCTACGATGAATATATATAAAAATATCTTGGCAAGATCGCTTGCATAAATTGACGATTACGCAAAATGCGTTGACAGCTTTGAATGCTCAAATGTTTGAATTTCTGTAAAACTTTACATGGAACGTGCATAATTATAAAAAGGCAATTTCTTAAGGCAATGTATATGCTAATTTCATTGGAAATAGACTTGGATGAAAAAATATCTTGGCGAGATCGCTTGTATAAATTGACGATTATGCAAAATGCATTGACGGCTTTGAACGCTCAACTGTTTGCATTTCGGTAAAACTTTACATGGAACGTGTACAATTATAAAAAGGCAATTTCTTAAGGCAATGTATATGCTAATTTCATTGGAAATAGACTTGGATGAAAAAATATCTTGGCGAGATCGCTTGTATAAATTGACGATTATGCAAAATGCATTGACGGCTTTGACTGCTTAACTGTTTGAACTTCGGTAAAACTTTACATGGAACGTGTATAATTATAAAAATGCAATTTCTTAAGGCAATGTATATGCTAATTTCATTGGAAATAGACTTGGATGAAAAAATATCTTGGCGAGATCGCTTGCGTAAATTGACGATTACGCAAAATGCATTGATGGGTTTGAACGCTCAACTGTTTGAATTTCGGTAAAACTTTACATGGAACGTGTACAATTATAAAAATGCAATTTCTTAAGGCAATGTATATGCTAATTTCATTGCATATAGACTTGGATGAAAAAATATCTTGGCGAGATCGCTGTTACTATATTTGACCTTTTGTGAAAATGAAGTTGAATGAAATTATTGTCACTGAATGTGGAACATTATTCAACTACGCAAAATTATTAATGGGAGTAATATTTCAAAATGTCAACAACTAAACCATTTCCCACACATTTCTTCAATCTCGAATAATGTATTCTAAGATGTGCATGAATGCCCGGCACACTTCAGCATAAAATCTACGAAATTTACGTTTTTGCCAAAAAATTGTGGACATTTTTGGGGGGCCGGCTTAAATCCGGGGTCGGCTTCTATTCGGGCAGATACGGTATTTAAAGCTGGTTACTCTCTCAATCTCTTCATCTTTTAGTTCTAGTGTGGCATTAGGATATGGTTGGCGGCTAAATATCATAAATTTAGTTTTACTAGTATTTATGGTCAGCCTTATTTCTTCACCTGTTTCACTGATACTGTTTAGTAGGGTTTGGAGAACTTGAGGGCTTTCAGCTAGTATAACGGTGTCGTCCACGTATCTAATCGCATTGATCAACTCGCCGTTTACTTTAATCCCATGTTGTTGTTGTTGTTCCGACGCTCTTTTGAAAATTTTGTTTGAGTACAAGTTAAATAGCATCGGGGACAGGACGCAGCCCTGCCTGACTCCTCGTTGTATAGCTATTTCATTTGTTATTCCGCTGTTCACTCTAACTTTAGCTTTTTGTCCTCAATAGAGGTTTTTAATTATGCAAACGTCTTTAGCATCTACTCCAGTGTTCTGTAGTATTTCTATGAGTTTAGCATGTTGTACCCTGTCAAAGGCCTTCTCATAATCAATAAAGCAGGCATTTATTTACTATGTACTAAAGTAAAAACAAAATATACTGACGTTTCAAGGAATCGATTAAATAAATTTCTTTTACTCACTGTATATTTTTTTTATTTGAATTTTGTTGTTTGTAGCAAGTATAGAAATTTAAAAAATGAAAAGTCATGTCCACGGTTATACCGCGGTTGTCTTATAACACGGGTTGCAGCTCCTCCCCCGATACCCCGCGTTATAACCGGGGAGCGGTGTATTTACTTTTGAATGGAAATTACCTGATATGTTTTGAATACATGTATATATTATGAGATTACAAAGGTAAACACAAAATATATTGTTTTTTAATTTTCTATTTTCCTTTTATGTCATCTTGTGTAATTTCATTGTTAAACTCATGACGACGCTCAACAGGCCAAGTGTGGCCCACGGGCCGTAGTTTGAGAACCACTGGTATAGGTCATGGCTACAACCAATGTATTTTCATGTTTTGTTTCTAGCATCAAAAGGTCTGGTAGAATACTGTTATTACCACTTTTATAATTGCTTTAATTACACCAAATTTAACACCATCACTGTCAGTATTTATATTGGAAATATGATACAATTAATAAAATTTTATATTTGGAATTATTATTAAAATGTAAAGAGATGATTAGTTTTTGTCTGAAAACAGTTTAATTGTGGTGGTTTCCAAACTGTGGGACGTGCCTCCCTGGGGGGCATGGCGAGCAGGTCAGGGGGGACGCAAAAAGACTTCAAATTGTATTTACTGTTGTTTTAACTGTCACAATTGTGAGATCTACGTTATGCAGTCACCGAATTCTAGCTCTCAAGTGGCTAGGGCGTATCATTTGCCATATACAGTAAGTCTCCAACTTACACTGTTAATTCATTCCGAAGGTGGCCGTGTAAGTCCAACAATGCTTAAATACGTTATATTTTTTGACATATACGTTCGTTTCAATGGATATTTAAAGCTAAAAAAGTACTGCTTATGTGATAAGGGTTTATAGTTTGTTTATGAAGAGAAGTACAGTAACGAAACACGACTTCCACCCACAGGATAACAAATCTAAATGGCGAAAGCGACACTGTCAGCTAAGCGTCAACGTACAGTAATCCCTAGGTTTACGAGCTTAATTTGTTCCTCGAAAACTGCTCGTAAGGCGAAAACTCGTAAAACAAAAATTAATTTCCCAATACATCCCATGTTATAAATTTTATAAACAATAGTTACATCATTAAAGTTGGGATGCTGTGACGTTCTGCGCATTTGAGAAGATTCGAGAACCGACGAAAGCCGAGAATAGGTGCCAGGAAAAATGATCGGTTTGTGAGAAGAAGGAGATCGTATTATAAGAGAAAATTGGCTCGTAAATTGAAAAACAGGTATTAATTTCTGCATCTCATATAAGCAAAAACTTGTAAACCGAATGCTTGTATACCAAAGGATTACTGTACTAGTAATGCCATCTATTGAGCGGCAGTTGAACTAACGATCGAGCGGGCTAATAAGTTACGTCATGTATCCATGTATCTATGGATCCATGTAACTCGGACCTGTGTAAGTAGGGGACTTACTGTATATGACATATAAGGAAGCGCAAGGACATTTTTCTTAGTTAAAGGGGGACATGGCTTTGTAAAGTTTGGAAAGCGCTGGTTTAATGGAAGTAGGAGATTATTTTTGTAATATATCAGTTTTTGAAATTTTGCTGTTAGGTTGAAATAACGTGTTTATCATTGTCAAATCATTGAAAATTGCATGTTATACAGCTTTTGTGTAAAATTCTTTTTCGTGAAATGCATTGTTAAGAAGGTGATGAATTATCTAAATGGTGACGTCACTCAGCCTTGAAAACTAGGGCTGATGCAGATGAGATGGGAAGCTGAAATTGAGCATTTATGTCAATGTGCACAATCGATGATGCAACCCTATAATTATAAATGTTTTAATTTACTTTGATGGTTGATGCTTAAACTAGGCCGGTCATATGGAAAATCGGATGTGGGGGATTTACTTATGTAATGTCTCAGTTTTTGTCAAATATCACTTCCTAAGGACTGTTCTCTGTTGTCATTAATGTTGCAGAGGATATAAGTTTCTCAAATCAGAAATATATCTTTTAAACTACGGATCTGCAGTTTAATTCAATTAGTATTTATATAAATCCTTATGTAGGTTGCAAACGCACAGAATATAAAAAATATTTACGTACAGTGGAGCCCTGCAATAATGCAGTGATTGGGGTCCAAAAGATTCGACCACAATAAATGCGGGGTCGCATTATAGCGAGGTTATGAAAATTTACCATGTCAAGCCGGTCAGTTAAGTTTTGTAAAAAAACAACGGTGGATATGTTATTACATGTATTTCATTATCCCAGTGTACCGTATTGACTCGAATATAGTGCGATGTTTTTTTCTGGAACATGAACCTTTAAAAGTCGCACTTGCACTATATTTGAGTACTTGGGATTCTAAAATACCAAAAATTCGTAGCTTTAAAAAAATAACCGCCCATTCTGTGTGTATGTTTAAGAGAATACAAGATACTTGTTACATTGTAAATGCATTGTTCATGCATGTTATGATGCTATATTGTACTCGAGGCACTGTTGTTCTTTGTATATAAATTTTAAGAGTATAACGATAGGCACAAAGACTGGGTCAGCATCACCACCGTGGATTGAATGCGTCACACAAGCATTAGAGTCACAAAATTGTAGCAGTGATAAAAATTAAACTCGTCTTTTTAAATAATGGGAGCACCGGTTACAATATCACATTCTGTCGCAACATTGTTAATACTAGCTACTTTTACACTCATACATTAAATTACTATGTAAATGCGTGGGATTTTTCCACAGGTCTGTCTTTCAGGAGATTTGGCTGCCGGGAAACCGGGCAGGAGAATTAGTAGGATCAAGTTGTTCCTTTTCCCACTTCCACTTGAAGGAATTCTGAGTGGTGAAAAAACTCCCCATCTGTGTAGGGAAGCTCCCATTCATACTAGATGAACAAATATTAGTTCGTGACGCTTGGCCTTGGGGCGTAATACAGTCTCAAAAAAGTGGAGTGTGGACGAATTGCGTAATATGACAAAAAAATAGTTACGTGGTAAACAAAAGAGGACTATCTAGGAGGAGATTTCTGCTATAAGTATAGTATCGGTATAAACGGATCATCCAAAAAAATGCGTCACATAGGAGGGAGATGCTTAATTTGAGCAAAGAATCGGGGTGCGCGGGATACACGGGGGTGCGGCTTACATGAGTAAATACGGTAGAATAGCTATTTTTTACTGGGAATTTAATACCTACTCAGTTGGAAACAAATATTGTTTTTGAGATCATAATAATAATTTATTTATTAAGATTTTTTGCCTGCAACTAGTTCTTTCAATGATCGTGGAGATATCGTGTTAAACTGGATGATCAGTCAATTTTGGCGCCATTTCATTTTCTTTTTCTATGAGATTCTTCTGAAATTATTTTGAAATCATTTTGGGAGCCATGTCACGATCGCGTTATATCCGAATTCACGTTATAGCAAAGCGCATTATAGCGGGGCTCCACTGTATATGTTAAAAAAGCATAATTAGCTCGATTTCATTAATGTGTACTAAAAGCTTTTGTTATGACGTTAAACATAACAAAAAATGAAATTTAGATTTGAGTGTATCAAAAAACATAACGAAAAACAATATCTTTTTCGACCGTAACAAAAAACAACAAAAAGTATTGTTTTATTTGGCATCACTGGCTCAGAGGTAACCATGTCATGTCCTGTAAAGCAAGTAAAGATATGAGATACTGAAAATTATTGAGAAAGTAGAAAAAATCCAAGTGAAAAAAGAATCCTCGAAGAAGAGAAAGACTGGAAAAGAATCAAAATACAGCAAATTTGAAGCATTCTATTCACTTGGCATCAACAATCACGGGCTGTTAACATCCCCAACGACGGCAACATAATATGGGAAAAAGCTAAGCAGATATACTATCATATACTTAAATATAGTGTTACATGCTATTGTTTATATTAAACATTTTCTGCTTTCGTGTCATCATTTTGTTTTCATGGTCCCTTCAAAAATGATTGACTGAGGTTTTACTGTATTAGTGTTGTTTAATTGCATCACAATGCCAGACATTCTGTCCATTATATCCAAAGTCCGTACCATCAAGATCTGATATACCAAGCGTTCACTTTATTGGTATTTCATAATGAATTATATTTTAAAAGATTTTTACATTGGAAACTTTTATATTAAGACATTAGAAAGCTAATAAATTTGTGATGAAGGTTTCTCGGTTTTCACACTGGGTGCAGGCTTGGAATATTTCCATTTCGGCATCTAGCCTGCACCTGGTGAGAAACCCGAGAAACCTTCATCATGTCTATTTGCCAGAAAAGACTGAAATCTATCTTCAGTTAACAAATTGATAATAAAATTTATTTTTTATTTCAATTAGACTAAAAATGAAAAATTAAATAAATTAAAATTTTTTCAAATTACAGGCAGTCCTCGACTTTTGTACAACTCGCACTTTCGTACATTATACATTCTCACCCCTAAACCGCCTATCGTATGCTGAATTCGGACTTTCGTACATCAGCTGACGAACAAACATTTCGAGCTATCTCATAGTGGAACTGTCTGTCAGCCAAGCCAACACTTTTAATAAATTACCAAATGAAGCAAAATGCATAAATATAATAAAATTCAAAAGACTAATGGCTTCTTGGCTGGAATCTAAATCATTCTACTCAATTGATGAGTTTCTAGAAAGTGACCTAGCAGAATTAAATTTCTGAAGACAAAACTGACCTTAAAGTATGTTATGTAATAATATATAGGGTTGGCCAACCAGTCAAAAATTGGTCAATTGACTGAATTTTTTAGTGCTTTTTCTGAACAGGTCAAAAATTGGTTAAAAATACATGCAGGTTTCTTGTTGGCATTCTGGACCTGTGAAGTAGCACTAACAAATTTGGTGGATATTAAACACATACTATGGGCTTGGGATACTTTCCAGTTAGGTATCAAAACATTGCTCTGTCTGCATAACAACCATTAAGGAATACTTAATTGAAAAATGGTTTAGGGATAAGCGGATAACACATGCACACACAAACAATCCCTGCTTAATATGTATATAGGATATTTTTATGCTGAAATATTGCAATCTCAGCTCAGCAAAGCTTCATAAAAAATACAAGTGTATACAAATACTTGTATGTCTGATCATCGGCGGATACCTCCGCAACCCTCTCCCCTCCCCTTTGGCGGGGGGCCCAGACCCAAATAAGGCCCAATATCGAGGAATTGGGGGCCAATTGTTTTACTTGGCAAGGAAGCATTTTTTTACTTGGTGAGGAGGACTTGAACGATTCTGCTCTGCCGCTGCTGATCATTCAAAAGATAAAGGTTTTACTGTTACAGCAGTTACTGACCAGTGCTGCCAAAAGAAATTTGAAAATGTCACTAAATCCACCATCAAAAGTAGCTAAAAATAAATGTGCAGAAATACTTAAAAATAGTTCTTATTACATCTAATTAGTAACATTATAATCTTCTTGAAGAGAAATCACAATTAAATTAATATTTGAATAAATAGAATAAAAAAATCTGATGTGGCCAACACATGACGTTCTCCATATTTGGGGTATAGATATTTAAATTATTATGAATAGCATTATAACGTAAAATTATTATTTCATATCATAAAAGAATACAGTCGTCCTTATTGCCGTCAATTAGGTATATTTTGAATATGTTTACAGAATTCACCGCTACATGGTGGTGGCGCTGTATACTGGAAATTATGAATAAGTTAAATACTTCCGAAATGGATGGTTCTACAAAAATTTGTTTCATACAAAACTTGGAAGAAAAGTTATTCTCTACAACTTTGGTCCTCATGAAGATTACCAATAACGACGTTTTTAAGGAGATATTTGACGGAAACCGAAAAAACCAATTACCGTATTCACCTGAATCTAAGACGACCTTTTTTTCCAAATTTTCAGCTGTAAATATCAAGAGTCGTCTTACATTCGAATACGAAGTATATTTAAGCATTTAATCAATGGTTTTTACAACAAATGGTATATTAGAGTAAACAATTCACAACAGCAAATTCAAGTACGTACATAAAGAAGTGAAATAAACAAATAGTAATAACAATAAGAAAAACATGACGGGAATAATAATTATTTAGACTAATAATCATCGTCGACGATCACAATACATACGTACTTTCATCTTGCCCGTAATGTCAACCGCGATGTCAAAACAAATGAGAGCGGAAATCATTGGGATTCCCCTTTCAAACGACGCACCGCGATTCACTAAGTGTGACAGTAATTTTGAGTTGTGCATTCTTGATTTAAATGCACAACCCTTAAGTTAAAATGACAGATCATGTTGAAGTACGTGGCACGAGTGCAAAGGGGAAGTTAACAAAGGAATTAGACGGAGCTAAGATACAAATTTTAAGCTGATCGTGATAAATTACACCGAAAAAACTAATAACTGTGATGCGAGTAGAAAGTTCGGTGTATCTGAGGCAAATGTGCGTCGATGGAAACTCTCAAAACAGGAACTAGAAAAAGCCAAAGCCACAAGGAAGTCGCTCAGTGGTCCAAAATTAGGCCGATTTCATGGCACTGAAGAAGAAGAAGTAGTGAAGTTTGTGCGCACCATGAGGAAGAACGGTATGCCTGTTTCGACTGAAAGTATTATACTTAAAGCTAATGAAATTACTAGAGGACTTAATATATCATTGCAAGAATTCAAGGCCAGCAGAAGTTGGTGCGTGAGAATGATGCGACGAAATAATTTTTCTTTACGGCGACGAACTTCGCTGTCAGAAATTGTCAGAAGACTGTTGAAAAACTTCTCGCTTACCAGAAATACGTAATTGGACTTAGAAAAAGCAATAATTACCTTTTGAGCCAAATAGGAAATGCCGATGAGACTCCGGTTTTCTTCTACATGCCATCTAATTATACTGTGAACGAAAAAGGTGCGAAGTCCGTCCTAATTAAAACTACAGGCAACGAAAAAATGCGAGTCACGGTAATGTTGGCGGTTTTAGCAGATGGGACTAAATTACCACCATATGTGATTCTAAAGCGGAAAACAATGCCTAAGAAACATTTGCCAAGTGGAATAATAGGTGTCAAGAAAAGGGGTGGATGAATAAAGAACTAATGAGAGATTGGTTGCATGTGGTGTGGAATAGACGGCCAGGAGCTTTACTGAAACAAAGAGCAATGCTTTCACTGGATGCATTCAAGGACACATCTCCCGAAATTAAAAACATAATGAGTGCGATGAATATTGATCTTATTGTAATACCTGGAGGAATGACATGGCAACTTCAAGTTTTAGGTGTTGCTGTCAATAAGTGTTTTAAAAATAATTTAAAGGTTTTGTATTCTGAGTGGTTACAGAGTGGAACTCACACTTTAACACCAAAAGGAAATCTTAAGAAACCTGAAGTTGCAATGCTGTGCCAACGGATCAAGGCATCGTGGCAACAAATAAATGCAAAAGTAATAGTGAAAGGATTTAAGAAATGCGGCTTATCTAATGCCATGGATGGGAGTGAGGATGATGTTTTGTGGGAGACTGATGATGAAGTTGAGAGTGATAAAGATAGTGAGCATGAGGAAAATAGTGAAGGTTGCATAGACAGTGATGATGACTAACACAATAAAATGATTTTATGCAGCACTTGGATTGAAATGTTTTTTTGTTGTCCTGAAATGAGTATATTCTTTCAATGTATTTACTTTATTTTTAATGTTATCTTAAAATGAATGCTACCATTTAATTTGTTTGAAAACCTGAATGGTTCTATTTGTGATGTGATCTTATGATTTTAAAATGTTAAAAGACAATGACATTCAAGAAAAGTATAAGAGAAAATAAATATTTCACAAGATTTATAATTTTTGTAGTCATGAAGGTCAATTTGAGCTTTTTTCTCTTTTGGAATCATCAAAATGGGGGGTCGTCTTAGATTCAGGGTCGTCTTGGATTCGGGTGAATACGGTATTTATATATAATTCCTAAACAATAACTGCTATGGAAAATCCTTTCAAATGACAGTTGTAGGAAATTACATTATCTATAACATTTGTATAGAATTGTATATGTAATAATGATGTTTTAATGGAGAAATATCGCAAAAATCGGGCTTCCAATAAACCTCGACTTCCAGTTAACCGGTTTTGTCCAAAAACTAATCAGTTTTTTGTGCTCATGCGAAAGTGTTATATATAAAGTTTTGTAATGATATGGCAAGTACTTTTCGAGTTAGAGTGCCCACAATCAAATACACACAGACTTCATTCCAAAAATAGTCTAAACGTGCTCTAGGGACCTCAAAACGTGTATTTCCGTTGAAATCTCGAAGTTGATTTTTTTTGTGGTCACAATACTTTCCCATACATCATATGGAGAAAGTAATAATGCAGAAGTTTTACAAAATGGAAAGGATAAAAGCATTTATAGTCCAAGCTTATAAAGTAAGTAGAAAAGTGAAAGATTTAAAAAAATGTACAATAAAAATACTGAAGTAATCCTTCAAATACAAACAAATCACATTGGGATAATTCTTCTTCACTTAAATTACCATCTTTTTGCTTTCTTTTCAGCTGAAAACCTATATGCACCAGTGGAAACAGTACTATTATTTACAACAGTCTTGATCACATCGTAATCGTAACAAAATTTTCCATGTTTGTTAAACAATATTTAATAGCCAAAACTGCCTTTAAAGTCTTGACACTCATTCTTTTCCGTAATTTCGACTTCAAAATGCTCATGTTACTAAATTGAGGTTCAACGTTAAATCATTTGGGTGGGGTAATGTGAGTATTATTAATGCCAGATTTGAAATGTCCTCAAAAGGATTTCACGCCAAAGTTACAACGATTCTGAGTTTTCTGTCCACATTACTGTATGTAGTTTTTTTTATACAGAAAATCAATACAAGCTGAATCTTTGACAAACATTTTAGCTATATTAAGTATTCCTGTAGTTTTGGGGAAATTACAGTAAAAAGCACCGTACCTGCCCGAATATAAGCCGACCCCAGATTTAAGCCGACCCCCCAAAAACTTCCACAATTTTTCGACAAAAACGTAAATTTCATAGATTTTATGCTGAAGTGTGCCGGGCATTCATGCACATCTTAGAATAAATCATTTGAGATGGAAGAAATTTGTAGAAAATAGTTTAGTTGTTGACATTTTGAAATATTACTCCAATTAATAATTTTGACTTGCTGAATAATGTTCCACATTCAGTGACAATAATTTCATTCATCTCCATTTTCACAAAAGGCCAAATATAGTAACAGTGATATTGCCAAGATAATTTTTCATCCAAGTCTATTTCCAATGAAATTAGCATTTACATTGCCTTAAGAAATTGCATTTTTATAATTATACACGTTCCATGTAAAGTTTTACCGAAATTCAAACAGTTGAGCATTCAAATCCGTCAACGCATTTTGCGTAATCGTCAATTTACGCAAGCGATCTCGCCAAGATATTTCTTCTTCCAAGTCTATTTCCAATGAAATTAGCATATACATTGCCTTAAGAAAATGCATTTTTATAATTATACACGTTCCATGTAAAGTTTTACCGAAATTCAAACAGTTGAGCATTCAAATCCGTCAACGCATTTTGCGTAATCGTCAATTTACGCAAGCGATCTCGCCAAGATATTTTTTCTTCCAAGTCTATTTCCAATGAAATTAGCATATACATTGCCTTAAGAAAATGCATTTTTATAATTATACACGTTCCATGTAAAGTTTTACCGAAATTCAAACAGTTGAGCATTCAAATCCGTCAACGCATTTTGCGTAATCGTCAATTTACGCAAGCGATCTCGCCAAGATATTTTTTCTTCCAAGTCTATTTCCAATGAAATTAGCATATACATTGCCTTAAGAAAATGCATTTTTATAATTATACACGTTCCATGTAAAGTTTTACCGACGTTCAAACAGTTAAGCAGTCAAAGCCGTCAATGCATTTTGCATAATCGTCAATTTACACAAGCGATCTCGCCAAGATATTTCCATATATATATTCATCGTAGGTCAAATATTTACTTTACGGAAAATATAGTAGTATCATTTGCACGCGAAGGCAATGAGAGACTTCGAGATTTAACCATAACCCAAATTTTCCTCGGACTCGCATTTAAGCCGAGGGGTGATTTTTTCATGATAGATTTTGACCAAAAACATCAGCTTGTATTCGGACAGACACGGTATTTTAGTATTACCAAACACCTATATTGATTTTAATAAAGATATATAAAAATAATTAGATTTGTTTATTTTGAATATTGCGTGTACGGTAGAACCTCATAAACCTGGCATTCAAAAACCCGGCATTCTCAAAAACTCGGCACTTTTTTGAAAGTTATATGTAAAAAATCCTAATACCCGAGAAATTACTTTAAATGATGTAAACTTATCTATATTCATTGTTTCGTTTACCTCATTAGAACCATGTTTAGATTCGTAGCGATAGCAATTATTTTTCATTAATGCAACAACTACTTTTGTTAAATGTAATTCTGACATGGCTTCAAAAAAAGAATACAACCCATAAGTGGTTACAAAACGTAAACAGAAAAATCTCACGATTGAAAAAATGTGGAACTACTAAGAAAACTTGAAAATGGTACTTCAGTGAAGAGACTCTGCAAAGAATATGGCATTGGTAGTTCCACTGTGTATAACTTAAAGAAGAAAAAAAATGGAAATATTGAAATTTTATGCAGAAAGTGATACACCTAAAGCTATGTGTAGCCATAAAACACTACACGTCCCAGGTAAATATTGTTGATAAGGTTTTGTTTGAGTGGTTTCATCAGCAAAGAAGTGAAGGTGTATCTATTTCAGGCCTAATGCTGATACAGCAAGCGAAAATTTTTCACAATAGCAAAAAGAGGGGTAGAAAATGACATTGAAAACTGGGCTGATATCGACGATGATGCGCCTGTCGTACTTCAGCTAACTGGTGTGAAATAATCGACATGGTTTTGAAACCTGAGCATGAAAAAGACGAAGAAAATGAAAGTGATGATGATCAAGAGATAGTTAAGGACACACCTTCAATAGATCGCTGTATACAGCTGTACACAGATACAATAGCTGCTTTAGAACAATGCTCTTGCTTTGATTTTCAAGAGATTACGTGTTTGTATTGAATACAAGATAAACTTATGAAGGAAAAATCAAAATGCATAAAGCAAGCTAGTTTGCCTGATCTGTTTAAAAAAAAATTCTCAGAATAATGCGTGATGAAATTAATGTTGTAAATGCGAATAAGATATGTTTTATTTCACGTTTGTTATTTTTTAATGGTTCTTTTATAATTCTTCGTTTTAGTGCATGAATAATCATTAGTCTTTATTGATAATGGGTTCCCTTTTAATTGCTATTCATTTGAATTATATAATCAGTTACCAAAAATGTACATTACTTAAGGATTTTTTATAAATTTTCAAAAACCCGGCAAATGCTAGGCCCCGAGGTTGCCGGGTTTATGAGGTTCTACTGTATTTCTTTCCAAATACAGATGACGCTAAATTTGTCGTCAGATTAGGAGAAAATTGCTACATTAGCGATATGTCACTAAACCATAAAAAAAGTAAAAACTCGCTAAATCTAGTGACAAAGTCTCTAAATTGGCAACACTGTTACTGATTTGTCTATTTTTTACATGCTCAATCAGCAATATTATCGAGTTTCAACTTTCTACTATTTTTTACCGATTGCAACAGTTGGAAATGACGAACTTGTTTCGTATTGGCATTTGATTTAGTCAAATGTATGAAAAGCTATAAGATTCAAAATATTTGCACTTATGTTTTCGTACAGAAGAAAATTTTAAGACGTAAATAGGATTGAGTCATAAGATTTTTCTCAATTTTGCGTGATTTAAAAAAAATTACTTGAACTTCTACACGAGTTTATGGAATATGTTCTGTAAAATAATATTATGTAGTTTCCATTTATAATTTATAGTAGATAGATTCAGGCGTCACTTCATGGAAGCTCATAATATTATTCATCTTAAATGAAACACTTCGTATTTCTCCACAATTTATTAATTATGCGACCGGTTTCGCCCGTACTTCAGTATAATCTGGCAAGATGATGCCATAGTACAGTCAAAACTGGTCTCATAATTAACCTTTAACTAGTACCATCTTTTTGTCATTCATAATTACTACCATGGGTGAAATATGACCCACAGATATTTTCAGTTTAAAAAAAAGGGAAAAAATGCCACTTTTTCTTTTACAATATTTTTATTCTGTTTCTTATTAAAAAGAGAACGAAATCAAAAATAAATTGCGAAATAACAGTTAATCAGTCAGGATATCTGTCTTCAAAAACAGAACGTATACAAAAATTTTGGACGCTTTCCATTTCAAGTTATTCCATCTCACAGAGAAATCCCAGAACCTTCCCAAGTTATTTTTTCTTCCTTCATATAAAACACTTCAATCTTAAAATTTAAAAAAATATCAGTAAATCACCCAGAGGATAATGGCCGTGATGCATTTTACCCATTACAAAAAGTTGGAACAAGACCTCTACTCACTTTTGCACATATTGCACAGGCATCTTTCTTAAGAATGATTCTTGCAGACATGTTGTAGACAGTTTTCACAGATTGTGGAATGTTTTTGGTCAGTTTTGACACATTGGCAACACATTTTCCTTTTCCGACTCTCCTCTGACTGTCGGGAGTTGTGGGGTGAATTTTGTTTCTCGCGCATCCCCACTATTTTGTAAACCAGTGGTCTTAGATCGTGTCTGAGGTTTGGAATCAATGCCCTCCTTTTTACGTGATTAGAAATTAGCCCCCTTGCAATGCTCACCATGAATTCTTTTCTATTAATTTTGAGTTCAGGTTGCGCTGCTTGAAAAATTATGTGGCCGTTGACACCAGCTATATCTAAAATTCTAAAAAATATGGTAAGGGGCCATCTTCGGCTCCTCCTTTCTACAGAATAGCAAGCGCACTTCTTATCCAAGGTGTCGACACCTCCTTTGGTTGCATTAATAAAAATCAATTATTTATGGCTTGGTGTTGCTTAGTACTCTGTCGTCTTGGTGCATTGATGCATCATCACCCTCTCGAATATACGCATTCCAGTCCAGATAGAGCTTCCCATCATCATAAAACCCCTTTTCTGCCATAATAATGGTAACAACTGAAATCAAAGGTAAGAGAAAATGGTAACTCAACTACTATCATGGGTCAAAAATGACCCGGGCGCTAGATTTACAGACAAATGGAAAGAGGTGTCAGGAGCGTTTCAATGCCAACTGATGCAACACTCACTGATAGAAGAATACGTAAAGTATGATAGTGCTACCTAGTTACAAGGCGGAGAACTATTCCTTCAAAGTTTGCTCGGGTCAATTTTGACCCAATGGTAGTAGTTAAAGGTTAATAAATTGTGGAGATATATGAAATGTTTTATTTAAGATGAATAATAGTTTCCATTTGTCTGCATTGTGCTGCCACCTCTAGTAATATGCAAAAACTAGAAATTATTCTAATTGACGCCAGTCCACAGCAACTTAACGCTGATATTTTGGCAAGTTGAGGGTATAAAAATTAATTCTTAAGAATGGGCTAGAATTTTGAAGTAATGTATAGCAAGGGAAGAATAAGAAATAAAGTGTGGCAATATTTTAAGGGAATACAAGATGGAAATACTGTAAAAGGCAGGTGTATATTCTGCAACCGCATGTAACTCATAAAGGCAGAATGATTCAACATCTTTAAAATCGTGTGTAATGTGTCCTGCGGTAGTAAGAGAAAGGTTTGTCGAAAAAAAAATGCTCCCAAGAAATTGTTTTCCTTTGGTAGTAAGTCTTTTCCTGTTATAGTCGGTTCACTAGCTAAAGTCTCTTGGCCTTGAGCAGCAGTCAGTTAGCAGCAGCCAATAGGAGACAGTTTGTTTGGGAAGGTAGTGGGAGTCTCACTCCTGCTCTCGAAGAGATCACATTGGCCTGCATTGCCATTAGAAATTGCGTAGTATATCAGCTGAAGGCGAAAATCCGCAAGACCTGGCAATGCGCACCGTTATCTGCTCTCCGCACAAAAGTTGAGAGGGGTGATGGATGGGAAAACGTTCGTGATTGGCTACTTGCTCTAAGTAGGCCAAGAGACTTCAGCTAGTGAACAGACTATAATGTGTAATACTCCTCAGATGAAGATAGTGGGCTTACAGAAATAAAAGCTAATAGTGTAGCTCAGACTGTAGATGTTCCCCTACTTATACCCGCCAATTCATCATTGGCAAGTGATGTGGGCCCCACAGCATCTCAGCAGCAGAAACCAGGATTATTAGGATTTTTGGACAGAATGAGTCCACAACAAAAGACTGAACATGACAGAGTGTTTGCTAAAGCTATGCATGCAAGTAATTTGCCATTTCACATTATAGAAAACTTCTATATTGTAGGTTTTTTTGGTAAATTGCCCCCAATTTATACTCTACCAGGAAGAAAATGCTTGGCTGGACATCTTCTTGATGAGACTTATGACAAAATATTACAAAAAATTTGTAGTATTAATGAAGAGGCATCTCATCTATCTATTGTCTCAGATGGTTGGAGCAATGTTCGAAATGAAGATATCATTAATTTCATGGTAGCAGCTCCTAAACCATTATTCTACAAATTTTTAAACACAAAAAAACACCACCACACAGCAGAGTATGTAGCATCACAATCTGAAACTAGCCTCAAATAAAGTATTTTCTGTTGTGACTGATAATGCAGCAAACATGAGATGTGTATGGAATATTGTGAAGAAAAAATTTTCAAATATACAGCTGTACAGTTGCTCTGCTCACACATTTTATTCATGATCTAGAAAGTATTCAGTCAATTCAATCCCACAATTGAAAAGTTAAGAAGATTGTCAAATTCTTCAAAAACAAACATATTCCAGCTGCTGTACTTCATCGATGCCGTAAACAGCACAATATAAATTCAACATGGAGCATGTCTTGTCTTACACATTGGGCATCAGTGGTACTGTGTTTGCAGAAACTTCAACTATATAAGAAAGTTTTGCAGTCAGCTATAATAGAAGATAGTACTTCTAGCATCTGTTCACGAGACATTAGAAGTGACACATTAGATAATGTTGGCCTTTGGGTACGCAATTTGAAATATCTAGATATGTTGCTATCCACTTCTGAAGCAATACATAAAGTTGAAGGTGACAAATGTACACTGGCAGAGGTGAAGTCTGAATTCATGAAAATTCAGGACCACATAAATGACAAATGCAAAGAATTACCACTTTCAGCAGCTGAGGAAAAACTGATAAAAGAAATGATAGAAAAAGGCAAGTGCCAAGTAATCACTGATGTGCACAATGCAGCATATCTTTTAGATCCCCGATATCAAGATGATATGCTGAAAATGAAGAGTTTGACGATGCATGCAATTTAATACTAAATGTGGCCAAATTTAGAAATTTTCCTGACAGCAATTCTATTTTGGCTGAAATAGTTAATTTAAAAGCAAGAAGTGGCACTTTCAACTCAAAAATGATATGGAATGTAGTTGAATCTATTAATGCAGGTCAAACTACACCATCAAACTGGTGGAAGGGTCTCTGCAATTCCGGTTTACTAGCAGAACTTGCTGACATTCTGCTGACATCTCCCAGTTCTACTGCTTGTGCTGAGCAAAACTGGTCAGTTTGGGAGAACATCCACACCAAAAACAGAAACAGACTCAAAGCAGAAACTGCTGGGAAGTTGGAAACAGTTTACCATAATTTCAGACTTATGAAAAATATTACTGAAAAGGATGAAGATATGTTGACATATCCAGCGATGGAATCAGATTCTGGGGAAACAGAGTGAGGACATGGAAGGTGAATTGCTTTTAAAAAGATAACCATAGTGAGAACACTGAATGAAAAATAAAGTGAAACTGACTGTTGGGCACTACAAACACCTGCTTTTTTTATATTTTACATGAACCAGAACGGTTTATTAAAGTTTGTTATTGTACAATGAATAGTATTTCAACTTCTTTATTGTTTTTAATCTTTATTTTTATTTTGGCCTAAACTCCAGGTTGTGTTTTCGAATGTTCATGTTAAATACTTATAAATTATACAGTAGTATTGAGTGTTTACATAAAAATCTACTCAAATACTATTTTTTCACCATTTTTGACCTATTTTTGAGTAAATTTCACCGGTCAATTGACCTAAAAGTTTTTGACAGGTCAAAAAACCCAACCCTACCTACAACACACAAAAAACAAAATTAACAAATTCAAAACTCAGTACTTGTCCCATAATATATTATCCTCCGTGCCATCCAATTAATTAGAAATGCAGCACTTTTTGAATGCCTTAGCAACAAGCTCAAGAGAATACTGTCCAACGCAGCGGAAATCCAACCAGTCAGATCGGAAAGAGATGCCTTTATTTTCCCAGTCGGTGATCCATGGAAGAAAGCCACTCACTGGTCAAAAACCCAACCCTAATAATATATGTAATGTAAGATTTGTATGTAATGTTTTTTAACCCATTCAACGCGGCACCGAAAATCCGAGTTCTTTGCCGGTGACTGAATCCAGTTTCCTTACATTTCCAGTAGAATTTAGTGCAAGAAATGCAGATATGAAAGAATTTAACGAAAAAACACAAAAATAGATTTTTAACGATTTTTTAAAATACGTACCGAAACAACAAGTTATTACAGAAAAATACGCAAATCGTCGAAAAAAATTAATAATATAAAAATGAATTTTCCTAAAATATAAAAAGGACCAGGAAAGAAAAGAAAACAACCTTTAATTGATAATAAAACGACTAATTTTCATTCACTGAAGGTAATTTGAATCGAGTACTTACCGACAAATTATTAGAGGAAAAACACGCAACTCGTCGAAAAAGTTAACGATGTACAAATGAATTTTATTATAATATAAAAAGGAATTGGAAAGAAAATAAAATAACCTTTAACTCATAATAAAACTAAATCTCAATCACTATAGGAAAATCAGAGTGAATACGTACCCAAAAAAGAAAGTCGAAAATCCGAAGAAAATCCACCAATTGCAAAACGGACTTTCCTCAAGCGCTGGTTAGAGTCAAACTGATGGCTGGAGATGCATAGGAAACTCATTCCGCCGGCGGTCCCTTACTCAGACCGTTACAACCAGATGTAGTGCTATGACTGGAATTCCAGTCATGCCGCCATTCAATTGAACCACCATGACTGGAATTCCAGTCACGCCGCATGGAATGGGTTAATATTGTACAGGCGGTCCTCGACTTTCGTACGCTCGACATTCGTACAATACACACTTTTGTACATTATACATTGACACCCATGAACTGCCTTTCATATGCCGAATTCAGACTTTCGTACGTCAGCAAAATGACGAACGAACATTTTGAGCTACCATATGGTGGTGCTGCCTGCCAGCCAATAGCTTCGGAAGCACTGTTTATTTGTGAAATTATTTACATATTTTATTGCATTTTGCCCTATCTCTCTATATTATAAAATCGTTATGGTCATCATCATAGTCATGCATAATGCTCTAATTTTGTGAATAACTCAATTAGAAATAAACTTGGAAGTCTGAAATTTCTCAAGATTTCAGTGTTAATGAATCTTTACGTTATGACTAAAAATATTTCAAAATAGGTCGTGGGTTGACTCCAGAGGATGACTGTTGTTTCCCATAAGGTAGCACGTAAAATCACCTTTTTGGTTTGAAGGCTTTCATCCTTTTACTCTTTAAATTATCTTAAAATTGAGTTATCGACACAAAATTTGCGCTAAAACACGCCAAAATGAACGAGGATTCTTATTCTTACTGTAGAATACTCAAACTAATTCGAATTCACTCATATTTTGAATTTATACTCGAGTTGTGGTAATTTTTTTAACATTTCAATAATAAGATTCCATGGTTACCGGAATTGTTGTCCTTGGTAATTTCCGTGCATATGCACTTAAATAAAGGCTTAAAGATCGAAAATAAGATGAAAACTTGCTCCAAATGACCTAAGACAGGGATGGCGAACCTATGGCACGCGTGCTATAAGTGGCACGCAAGACGATTTTGGTTGGCACGCCAACGAAAGGTGAAAACCAATCAAAGCATTTATCGTACTGATTTAGTATCGCAAAAACATTTGTGTTATTTAGTTAACTATTGTAAACATAAGTTTTGCGGTTACAAATTTCAATCTCCTATGTCTTGATCACGAATTTCATTTAGTTGGTATGCAAAAAAAATCAGACTTTTTTGTGGTACGCAAGGCAGAAAAGATTCTACAATTTCAGCAACATTGGCACGCGGGCAATAGAAGGTTCACCATCCCTGACCTAAGATATGAATTTATGAATGAAGCAGCGAATCTTTAGCCTCAATTGGTCGCTCATTGGACTTAAGCCGGTCGATTGTGTGTTCAATTGTGAAGGAAAAGAACAAAATTAAAGAACATGTATGAAATGCTAGAAATATATCGTCCATGATTGTGTCTAAAAGGCCCCTGCTCAAACAACTAAACATTTATACCATAATTAGAGATTTTATAATATTTTTTGGTTCTTTGGGAATGGAATCCCCATTATAACATGTAAGTCTATTGTTCATCATTCGTACATTCGATTTTGTACACATTTTCAGGAACACATTACGTAAGAAGGTAGGTGACTGCCTGTATATAACTTTTATATTGATGTACTAAAAAGCAAAAAATAAATTACATTGACATGGGGTGAGGGAGTCATCTGTTAAGATAGATTCTCAAAGTTCTCTTCCCTATTAATAACAAATCTAGTGTTAGGATACTATGCAATAAAATTTGTACACATCTTAACATAAAAGTTTGATAGTATAGCCAGATATAACCTTGATACAACATCTAAAATTTAAATTATCAGCTCAGCACAAATAAAACTTCTTTCTTTGCCACCTAATTGTATGTAATTCTCTTGAAATAGATGTCCGGGAAGAATGCATAAAAAAATTTGGTGATTTCCCTCCTTTATCCTTATGTTCCTACTCAGTCTTTGGTGGCTTCTTTGGTCTATTTACTTTCTGAACTCCTATTCAAAAAGAAATCCAAACTGGGTGATGGCAAACTCATTTCAAAGGGAAAAAATCTGCTTTAGTCTCAGCATCTTTTACAACAGTAGTTAACCAAGAATTCATTTATGGGTTTCCCTGGGCTAGGTAGTTGCCAAAAATGTGTGAGATAAGATGCCTTTTAAGAACAAAGATCTAAATTGTATAAAGGGGAAAAATTAGCAAATAATGGAGGAAAAAATATATAAGTAAATGAGAAACCTGTGATGATGCAGTGGCATCAGTTGTTCTGTAAGGGTTACTGAAGATGATATTTTAATTTGAATTTCATTTGGCTCAAATTTTGAAACTAATATCAAACGACAACAAAAGCACAAAATAGCACCTAAAAATATTAAGTTGACTTGGAATCAACTTAAAATGTTTGCATAAAGGAAACTCCACATACCCAAGGAACAAAACAGATGCAATATTGTAAAAGTTGCTCTCACAGTTTAGATTTTTAGAAGTTTCTTTTAATTTTATTACAATAAAAGGGGAATGTGACTTACTCAAATCACATCATTCCATCATGCCTGTCACTTTGTTGCACAGAAAAATATGAACTTATAGCCTTCGCTAATAAAATCATGATATGATTTGATGGGCAGGATATACAACAAAAAAGATAAATACCCTGAGTGAAGGGTTAGTTATTTTGGAGCTTAATGAAATTAATAAAACATCTTATTTATGCAATAAAGCAGGAGTAATACACTACCAATTTTTGTCTGGTCTGCTTCAGGATGACAACATTAGCCTGCCCATAGCTTCATCAGAATTTGTTGCATGATTCAATTCTACTTTTGAGAGGTAACCTTTCACAGTACTTTCTGGCTCTTCTCCTATACATTTACATTTCTTTCTTATTTCAGAGAAATATCAGCACTCAGCTGTAATTACACCTCCGAGAAATTTTCAATTTGATAATAAATTACTCAAATGGAATATATAGTGGTTTTCATTACCTGGAAAGTTATATAGATGGCAGGTCTTGATATAAGGGTAGCTTCTGAAAACTCATGTATACTAAAGTGATCTTCTGGTTCTTCTATTTCACAACAAAGACGAAAGAATTTCTTGAATTTTTCATGGCACTCAATGATAAAAGGATTTAAGCAGGTAAGATGCTTTGATTCTTCTCCAAACTGAAAAGAAAATCAGTTAAAAAATGTCACCATTAATTGAATTAATGCACATAAGGTAAAACATTTCATTCTCAGCATTTTTAAGCTCACTCCTTTCTTGGACGCAGAAAACTGAAGAATTTTTGCTATACTAGCCAAATTACGTCTACGATCATTTGAGAGGGTTTTGTCAGCTGGAAGACTGATGATATCAAAAGCATCAGGAGCTACAATTGCCGAATTTATGAATTGATAGTAAATGAAGTTTCCAATGACCTAAAAATGAAATGATGATTATTACAAGAAATCAATAATTCAAAAATTTACTAATCGATTACCTTCAATAAATCCTTTTCTGGAGCACTAGGAAATTTGGTAGCCAAAGAATTCTTAAGTACTTTGGCAATGTATAAGAGTCCATAAGGTAACTGGTCCTTGGATTGAACAATACAATTTAAAAACATCAAAGTCGCTTCTTTAAGAGTTTTAATGCCATTGCTTAATCGTCTCTGGACTTCTTCAAATGATAAAGCTTTCTCTTGTGTAACAGCATAAGGAAGTCCGCTGCAACAGAATTTAAATAACCATATCTACATGTTATCAAAACTAAAAAATTAAATTACCATTCATTTACAAAATAAAAAGTAAAACATGGGATGAGGGCATTATATATATGGTGGTACTAAATGTTACATGTATTCTCTCACTAACTACTGGAGATTTTATCTCTATAAATAAAATTCTGATGTCTTGTTTGTACATTAGTTTTTTTTCAGAATTTCACTTTTATTGTGCATTTCGTGTGAAATGATGATGACTACAGCAATTTACAGACTTGGTGTCTGTTTGTTTGTCTGTATGTCTGTTCCATCATCACGCCAAAACGGAAAGTCAGATTTTCATGAAACTTGGAACCTATCTTTAGGTCAGCCCAACTTAGAATCTAGGGTGTATGGTATCTGGAAATTCTTGACGGTAAGGGGGGTTGTGGGAGGGCGCCAACCATAAAATTCACAAAATCTCGCTTACCATTGCTTTTAAAGCAAAAATGCATATAACAAAAGTTGTTGTAAATTAGTTTTTGGATCGTTTTTGTTCTATACAAATTTTTGATAGGACGAACAGTTACTGAGATATCGACAAAAAATGGGATCGGGAGAAGGGAGTGTCGAGTCTAGGTTGTGAGACGTGTTCCCGATCAACAACGGGTACTTTCAGCCAGTCATTCATAAAAATGAAAGTTTAAAAGTTAAGAATGTCTTCCAATTTCGATAGGGGTTTCCTAGACACCAATATTCATGTATACAGTATATCATTAACTCAATCAATTCAAAATATTGTTAGTTATTTAGCCTGAATATTTATCTTGAAACCAGGCCTTCATTATTAATAGGTGATGAAGAAAACATGAGCAATGATGTGACATACAGCAAGCCTGGCACAGAATAATTTCCTATCGACCTTAATAAATAATTTTCCTTTTCTTTAAAAAGGTAATGCTTGACTGAGCACATGAGGGTGTATTTGTTTCTAGCAGGTCATGAAAGAAAGACAATCCTGGATATAGCAATGTCTGATAAATAAGGTCTCTGCCATGGAATAGTTTCCTATAAACCTCTGAGAGAAAAAGATTTATCTTTAATTCTATTATATATAAGCATGTGTGCTGACATATAATTATTCTGTTTGGCTTTAAAGGTACACAAACCTCTAAATTAGCTGCACTCAATTAAAAAAAACTCATGCAACTTTTTGAGTATTTAAATATTACCAAACTCCCTAGCACAGTCAAGAAGGATGCATTCATGAATATTGCTTTGAATATCAGACTTTACTTTCTCCATACATACTATAGGAGAAAGTATTGTGTTTGTGAAAAAAACTGAATTTGAGTTTTCAACGGAAATACATGTTTTAAGGTCCCCTGATAACGTTTTGACTATTTTCGTAATGATGTCTGTGAGTGTATGTGTACAGTGGGTCCCCATTATTCGCAGGGGCTATGTACCAGAAAATGGTCGCGAATACCGAAACAGGAAATACTGGGAAATTTTATTATTTCAGAGGAAAAGAATAACTTTGTTAACTTCCACAATGTTATTAATTATGGAAGTTAATAAAGTTTTTCTTTTCCTCTGAAATATGAGTATCACTTACCACAAAGTTGAGTCAAATTCCTTGGATTTTTTTATCCGGGGAATTTTTCCCATAAAAACACATTATATAAGGGGTTACATTCCGATTCGCCATTAAAATCACCCATGTGATGAAAATAGAGGAATTTTCTCTCATAATATTTCATGTAATAAAGGAGATTAGGTTTAACCTCTCAAGCGTGTATGGCAACACATGTCCAATGCAGCATATTCTGTTACAGTTCCTATTTCCTTTGTTCTTTGGGTCACGGTAGCAAATGATGTATCCACATAAACGTCATGAGTCAGGGACCGTTCCTATACAAACATTATCTCTCTCATATATATATTAAGATACAGTGGAAACCACCTAACACAAAGATGTTTAAAATGAAATATTGGTTAACACAAAATGCATGCTCGGTCCGTTCCAGTGCCTATACCTTTCTGTATATATTCATTTGTTGATGCGAAAGTTTACACGAAATATCGCTTAATAAGAAAATATTTTTTGGTACCACCAAAATAAATACATGCAAAATTCTTCGGATAACATGAAATGGCATTTGAGATAGACTTTCCCCATGATTGTGGTAATATTTTCGGCTGTGTATTACATCCTATTATCGATAAGTATCATGGATTTGCTACGACCTCATTCCATATTTGATAAATGAAAATTTTACAATTAAAACTATTAACATGGAATTCAGTTAACTCGAAATTCGGATAACACGAAACAGGGGCGCAACCAGCAATTCATATTGGGGGGTGCAAAGTTTTTTTGTTAATAATTAAATCAGTGTGTATATCTGTTATAATAATTTATTTATTATTACAAAAAAAATCAACTACTATATTAACTTACAAAACCAAGTCTAGTTTTCTTTTATGTTTTGATAGTATCTTAAAAACTTCATCTTCGTCTACTTTTATGTTTTTGTAAATATATAATAATGTTAGTCCATTTAACCTGTCTTGATCAGTAGTATTTCTTAAATAGTTTTTTAAGTACTTTAAAGTTGAAAATGATCTTTCTGCAGTGCAGGTTGTCACAGGTAATGTTGCCAGGATTTTCAAAAGTACATAAATATTTGGAAATATGTCGATGTTACACACTTGTAAACAGTCAATTGCGGATTTTGGCATTAAATCCTTAGCCCAGTCACTAAATTTCCATTGCCACAAGTTGTATTCAGCCATTAAAACATTCACACTGCAGTTTTGTAAATCAAATGCATATTTTGACAGTAAAAGTTCAAGTTTTGTTTCGTAATTGGTATTATTTTTACCAGGAATTAAAATATTCAGGGATTGAAGTATTTCTTTGGGTTTGATGAATCTTTCCTGTAAGTGTAATATCACAGAATCCAACATAGGAGTAAACACTGATATGCGATAATAAGTTTCTGGTGAGTCTGTATTGTAATTGGAACGACGAGTTTGTCAATTTGCTAATCGGGATATCTTTATTTGAAAATTTTCATCAATGATATCCTGGAGAATTGCTAACGATTTTTTATATCTGAAAGTATGACAGCTGCGGTATTTCACATTTCTTTCAATTCTTGAATGGTATTTTCAGATATTTCCATGGCCTCCACTAAATCGAGCGACACTGATTGCAGGCTTTTACTTAGTGGCAGTGTATAGGAAAAACATTTCTCAATAGTGAACACTGAGATTATAAAATTTGAGGTTCTGATTGAATTCAGGAGTATATGTGCTCCTGAAGAAGAATCTCTATCATCCCAGTATTCAGTAGTTTCTAACGCAGCAACCAAAGGCTTGAGCAATTCTGTCATTACCATTATAGATTTGTGATGCTGACACAGTCAAACAGCTGACCAGTTTGAAGCAAAGTGTGACAAAAGACACTAATCAGGCGACAAGAACAGGCACTGTGACTCGTCCGCCCATGATTAATTCACTTAAAAAGGCAGACTTTAAATCTGTCTGAGCTTTATCCCCTAAGGCAGTGTTTCCCGACCTTTTTAGAGTCGCAGCACCCTTAAGTGACTTTTCAGAATTTGGCAGCACCCCTTTCCCCTATCCACCGTCAGTAATAATGGTGCTGAAGTTGAACCCCTAACTCCAATCTCTATCTCTCCTTTCATTTCGAAGTGCCTTTGCGACGAAATGAAGGACGGCTAAACTCTGGTTTGCATTTTTGAAAGCCGACAATGCAAAATAAGGCAAAAAATGGGAAAACAATATTTTTTGTGGCACCCTTCAGAACACTTCGTGGCACCCAGGTTGGGAAACACTGCCCTAAGGATATGATACTTGCCGCTGCGGAACAAATCCCGCACATTTCCATTGTAATTTAATGTGTGTTTAAAAGTAGCTGGTATTAACAATGTAGTGGCAGAATATGTGATATTGTAACCGTTGTTTCCATTATGTAAAAAGGCATTGTGTTTAATTTATATCACTGCTACAATATTGTGACTGATACGCTCTTGCGACATGTTCAATCCGCGGTGGGGACTGGAGGGGATACTGGCCCAATCTTTGTGCCTATCGTTATAGACTTAAAATTTATATACACTAGCTGAAAGTACCCAGCGATGCACGGGTTATGCCAGATGTCTTTGGCGAATACAATTATGTATTATATGGTAATACAGTAATTTCACCTTTTGCGCATTTTTTACCAAAGGATGAAGGCATTATAAATTACAAAAATATGTTTTAATATTTATTTCAAAGCTTGCTTGTAAACATGTATTTCCGTTGAAATCTCGATTTCGAATTGTTTCACGAAAACAATACTATCTCTATAGTAAATTTAAAACATTTTTTCCAAATATTTATGATAGACTAGTTGAAAGTACCCGGTGATGCCTGGGTTATGTATTATATGGTAATACAATCATTTCTCCCTTTGCGCACCTCAAAACGTGTATTTCCGTTGAAATCTCTATTTCGAATTTTTTCATGAAAACAATACTTTCTCTACACTACGTATATTGGAGAATGTAAAAACAAATTCTGAGATATCTCTGATACCTATGAATTGGGCCGTGAGGGTCCATGGAGGTCCGGAGAGAACGTAAGCATACATGAGAGTAATAGGATTTCGAGTTTAACAATGTAATCGGTTGGCAAAGCAACTTCACTTTAAAAACGCTAAATTTTGTCAAAATATGATATTAAAACGTTAAATTCGAAAGATTTAAATTCGAAAGTGATAAAAGACGATAAGAATAATAAACTGCATTTATTTTTCTTTAATACAGTCCAAGTCCGCAAATCGTAGGTCAAATATACGAATTTTAATAAGCAAAATAAAATAAGGTTGCAGGTCGAAATACCGATTTTTCCATGTTATCTTATGAGGAATGGAAATCATTCTCGGGAATCGCACCCGGGTCGATTTTGGAAATGGCTTCTACTTTAAGAACCGAACATTCCTACCATATGTCAATCTTCTAGCTACTCGGAAAGTTTGTTAAAAATAGTATTACAGTTTCCCACCGACGACAACGAAGTCAATTTTATTTATATACAAAGAACAATGTTTCAATACAAAGAAATTTATAAATAGAATAATAGATGCGGTATGGGTGCTGACTTAAGATATATATGTTTACTGACATGACATTTTGGGAAAAAGGTGCACGAGGTATATAAATAAATGAATCCTCGTGTAAGACGCACACCCCCTTTTCTCACAGGCGTTTTGGGAAAAAAGGTGCACGGGTTACATGAGTAAATACGGTTTACGAAATTCATGGGGGGTGCAAATGCACCCTTGCACCTCCCCTGGTTGCGCCCCTGACACGAAATGATTATGTTGGTCCCTATCATTTCGTGTTAACTGGTTTTCACTGTATAAGGGAAGGAGCAGGCTTTGAAAGATCCAATAAAAGTAATACGAAATTGTAAAAATCCAAAGATGAGGAATTTTAACTTCATTCAGAAGATTTTGGAGCTAAGATAACACAAAAAAGTCATAAAATACCTTGGTTTTCCTGTTTCTGTTTCAATTTGATTGATCCAGGATTTGTATATTTCAACTGGATTTGTATCCATCACCATTGACTTATCATTCAATATCTGAAAGAAAATTAGAAAAATATATAATAAAAGAGAAGGAACTGTAGCCACGATATGTCTGGAGAAAGCTTTTATTTTTCCAAAACAGGTATGATATATTCTGTAACAGAGATTGCAAATGATTTTTGTGTCAGGTGCCAGAAAAGTAATGTGACTCAACAGAATTTTTGGTGCCACTTGTATACTCCTACTCTAAGAAACTAATTTTAACAGAAAATACAAGTTTCTGCATGCCAAGTATAATTGCATAGGTGCCATTAAGGGCATACATGACACACATTTGCCACAAATTAATTTAAAATAATTATTAAGGTTTATCAATACCATTATAGTTCCTTTTGCTTTACCTTAAAATATAGAGATTAAAAAAGTAAAGGAGCAATAAATGACAACTACCGTATCTGCCTGCATAGAAGTCAACCCCCCAAAAATGTCCACAATTTTTTGGCAAAAACGTAAATTTCGTAGAATTTATGCTTAAGTGTGCCAGGCATTCATGCACATCTTAGAATACATTATTCGCGATTGAAGAAATGTGTGGGAAATGGTTTAGTTGTTGACATTTTGAAATATTACTCCCATTAATAATTTTGCGTTGCTGAATATTGTTCCATATTCAGTGACAATAATTTCATTCAACTTCATTTTCACAAAAGGTCAAATATAGTAACAGCGATCTCGCCAAGATATTTTTTCATCCAAGTCTATTTCCAATGAAATTAGCATATACATTGCCTTAAGAAATTGCATTTTTATAATTATATATGTTCCATGTAAAGTTTTACCGAAATTCAAACAGTTGAGCGTTCAAAGCCGTCAACGCATTTTGCGTAATCGTCAATTTAGACAAGCGATCTCTCCAAGATATTTTTTCATCCAAGTCTATATGCAATGAAATTAGCATATACACTGCCTTAAGAAAATGCATTTTTATAATTATACATGTTCAATGTAAAGTTTTACCGAAATTCAAACAGTTGAGCATTCAAATCCGTCAACGCATTTTGCGTTATCGTCAATTTACGCAAGCGATCTCGCCAAGATATATTTTCAACCAAGTCTATTTCCAATGAAATTAGCATATATATTGCCTTAAGAAACTGCATTTCTATAATTTTACACATTCCTTGTAAAGTTTTACCGAAATTCAAACAGTTGAGCGTTCAAACCCATCAATGCATTTTGTGTAATCATCAATTTATGCAAGCAATCTCGCCAAGATATTTTCTCATCCAAGTCTATTTCCAATGAAATTAGCATTTACATTGCCTTAAGAAATTGCATTTTTATAATTATACACATTCCATGTAAAGTTTTACCGAAATTCAAACAGTTGAGCATTCAATCCGTCAACACATTTTGCGTAATCGTCAATTTACACAAGCGATCTCGCCAAGATATTTCCATATATATATTCATCGTAGGTCAAATATTTACTTTACGGAAAATATAGTACTATCATTTGCACGCGAAGGCAATGAGAGACTTCGAGATTTAACCATAACCCAAATTTTCCTCGGACTCGCATTTAAGCAGAGGCGTGATTTTTTCATGATAGATTTTGAAAAAAAAACATCGGCCTGTATTCGGGCAGATATGGTATATACAGGGTGTCCAGAAAATCACTTTGTTGTTCTAAGAGGTTATTTTTTTTAAACCCATTATATAAATTGAAAGTAACATAACACTGAAATGAAGACGAATAAAAAAGTTTGTTCAAAAAGAATTATTGAGCTCAACTTATGGATAAAATATTCAAGAATAAGCAGTAAATAAATACTTGTCTCAGCTATATTCAATAACCACCACAACATTATAAAAAACCAAATGTGCATTTCGGCTACAAAGCAGCCATCTTCAGTGGTAATTTGTGCAAAAATAGATTCTGAAACAACTCTTTAGAATCTACCTTGCTGAAAATTTTTCATTTCTTCTTCCTCAAACTGCAGAAAAGCAAAGCTCTCTAGCATATCTCTGGGTTTAGAGGGAATTGACAAATTTAATAACCTACCTCCCCTCCAAAACGATTCTGGTATAAAAAATACTGAAGATTTTATTGAAAAACCAAAAATTTAATCCTCATTAAGTCCCAAGTGTTGGTGTCTGTCAATGTCTCGTCTCTTTTCCTTGCAACCCAATAAATACTACTTATTTTCCATGAAAAGTGGCTGAATAATATAAGTGTTTCACTTGAAATATCTGCTAAATACTGAACTAAAACTGAACTCTGGATGGAACAAAATTTTCAATAAAAAATTTTATAAACAGAATGATGGGACAGCTATGTCGAACCCACATTCACCAATTTCGGCCTGTTAATTCATAAATTTCTTTGGATATAAATGCAAAATCAGTTTCCAATATTTTCCTGACATTTGGCTCAGATATGTCTATGATATTTTTAATATTTTTCACAATAACATCTTCAATTTAGACTCCATCTTGAGTGAGCTCAACTCACAATATGCATCGATTAAATTCACCTTTGAAACATAAAACAATAGCTCTCTACCATTCTTAGCTCTTTTCCTTAGAAAGAAAAATAATCACTTGATATACAATATGCAGTAATACCCCGATTTACGTTGATGATGCATTCCTGAAAAAAGGTGCAAGCCTTACAAGATTTCTGAACAGGTTATATAAATTGTGAGTCAACTCTTTGCAATATGCTTGTCTATGTTGCAAAAGATGGCGAAGTCTACGAAGAATACGCGTATTTATGCAACCAAGCAAACGTTTAGGTTATACGCTTGAGCTGCAGGCATAAACTCACAAAAGTAGGCAGAAAGAATATGCCGACTAACTGATAACTACAGTTCAATGACTACTGAGGGTTTGACGGCTTAAGAATAGGTAGGTGCAAGTTTGGTCCTTTTCCCTCATCAACTTCAAGGAATTCGGAGTGGTGAAATTTTTTTGCAAATGAAAGATTTTGTCGTTCGAAAGGAAGACAGAAATACCCATCTCATGTGTTTGGACTTGTTTGTTCATAACCTTCCAATATTTACTCACGAGACAATATGTGAAAAAACTCCCCATCCATGTAGGGAAGTTCCCATTCATGGATGAACAAGCAATACGTGAAGCTCTACATCGGTGTGTAATATTACATTAAAAATAGTGAAGTGGGGACAAAGTTGCATAATATTACAACAAAAACAGTTAAGGGGTTAACAAAAGAGGACGATCGATGAGGAGATTTCTGCTAGTATCGGCATAAAGAGATCATCCAATAAATTGTGTCACATAGGAGAAAGTGGTGAATCCAAACCAAATTCTAAAATTTCGTCTTTACACAAACTTTTCTAATTTATGAGTGAATATAATTGTTTTTTGTCTTAATTCATTAAAAATGTATATTAATTGAGTAATTTAATTCACTAAAAGAATCAAGAAGATGGAAACGGAAAAATCTGATGATTTTTCGATTTTTCCCATTTTCCAAAAAATGAGATAACGACGTAATTTCAAATCAACGTAAATTGGGGTATTACTGTATTGCGAAAAGCCACACACACAAACAGATTTATTCCAATTGACTCACAACATTGCCATAGCCAAGAAATAGCAGCATACAATTCCCATTCTCATAGATTGCACTGTCTACCACTCAACCACTCAGATTTCCAGAAAGAATTATTTTTCATTAAAAAACAGCTTTAAAAAATTAACCTAAAAAATAATTTAGCCAAGAAACACAAACATAAATTGAATGTTCAGATTTCCACCATAGAAATTTCCAGCATTTCTAAAAAAGAAAAAAGGGTAAAACTACCTTTCCTTCTACAGTACACATGAACCTTAAAAGATTTTCTGAGATTCTGGTTTTAAAATTGCCTTTTTGTTCAAAAATCATCTCCATCATTTGCTAGATGACCCAAAAGATATGATCCTGATTCACGAAAAATATGGCACTTACAAAATCAAGTGCAATAATTGTGACAAAATTTATATTGGTCAAACTAAAAGAAAAATCATAACTAGGTTCTAAGAACAATTATGTACTGTACTTAAAAATTATGGCTATTATTTGGGAGGCCCAGATGCCTTGCATACACTGTATCTCCCCTTTGGGCAGCTCTGGTGACAACATGCCGGACAAACTAGTTCATAATGAAAGGGGGGCTTGGAGAACGTGGACTCTCTTTACTGAAACTTAGGTTTTAGTGCCATCTATTTATTTTTAGACATGTTTTGCTTCTAGGGTGAGTGCCTATTAGCTTCATTCTGTCCATCCATCCATCTGTATAAATGTTAGTTCTCGGTTTCTACTGAACGGATTTTCACCACTTACGGAAAAAGACAATACGAAAATGGCATAAATGGTTTACAAAACCCAGTGATGCCACTTTATTAGAAACAAAAAATGAACTTTCTGTCATATCTCGCAAAATATTAGTCAGACCAAAAAGTCTTTAAAGGAAATTTGCAAGATTATTCAAATAGAATATTTCTTGCCTTATACAATATCAAATTAGTAGCCATTTTCAAGAAAATCCAGTAACAAAGTCATAATTCACTCGCAACTTGTATGGCATTTTAATCATTGTCAATGAAAACAACCTTCGTAGCAACTTAAGCAAACAAAAATGTATATACAGTAATACCCCGCTATACGTCGGTGATGCATTCCTGAAAAATGCAACTTATAACGAAACAACATATAGCGAAGCAAAGAATCCCATAAGACCTATGATAATAGTAAGGGTTACGTTCCTGGCAGATATTTTGTGACACAATTGTGTCCCAAATGATACATATCAATACAGTACATTGGACATACTATGTTAACACTGTGTGTTTACCACTCATTGCCACTAAGGTTTAATATACATTTTATCGTAACGAGTAACCAATTGCAATAATAAATTCATAAATCACCAAAAATAATTGTCTATAATGTGATGGAGCACAAAAATTGTTTCTTTACTTACACGTACACAGATACGCACTTTAGAGTACTTTTCAAACAGATTTCGCAATCCAAAATATATATCCAATATCTCATGAGATATCAACGTGAATGTAAACACACAAAATGTTAGACACAACTGTTCACAAAGCTCAGAAATAGGTTTCTACACATCGTCATTAAAATTGGGATAGTCCCTTTTATCCCCTGTGTAACTTGTCAACCATGTAACCAATCGTGATCTCTAAAACACATGGCCAGCAAATGTTTATTCTGAGTATGATTTTATACGAATTGATAAACACTAAATTAAATTAATTCATATAAATAATAATAAACATGAAATTAAAAGCCGAATAAATGGTTTATATTGCTATAGTTATAATTTATGCACCGCAATTGGAATTTCTGAAATTTTGCTTTTTGCATCTCACAAACGATGTATATGCGAAATGACACAACTTATAACAAAACATGTTCCTTAATTGATTGGCGATGTATATGCAAAACAACATATAGCGGGGTAACGTACAGCTGGGTTTTACTGTACCATATTTACCCATTTAATACTTGCACTTTTCCCCCCAAAAGTTCCCATCAAAAGAGGGAGGTGCAGATATTACATGAGATTTTCTCATCCATCTTTTGAGGGTAGAACAACCAAGAAATGCCTACTCAATTCTTCATAACTGGCATGCGGTATTGAGTCAGTGTTTTTAGGCACGCGCAATATACTGTGCATTTTATTTCATCAATTTTTAACCAAGGTATTTTTTTAAATGCATGGAAAAATATAATAAGCACGTTATTTATCAGTTAGAGATGACCCCCGCCGAACATAGGGGTTACATTCCGGCCAATGGCCACACACAGCAATTCCGTGTTTGGTGGGGTATTGGTATAAGGGTAAAAATAGGGGTATACCTCGATTGTTTTACGGTGGCAGTGTGCAGAGGACACTTTCATGGTAGGACGAGTCCATTCTCGAGCTGTGACCGCCTATAGGGGTCGCTGTGCTTAGCCATGGGCAATAGATGTGCGAACCTATACTCGTGCGAACCAAAATTCGTATACTGAGCAGCTCTGAAGTCAGCCCTCCCCCCTTTAAAGCTTCCCCTTCCCAACCTTTCCCTTCCCCTATCGTGCGCCATCAACTGCCATGGTAAAACAATCCAGTTATACCTTTCAGGACCTTCAATGTTATATCTAAAAACCAAACACCCATGGGTTATAAAATGTAAAATTTAATGTTTATATTAGCAACAAAAAGTTACATTTCCAAAATCACATTAAAACATTTAAACAAAAATATGGCATAAAATACATACATGAAAATATTTTTTATTATTTCTGAAATAATTTGGACTAGAAAAAGTTCAATAACTTCCAATATAAACTCTGATTTAGAGAGCACTTGCACCTTCCAATACGGCTCACCTAAGTGCCAACAATTGCAAATATGCCACGTAATGTAAAAAGGTTGTCCACCCCTAAATTAGATCACATGAATAAAAAAATCTGATGTGTCCAACACATGACTTTCCCCATATTTGGGGTATAGATATTAAAATTAATATGAATAGTATTATATGGCAAAATTATTATTTCGCATGGTAAAAGAATACAGTCGTCCTTATTGCCGTAAATTAGGTATATTTTGAATATGTTTACAGAATTCACCACTACATGGTGGTGGCGCTGTATACTGGAAATTACGAATAAGTTAAATATCTACGAAATGGATGGTTCTACGAAGATTAGTTTCAAACAAAACTTGGAAGAAATATTATTCTCTACAACTTTGGTCCTTACAAAGATTACCAATAACGACGTTTTTAAGGATATATTTGATAGAAACCGAAAAAACCGATTATTTTTTATAATTTCTAAACAATAACTGCTATGGAAAATTGTTTCAAATGAAAGTTGTAGGAAATTACATTCTCTATAACTTTTGTACAACGGAGAAATATCGCAAAAACCGAATCGGGTTACGAATAAACCTCGACTTCTGGTAAACCGGCATTGTCCAAAAACTAATCAGTTCTTTGTGCTCATGCTAAAGAGTTATATATGAAATTTGGTATTAATATGACAAGTACTTTTTGAGTTAGAGCGCCCACAATCACATACAGACATCCATCCATCCACACACACACACACACACACACAATTCTGAAAAAAATCTAAACGTGTTCCAGGGACCTCAAAGTGTGTATTTCCATGAAATCTCGAAGTCGATTTTTTTCGTGATCAGAATACTCTGATGAAAGAAGTAACACTGATCTTGTAGCACTTGAGATCGCTCCTATCTGATCCTTTTCCAAATGCTTTCAAAGAATTTTTCGACAATGTCGTGATTGTGAAACAATACGTGCAAGACAATAAGTTTCTTTTCATTGTTTAATCATGGGGAGGACAATAATAAATCGCTTTACAATGAAAAATTTATTAACGAGGAAAACCAACCGCTATGTACGCTACAAATAATTCTTCAAAACTGCACATCAGTATATTAAAAATATTAACTATTAAAAAATAAAAATATATAGCGTTATTAAGAAATAAGCATTTAAAATGGAAGTGAAAATGTGGGAAAAAAATGAAAAATAATTTCGGAACAAGGACTCGAACAACATACCTTGACATTTACAGCAAAGCGCATTAATGGCTATGCTAGCGCCGCCTATGAAAAGCAACGTTACCGTGTACGGTAGTTAAGCAGTGACTAGGGAAATAATAACTTATTTTTATTAATAAAATAAAAACGGCTGGGTATTGGCTCTGATATGTATATATTTTTGTTAATCGGACGTCATGGACATTATCTCTACGAAGTTTCAGCCAAATCGGTTGGGGGTCAGTAGTGCCTTCCCCTTGTAAATCACATAAATATTCTATGAAAATAGAAGAGTGTCACACAGAGTCCATCCTCATGGAAAAGGTGATGAAAGAGAAATAAACAACTGAATTGCATATATTTATCATTTAATATATATGAATTCTATAAGATTAACTTTTAATTCATGACATGATCAAATCACATTTTACCTAAATGCATTTTTGGGTACCTTGTACGTTATGAAATTCTAAAAGAATCGGCTTTTAATACTCTGTATAAAAGCAAATAACACAGTCTTGCGTTGGAAACGTGCCACTAAATAGTTATTGGAGTTGTTTGATTGTACTTTCTGAAAGCTGTAAGTGATACATTTTATCCACAGAAGCGTGATAAATGCTTCTATGTAACCGGGTCCAGTGGTGTAACCAGGATTTGACCAAGGGAGGTTAAGGTTCAGAGCTATATACCAGACGGGGGGTTACACCACCGTGACGCGTCTAAGGCAAAACTTTTTACTTTATTAAATGATTTACACACGTGTTCCGTAAATCCCTATATAGATTTTTTTGTTAAAAATGAATAAATTGTGTTGCCTCACCGAAATTAAAAATTTTCTTAAAATATAATGAAATTCGTGGGATTTATAATTAATAAACGGGATACCGCCAACGTCATTGAAGCGTGTGTAGATCGGTTCCTTGCTCTTTAATAAAATGTGGCGTTTATTCAGAACTCCACAGTACATATTGTATTATTATATTTTGAAGGGCAAAAATGCAAGTTACATGCTGGAATAGGGACTCTAAGAACCAAACCCTATTTTTTCCATACACTCAATTACCATTCACGAATTTGCCATTCGCGAGGGTTTTCAGGAACCTAACCCTCGTGAATGGCAAGGGACTACTGTACATTCATTTCCTATCATAAATGCATTTTATACGACGTTAGTGACAAAGACGTAGCTAGGAATATTGGCGCCTATGGAGAAGTTATCAAAATTTGCCTTTTTATAACACAAGTATTTCTATAGTAGCATTTATGTATTATTTCTAAAAATGATCAAGCGAATTACCTTTAATGTATAATGTATGATTAAAATATAAAATTTCTTGTATGCTTGGTTGATGTAACGTCAGTAATAAATATTAACTTTAGCTATAAAAATTAATTTGTGAAAATTTTCATCTTAAGGATTCTGGAATATACTAACAATAAGTCACATTGTCATTTATCCGAGACATTTAAATTTTTAGTTTAAAAACTCATCGCTACAAATACTGTTATTAAAATATGAAATATAAAATTCCATATAATATTACTAGATGCATTCAATTTTATAACTCCCATTCAAAAATTTCCGTCTGAGGCGAGTGTACTTTATGACGCACTTTTGCACAGTAACAGCATTTATACTTTTTAGACCCAATGAATTTTCTTAATTCCGAAAAATCTCGATATATTTCAAAAGAGGAACCTTTGACCTTTACTATTTTAGCTCCATTCTACAGTTTAGTGCATATAATGTACATTAATTTTTGCGTTTTTATTTACATGCAAGTAGCAAAATGTGGAACTCGTCTGCATAAAAACCCTATATAATTCTAAGACGAATCTTATCTCGGCACAAATGGAAGTAGCCATCGTCCACACGTATCTTATGTCAGTTACAATGAAACCCCTCTAAGAAATTTACGATGTTTATCTTTTGACCGAGAGTGATTCCGAGATGCGAGTGAAAGATTCTCGCTTTCATGTTGCATAGAAAACCCTCTCCCGTCGCCATATCTCCAGTTCTAATGAACAAAATGCAACAATTTTTTGAGTATGACTTCTGTAATGATTATGAATAATGATTTTGTAACTATAACTTCTATATTATTAATGAGCTGTCTTTAAAAAAATCATAAACGCAACATTTTCTTGAAAATTTCCAGTTGAAACGTCAAAAAATTGACCTGTGGTAAACTTTTCCCCTATTTGTTTTAGAGATGTACACCCAGCGGATGAAATGTTTAGAAATGTTCACGTTTCTTTGAATAAGATTGCATATCAATAGATTCAATAGTGTTCACGATACTGTAAGCTATACGAATACTGCAAATGCACCGATCTTGGCCAATGGTGGACCTTAGGTAGTTTTTTCGATTTGAAAATTAATTACTATTATTTAATTTATAATCTGATTAAAATTCCACATTTCTACGATGATTATTAGTATTTTAGAATTCCTCTGTTTCCTACAAAATACAGTAAGTCCTCAACTTACACTGTTAATTCGTTCCGAAGGTGGCCGTGTAAGTTGAAAACCGTGTAAGTCCAACAATGCTTAAATACGATATATTTTTTGACATATACATTCGTCTCAGTGGATAGTTAAAGCCAAAAAGTAGTGCTTATGTAATAAGGGTTTATAGTTTGTTTATGAAGAGAAGTACAGTAACGAGACACAACTTCCACCCACAGGATAACAAATCTAAATGGCGAAAGCGATGCTGTCAGCTGTGCGTCAACGTACAGTAATCCCTAGGTTTACGAGCTTAATTTGTTCCTCGAAAACTGCTCGTAAGGCGAAAACTCGTAAAACGAAAATTAATTTCCCAATACATCCCATGTTATAAATTTTATAAACAATAGTTACATCATTAAAGTTGGGATGCTGTGACGTTCTGCTCATTTGAGAAGATTCGGGAACCGACGAAAGCCGAGAATAGGTGCCGGGAAAAACGATTGGTGTGCAAGAGTAAGGAAATCGTATAAGCGAAAATTGGCTTGTAAATTGAAAATCGGGTATTAATTTGTACATCTCGTATAAGCGAAAACTCGTAAACCGATTGCTCATATACCGAAGGATTACTGTACTAGTAATGCCATCTATTGAGTGGCAGTTGAACTAAAAATCAAGCGCATCATGTATCCGTGTATCCCCTTGCAAATTCCCAGCTCATAACTCTTAACGATTCATGTTGTAATGCTGTGGTAGCTGGAATATTAACTCTTCACAATCGATGTTAGAATGCTCTGGTAGCTGGAATCATAACTCAAAACGATCAAAGGTAAAATGTTAATTAACTTATTTTTAATATTTTTGATAGTTTAAATGTTTAATACTATGTTATTTGATATCCCTTTACTGATTTTATAAAAAAAACAATAGAATTACAGTGTAATAGGGGTTAAAATATTGGAAAATGCGTCTGAGTCTTGAGCTACAGGAACGTAACCCTATACGTACCATGTTATAATGAACTTGACTTACGATTTCGGGAACGCATTAAGTCATAAGTCTGAGGTACAACTGCATACAACAATGAAGGGTCCTCCTCCAAGTTATATTGCCTTTGATCAGGATATTTTACTCTTAACCGATAGCAATGATTCTCGTATTGAATCCCATGGATCACCAAGCGAGATAAAGTGGCTCCTACTGAAGATGAAAGTGACAGTGATTAAGTAATAGTGTAGATCCACATGCACAGCATGATTAGCTTTTGAATGTCACTGTGTATAATAACTACCTTTTGTTTTGAACGAGTAATGCATCCATAAATCATCTTATTCCAAATGTCTCTTGCAAAGGCTCTTATGCAAACATACTAACCCCAGCTGTTGGGTTCATTCCCTACAGAGACAATGTGTAGTGTGCAGTAAATATAAGAAGAAGAGCATCTATTGGTGCCCAGACTGTGGAATGGGACTTTGTTTAGAAAATTGTCTACAAAAACTTGTTTGTTCTTTCAGGACTGTCAAAAATCGACTTTACATTATGAGCACTTACTTTTCTTCCACTTGCTCTTTTGAGACTTACTCTTTTGTCATTAAAAGTTCTGGGGGTGTGAGCGCAAAGCCAAAAAATATCATGGATTGCTTTGGCGCTGGCTAAAATGTCATGGTATTGTGGAAATAAATATTAGTGGTAAGGCAAAATTATGTGATACTGAAAGTGCTAAATGATTTCTTGAAGAATTCCAATCCATGAGCGAAGGTTACTGTGACAAGTAGCTATACAATTGCAATGAATCTCTCTGTTTTATAGGATGCTACCTATCAAATCTTTGAATCTGAAATTAGCTTCGAACAGAACAGGCTTGAAGTTCAGAGAAAACGAATGAACAACAAGTTGATATTGACAATATGTTATGTCTTCAATAGTGATGGGTAAATTCCTGGGAACGTTTCATTTGGGAATATTCCCAGGAATTTTCCCAGTAATCAAATCTTAAGCTGAAAATGCGGACTGTAAAATCAGAATCAATAACAAAGATTCCATCACTCAGAGTAGATTTTCATGGATGTTTTTTTGTAAATTATTGAAAATTGCAGGATTAATTTATTCACAGAAAAATTTATTAAACTAATGATAAATTATACATGAGGGTAATGTTATAATATAAATAACTATGCATTAGTTAATACTAGTGATGCACCGAAGTTCGGCTTTGGCCTCTGTATTCGGATAAAATCTGCTATTTGGCTTCGGCCATTGGATGGCCAAATAGCCGAATACTACATATTTTTTTTTGATAAAACGAAAAATGATAATGACATAATAGAAGGAAGCTGAAAACACTAAATAAAAGCATAATACATTGAGTTGTTGCGAATACAACTCACATATCTCAGATTCAGCCTGACGATTATGTGCTACTCGTTTTTATGGCCTAAGACGTATAATATATTAGTGTGTTCCAATATGTGGACAATCGTTTATTTAGAATACTCATCATTAGTTGGAATTTTTGATGTTTTACAGTAAGTAGCAGACAATCTCTGACATCTGGTTCACGTTTTTGCATGACGTAATATGACATATAAACAGTAGCGCCATCGTGCCAAAACCAAAATGACACAGTGTCGACTGAGTTTTCGTTTCATTTTTGAATTTCATAAGTGCAGACATTTTTATACAACAGAATATATAATAAACTTTACAAGGCTGCGATTCTTTCTATATATCTCCATATTAACAAAGAATTTAAGTAGATTTCTAAAGAAAACATTAGTGTTCATTAGTTGGTACTTCAGGTTGGTAGTGTTTTAAAAACGATTTCAGAAATTCCCCAGGAGGAATATTCTTGTGATTGTAACCGACTTTCACAGTCAACATTGGGGATGTGTGCAGATTTTTCGTAAACCCAGAACTTATTAGTAGTATCATTTTAAAATTTAATAGATGAGGCTAAGGCTCCATCCCACACACAGGTGACACGGGCGGTGCGAGCGACTAAGCGGAAAAACAATACAATGTAATGTTATGGCGGTGTCCCAAGTTCTGGCGCCAATGCGTGTACTCGTGAGAGCGGTGAGCGAGTGTCTTCGAAGCGATCAACATACCTTGTTTTCGAAGCGAGCGAACAGAACCGCCGTTGTGGCAAATACTTTGTATTTCAGCGTTTTCTTTGTAGTTTTATCGCCGTTTTAAGTTGTGTTCTTACACTGTTATGGAAATGAACAAAAATTTAATTTCCGAGATCCAAAAGAGTTCCATCTCATAGAATTTAAAAGATAAAAATTATTTTAATCATTTTTGGTCGATTACCAAGGCCGAAGTCGATATTCGGTGCATCACTAATTTATGCTAATGGAGATATTCGGCTTCAGCCTCGGCCGAATACTGATTTTAATATTCGTCCATTCGGTATTCGGCCAAAATGAGTATTGGGTGCATGTCTAGTTAATACATATACCTTTTGAAAACAAGCTTTATATTACGGAGACATTTTTGACATGGGTCCTCCAAATATTAGCAATCCAGGCACAGGGTTACAATTACAAGCATTTAGAATTAAAGATTTCCTGTAATTTTTATTGCAGAAAAATTAATCAGCAAAATCAGGAATTACTGTCATCATTACCTAGCAAATTTTATAAATTACGTGATGGCTTTGTATCATTGTTATTATTCTTCATATCCAAGTTAATTACTGTCATATTCAGCGTCACTGTCATCCAAAATGTCTGCTTCTTTTGGATCATCAAAATTTTCATGTTCTGCATCTGTCATTAGTTCCTCAGCATTAAAGTAGAACTGCGAAGTTAAGGTGCTTGGTGATTCTTCAGACAGATCCCTGAAGGTTTCTTCTACTTCGCCAGAAATACGGGTCCTGGAACCCTGGCGCTCATCCACAGAGAGCTTCATCAACTTCCAGTTGTGAGATATAAATGTTAACTTGCCAGCTCTTTCTGTTGTTAGTTTATTTGTTCTCTTGTTATGAATCCAATTAATGGTGCTGAATGTCCTTTCAGTAGCTGCTGAAGTGACTGGAGCTGAAAGGACACTTACAGCAATTTCTGACAAGTCAGAATTTCTGCATATTACTTTCCACCATGTCATGGGAGACATTTGCGAGACACTCTTCCACAAAAAACTGTTTACTCCACATCCCTCCTGATTTGGAACAGTAACCAGCAAGTTCTGGCAAAATGTTGGTCCCCATTGTTGAAGCAACCCCGTCAATAAATTCTACTGCATCAAGCTGTTCTTCTGGGGTCAAATCATTTCCTTGAGATGCAGGGTCCAACATAGCTGCAGCTAGGTAAACAGGACCTAAGGCAAATTCTCTACGTTCAGCAACCATTCTCATGACATAATTTCTTTTAGATTCTGCTAATGGTAAAGATGGTAGAGAGGCCTTCATTTTCTCTTCAATTTCTTTTAGTGCAGAATGAGCTTTGTGAATCAAAGGTTCATCTCCCTCCAACTTCTGAATCCATGAAACGGGTGGTTACACCATATCTGCTATTTTGGTAATGTTTGACCAGAATGTTTCATCATCCAAAAGTGAGGCTCTTATTTCTTTTGAGATAACACGAGAGGCTTCTTCGTTCACTGCAAACGTTTGAAGGCTGACTTTGAAAGTAATCATGCTCTCTAAAGAGGGAAGATAACTTCTCCATCTTGTTTTGCAAGGCAACTGTAATGAAACATGGCAGTTCCTTTGCTGCCAGAACATGAGATTTCCAAACAGTCTTTATCACATTAACTACTTTGTGCACCAAGTTTGCAACAGTATCACATTTCAGAGTATCATTGCAAAGAAGATGCAACAAGTGAGCCAGACATCATGGGCGACAAGATGTGGATACCTTTCCTGGACAATTTTGAGAGCTTTCTTTACATTGTAAGCATTGCCTCCTGTAACAAAAAAAATTCTTTGGTCCATATTTAACAACTACATTAGATATCTGCTCTGCTAGATACTGAGGTATGTCAGTTTTCCTTTGTATTAACAAAAACTACAAAGACTGGTTTTGGAGTAGTGATTACAAAATTTAAAATACTCTCATTTCTAATATTATTCTGCCCATCACACTGAAGGTTTAGATTCGGGGAATCGACAAGCATTGTTCTTATGTTACCCTGCATTCTCATGTACTCCATGTCAAGGTATCTGTTAGAAATTGCCTTGCAGGTAAGAAGTTGATATGCTGGACACAGATTCTTGAAGAAATCGATCCAAAGTAGATGTTCCAGCATCAGAAGAGGAGTCCCACTCACATAAATGGCTCTTGCCAAAGCCTGGTTCACTGTTTCCGGCAAGAAAAATTATTAATCAGATATGTAGAACTGGAGCTACAGTATCTACATGTCTTATTATCCATCTTAACTGAAGATGATTTAGTTTGGATCAAACTCAATTATGCTGAAGCTGAATAATCATAAAACAGATACACGTTTAAATAACGTTTCATATAAGTGTTATGTAAGACGACTGTGCACAGATAACCGTGGTTTCTGGTAATTTAGGTTTTACAATATATCAAGTTGCACTGGTACAGGTAGTTATAAAAGCGCTTACTTGTTCAATTGAACCCATCTGATCGACAAATGATGGCATAAAGGACATAGTGCTCCTTGGTCTCAAACTGGACCTAGTCCATAAGGGAACAGTTGCAGGACATGATTCGGAAGCCACAGGTGAGCTTGAACTGGTTGACTGCGAAGCAGAAGTCTTAGGACTGTCATCTTCCTCTTTGAATAATACTCCTGTTTCCTTGGTGCATTTAAGCAGTTTCTTCACCTTAAGCAGGGGCACCTTAACTATATGGGCTAAATGGGCTGCAGCCCTAGGGCAGCCAGCACCGCCGCTCCACAAATAAAATATACCATATCTGCCCGAATAGAACCCGACCCTGGGTTTAAGCTGACTCCCCAAAAATTTCCACAATTTTTTGGCAAAAACGTAAATTTCGTAGATTTTATGCTGAAGTGTGCCGGACATTCATGCACATCTTAGAATATATTATTCGAGATCGAAGAAATGTGTGGGAAATTGTTTAGTTGTTGGCATTTTGAAATATTACTCCCATTAATAATTTTGCGTAGTTGAATAATGTTCCACATTCAGTGACAATAATTTCATTCGTCTTCATTTTCACAAAAGGTCAAATATAGTAACAACGATCTCGCCAAGATATTTTTTCATCCAAGTCTATTTCCAATGAAATTAGCATATACATTGCCTTAAGAAATTGCATTTTTATAATTATACATGTTCAATGTAAAGTTTTACCGAAATTCAAACAGTTGAGCATTCAAAGCCGTCAACGCATTTTGCGTAATCGTCAATTTACGCATGCGATCTCGCCAAGATATTTTTTCTTCCAAGTCTATTTCCAATGAAATTAGCATATATATTGCCTTGAGAAACTGCATTTTTATAATTATACACGTTCCATGTAAAGTTTTACCGAAATGCAAACAGTTGAGCGTTCAAAGCCGTCAACGCATTTTGCATAACCGTCAATTTACGCAAGCGATCTCGCCAAGATATTTTTTCTTCCAAGTCTATTTCCAATGAAATTAGCATATATATTGCCTTGAGAAACTGCATTTTTATAATTATACACGTTCCATGTAAAGTTTTACCGAAATGCAAACAGTTGAGCGTTCAAAGCCGTCAATGCATTTTGCGTAACCGTCAATTTACGCAAGCGATCTCGCTAAGATATTTATATATATTCATCATAGGTCAAATATTTACTTTACGAAAAATATAGTACTAACATTTGAATGCGAAGGCAATGAGAGACTTCGAGATTTAACCATAACCCAAATTTTCCTCGGACTCACATGTAAGCCGAGGGGTGATTTTTTCATGACATATTTTGACTAAAAACATCGGCTTGTATTCGGGCAGATACGGTATATATATATTTTTTTAAATTACGCATCTTTGTAATTTAAACTCAAAAAGTATAAATTGTCATAGCCTTTTATTTCTCAAGAGGCTCACCATCTATTACATGCTTCAGGTAGTGAATAGGTGGCTACTTCCCTGTAATTCATAAATATTTTAAGCAATCGGAAATGCTAGGGGTTTTCTGAAAGTACGTACTACGTAGGACGGCCACATTCAAAAATTTCACTCGTCGCACACTGTATACTGGACAGAATCATAATAGCTATACTTCAGAGACTCCGAGGAGAAGTGAAGGTCTGGCGAATTTACGAGGGCATAACGAAGTTTCAGGTTTACATTGGAAAATTCTCGGGCCATGTGATTTCTTTCCATAAGCATTTCTCGATGCCAAAACATGATGATATAAAGGTTCGTTCATATAGAATGCACACATCTACGAGACGAAACGAGTATAAGCTACGTCCGTTTGTACAAATATCCATACCACTTGAGATGGCAATCTGGACCTACATAAGCTGTGATAATTGTTTCTTGGTTCCCAGGAATCTTTCTCGAGCCCTGTGGCTAGTCCGATGGAAGTCTTTACAACGAAAGGTAGTCGGCAGTATTACTGTATGAAATACGTATTAAATTTACGTGAATGCAATTACGATGTACATGTACTTACACAGATTGAATCGTGTTGTTATTTTCAACATTCTCCGCAATCTACACATTAGGAGTTTTGCCCTTCTTTATAATGGATCGTGAAGTAGAAAGAAAGTTCCATTCCAGTGCATCGAAAGAAAAAGAATAGGCGAATTGGAGAAGATGGTTTAAGAACTACACAAGTGAGTCTTATATTTTTTTATCAAAATCAATTAATTACTCAACCCGACAGTCGTGATAACCTGTCCTTTTGTACAGAAATATCTAGTTTTGTGGTTTACCTTCGTTAGGCTTAGGAAAGCATTGACCAGACAAACATTTTATTTATTTCTATTGCGACGATTATTTGGCAGTGATCCCTTTTCTCTGAGTAAGCAGTTAATAGTGGACTGTTGAGTTATTTTCCTAAAATTACTCCACGGACAAAGTACGCCGTGCGCCCAGTGACTCGTGTGACAAATAAGAGTGTGCCCACTCGAGGGTTAAAATGTTTCCACAACATTATTATTAAAATAATCCATTTTCTTCCTATTTAATAATATTACATGCACACACAAGGAAATTCAACGTATTTTTGTGAGATTGTTTATGTTAGCAACAATGAAGAAGTAACAATGCAAGAAATTTTCAAGTTCAACTCGAATTAAGACATTCTCATATGATTTTATTGATAACGGCAACTCCTACAATATAAATGTATAGAAAATAAAATACTCTTCTTTACCAGTTCTACAACTTTTATTTGAAAAATATTTTGATATGAGCAATACTTTACGAGATATGACGAAAATTTAATTTTTTGTCACCAGTAAAGTAAACGTAGGAAGAAGTACTTTTAAGGTGTTATTTCTTTATAAACTGCATTATTATTTGAATTTCTATTTTGTTTTCTATATTCTCTGTTTTTTGTTTTAATAAAAACTAGTAGGGCAGCCCCGGATCTCCGATCCTTAATGCGACTTAAATAAACTAATGGTTTAGTGAAATAACTTTTATTGAATAATTAACCCATTAACGCCTAGCGTGATCATATGAACACGGTGAACATCGGCCCATTAAAAGTACGCTATTTTCCTTAGTTTTGTTATAATATTGCTCTTTTTTGTTATATAACTTGGAGAGCGTACATTTAAACTTCTTATGTTGTCTAATGGCAACTTTAACCTCGTTTTAAAAAAATATGATCACTTGAATTTATGGCATAGCAAAATTTTACCTTGATTGCATACGTTAGTTTGGTATATTCCTAATAATAATTAGATCTAATAATTTTGTAGTTTATTTATCATTCAAATTTATTAATAACATAATGATTCATCTACCACGCAAGTTATTTTGCACCAATTACATATTTGTGGTGTTTATATGATATTAATTGCTAGCGTGATCATATGATCACGCTAGGCGGATCCCTTAGCAATAGGGTTCTACCATGCCAGCTAAGCGCATCTTCGGCTAGGACTCATTACTAAGTTGTTTAGACGATTTTTCCGTTAGAGAGGACCCATAAAAGCTAGTTTGAAACTCACTCACAGAAACTAGACGCCAAGGAAGTGTGACGGAAACCAGATGCCAGTCTAACATATACAAAGTAATACATATTGGATGTGGTTGTACTTTTCAGCGAGTTTCGTCTGTAGCTTTCAAGCCATCAGTATGAAGCAGACAATTCGCTTTGGGTACAAAGTGTGGTCACCCATACTCCCTCGGGATACCTGGTAAACTTTGACATATACCAAGGTAAGAACCCAATTCCTAATACAGAATATTAAGAAAAGGTTGGAAAATGCGCAGCTCCCATTCTGCAAATGCCTGATGAAATGCCAATGGAGAAAAAGTGTCTGCCATTCAAAATTTATTTCGATAATTTATTTACCGGATTTCCACTTCTCATTGAGCTACGATTGAGGGGTTATTGTGCCACAGGAATGATATGAGAAAACAGGATTCCAAAAGATTGTCCAATTTCTCCATCAAAACAAATGCGGAAAAGACCACGGGGTTTTTTTGAGAAACAGAAGAGTGAAGAAGATGGGATTCTTGTGAAAACATGGGTTGACAATTCAATTGTTACTGTAGCGTCTACGTGTCATAATGTTCAGCCAACCGCAATGGTTTCAAGGTATTCCCAAGCAGAGAAAAAAGTTGTGCGTATTTCTCGACCATCAGTGATTGCAAAATACAATCGCTATATGGGAGGAACAGAGAGAATGGATAAGAATGTGTCCTACTATAGGATTGGAATTCGAGGGAAAAATGGTAGTGGTGCTTATTTACATGGCTAGTGGACGTATCCGTATAAATGCGTGGATCCTTCTATAAAAATCCCACAGATAGATTTTCGTCGCAGCATAGCTCAAGCCTATCTGATGTCGTACAGAAACCCACCTTTAGGCACAGGGCGGCCATCAACGTCAAAAGTTAGTACTTTGCAGCTCCGAGTCAGTGACGAAATTCGCTTGGATGGGATTGGACCATGGTTCCCTGTAAGCTGCGCGGCCGCACAGCAGTCTTTGAAGTGCCGCGCACCAAATTTTTCAAGCGCACACGATTGTGTGTATTTTAGAATATATCGGAACAGGACCGTGTCAACCCCGGGTTATATCCGCGCACTATCGTCATGTAGGCGCGCATAGCGATATTCATTCCGCCCATGGATGAAAAAAATTAGAAGGAACTCTGGATCGGACATTTGATAATGCCAGGCAATAGACGCCGCTGTGCTGGTGAATTGTGTGCAAGCACTGTCCGTACCTTTTGCGTGAAATGCGATGTCGGTTTATGCATAAATTGTTTCATGAAATTTCATACACGATGACATTTTTTCCTGTAATATCTCTTTATTTTCATTCTTAAACTGCATTTAAAATAAAATGTATAATCAATTCTTAGTTTCCGTTATTTTAATGAGAAGGAAATAACGAGAAACAGCGCGGTATTTTGCGACTGCCGTAAAATTAAAGGTAAGCAACCGTGGATCGAATTGCTAAGGGATCCGCCTAGCGTGATCATATGGACACGGCCCCTTTCTCATCAACCGTTGTAGATATTTCATTGAAACTTTGTATACGAAGTCTACATGTATTAAGAACTATAGTCTGTAAATATGAACAATATCGGAAGGAAAAAAAAACTTCGGCGTTAATGGGTTAATGAAATATAAATGAAATTCAAACAATTAAAATAAAAAAGCCTCTTATAATGAGTAAGAGAGAAACCTATAATCCTACAAAATTTCAAGTTTCTAGCACATCTACAGATGTTAACAATAAATTGTAAACAAATGCTGACAGTCCTCAACGTAACCATTTTAAAACGTTATAGTATCAATTGAAACAAAATAAAAAACAAATTAATTGCACAATTTAAAATAAAACAACTCGCTGGGAACTTGTTTGTTATACACATATTATTCACACAGCTAGAAAAGCTTCCCATTCGCAGTCAACAGACTAATTATCCGTAAATATTTACGTTGCTATGCTTCATTAATTTCGATGCGAATAATGCTTTTCTTTCGTCTATTTGAAGGTTTAATTGGCATTAAATGAATCGGAGGCAACAATGAGAGTCTCCTTGGAAACGCCCGGAATGAGTACGAAAAATCCGCAAAACTTCGAAAAAAGATGCGTATTTCTGAAAACGTCGAGCGTATACCATGTAAACACCACAATAATAAGATAGTATAAAGTTTTAGCCGTCAAATAAATCAAAAAAGAAGAAAATCGGTCCATATTTACGTATTTTAATGTATGAAGGAAAAAAAACCTTGCACTCTAAAAAATCAAAAATCCCGTGCAAACTTATGGGAAAATATAATTGTTTCCTGGATTCTAACCCGGGACACTTTAGCAGACGAAAATATTTTTCCAGGGACCTCATAGCCAGTAGAAACAAAACGCCGTTTACCGCATATCTTTATGACGAACGGTTCTCGAGAAATACGCCGATATAAATTGTAAACAAATGTCTACAGACGTCAACGTAAAATTAATATATAGTTAGATGTGTATTGTTTTCATTTATGATTAATAAATCGATGTGTATTTACGTATTTACTTTTACATTAAAAATTAGTAACCCCCACTCCACTATAAGAGGGCGCATCATGTTGCTAGCCCAGGGTGCCCAAATGGCTTAAGACGGCCCTGACCTTAAGGGGGCATTTTGAGCATTTTTTTTCTAGATGCTTTAACATTTTTGTTGCATTGATATGAGAATATAGGTGATTACAGAATTTGCATTTAGGTTGTTTACCATTTGCTTCAAAATTAAAGTATTTTCTAACGTCTGCCAGTCTTCTCCCCATATTTATCACAGAGATTTGTACCTGGAGAAAATTTGATTTGGTCCTAAGTATAGTGTAGTTTATGTTTCCTGTGTAAATATTACGTACAGGACTATATCATAAATAATAATAATATCATAAGTAAAATATCAAACAAAACTTACCAAAATAATATCTTCCTCACAAGGTGAAAACACAATCACTTCTTGCAGTAACTTCAGTGTGGTCTTGCAAGAAACAAGCTAACAACTGATAATCAAGTTGTCAGACAGAAAGTCACACTCCCACACTCTTGACCAGTGTTTCTCAACTGGGTTGACTCATCACTCCGATATGATGTGGAAGTGGTTTAGGGTGACGCAGAACTACAGTATGATTCCCCACCACTAGATGCCATCGGTATTTTTTCTCGTTTCTGCATCCCATTGGTTTTTCCAATTTTTGTATCTAAGAATTTGTTCGCAGGATATTTTTCCTTATTTTGTAACATTGTAAGTACAATACTTTGTAGAAACAGACTTATTGTGTTCACTTTGTGTAAATACCTACCACTGAATATTTTCTTGTGATATTTGAACCAAGTGAACACAATAAGTCTGTTTCTACAAAGTACTGTCAGGATTTTTCTGGCGCCTCAACATGTAAAGTGTTATTCAGCATTATGTGTGAGCGTTCTGTATATTAACGAATTTGAAGAGGTTTACATTTTTTTATATAAAACAGTTGAAGGTTTATTTCAGTGTAAAGTGGGACAAGCTAAGTATGTTGTTATGAGAGGAAAAAAATAAATTCCCGACCCAGGGAATATTCCCAAAAATATAGCAGGAATATTCCCGTATAAATTTCTTTCCGTGGGAATATTCCCAATGAGAATATTCCCATGTCCCATCCCTAGTCATGAATGACAAAAACATTGTTGAAAGGGTCATCAAGGAGAAAATGGGACTGAAGGAAGTAACCTAGAGTTGGAGGAAAAACATTTAGGTTACCCATGTATAACATGCACTTTTTTCCCTAAAAATTTCGGCAGGGTGCATCTTATACGAGGGTATACCTATGTTTACCAGGGTATTTATTATAGTGGACTGACGTTAGAAAATATCACAGATTTTTCGATAATGGGATGAGGAGCCTTCCGAACTGCTAATGAAGCACTAGATGACTTAGAGACAGTGGCTAAAGCAATGTTTCTCAACCAGTGAGCCGTCAGGCATGAACTGGTACTCTGTGGAATTTTGGGAGAAGCAGGAGAACTACACTGGAAAATAGGATGTGGTGTGCCACTAATATTTATTTTTATTTGAGCGTGCTGCAGAATGAAAAAGTTTGTGAAAAACTGGGACTAGAGGCACAGCAGGATGTTGACCCAGTCAAGTTTTTACAATTAGTGTTGCTAAAATAAATGATTTTCAGAAAAACATTTCTTGTAAAAAAACAACAAAAAATTACTGTCATTTTAAAGAGTTGATAAAATAAATTTCTTGTACTGACTCAATCGATTTTTTGCATTTTGTTGTTTGTAGCAATTAAAGAAATTTAAAAAATATATAAAAGTTGTATGTACATGCTGTATTGTACAATACAATGGTGTCCTTGTTTATAAAGCTATTGTCTTATAAAGAGGTTGCAGCTCCTGCCCCAAAACCTACGTTATAACCTGGTCTATAAACAATTAATACATCAATATGTATGTACCACAATGGATATAGGGAGAGCAATTTATGAAGGTTGAATTGATAATTTGTGGCTGGTGTCAAGCTTTTTGGATTATCTGAGCATCCAAAATCCTGGACTGTTTTGAGGGGTCATCATGAAAGGGTTAATATTTACACAACTAAGATAATTAATGTGGGAATATTTTCAGAAGATAATTTCCTTATTACATAAAACATCTATGTAAAATTTAAAAATATAGTTACTGCATTATGTTTACTGAATAGCATTCATAAAACCGCAGAAATTAACTCAAATGAGTAAAATAAGCATAAATGAACTTCATTAAATTTGAAATATTTTTTGTGTGTAATAATTAAATGTTTTTCCAATAAAATTACATACCTTTTCTATAAGTGGTCCCACAATTGCATGTAAACAGTTTTGACCACTGTGCTGACGTGCATACCTGACGACCAATTTTAGCACCAATGGATTTCCTGTGACAGTGTCAGATACCTTTTGTATTTTCCACCTTTTAAAGCAAAGAAATTTATTAGATTAGCAATACATTGCATTTATCAATGAAATATATGAAAATTTAACTACAATCAACTGTATATCAAGAACTTATGGGATATTATGCGTTAGATTAAATTTTGTATGGAATTTTATCTTTTTGTTTCTGTTGACCCAGGTGCCTGTCAAATGAAAAAGAAATTTTTAAAAATAACTAATTATTTCATTTACAATTTTAGACATACCGTATATACTCGTGTATATGCCGACTCCATGTATAGTACGACCCCTGATTTTTTGGTGAACAAACCTGATTTTTTTTCATATATCTTGTTTATAGTACGACCCCAGTTTTCCACCAGAGTCGATATATTTCGTTTCGATAGCTCGATGGTTACGAGCGAGATATATTGAACGACCTTGATTTTCCACACCACCATAGAATAGACCGTAAATGTCGTAAATAGTATTTCTTGCGAGTACACTAAAATTCGGGTAAGTTAAGTATCTTAATCCTAAAACATTTAATAAAAAGTGATATGAATCATGATTGCACAAGATGAAATAAAATCGTTACAATTCTAGTACGTCTACATAATAGGTAGGTATAACGGATAAAAAGAAATTACTTTGTAATATTCCAGTCTTTATTGTTTCTTCAATCACACACCGACCGGTTTCCACTACAAAATCATTCTAATGGTGTTACTAACCGACATAACACCTTTAGAATGACTTTGTAGTGCAAACCGATGGGTGTGTGATTGAAGAAACAATAAAGTCTGTTGAATATTACAAAGTAATTTCTTTTTTCCAAGATGTCGAAATTCCATAAAGTTACGCCGTCTACGATACTTTTAGTCTAACTCGTTCCAATCCATCCCTTGTAAAAAGACGCAAACAAAGATGTACATACATAAAATTCAAGAAAGGAAGTGCCCGTAAATCTTCACTTATATCAAGTATTTGTGAATTTGAAGCTATATATATATGAAAAATATTCTACTCTTCACGAAGCAACATAACGATAAAGGACCTCACTGTTAAGGTTAGCCTACCATTAGAATACGTGCAGGTGGCATAACTTCACCAAAAATGCCCGTGAAGATATATGAATTTTAAATCCTCAAATGCATTACTCGTGTATAGTACGAGCCCCAATTTTTGCAATAAAAATTTGGTCGTAAAAACTCTTACTACACACGAGTATATATGGTATTTATAAACAAAATCTACATATTTCCTTATGGGAAATTTCATGGAACACAAACTAATTCTTGGGCTTTTCTGAGTATACAAATTCTGTTGATAGGAAAAGTGAATAGATGCTGACATAGGTCAATTTTTGTTGAAAGGTAAGCATTGCTTATATTTATCCTAAGCTGGTCTCGTTTAGAATTTGTATGGTACATATTTACAGGAGTCATATTATGCTATCCTCCAATAAAAGATCTATGACTATCTAATATTCAATAAAACACTGCTGAAATGTTTCTTAAATAGCAGGGGAAGACAATGCAGATGTTTACTTCTTCCATCCTCAGGAAGCAATTCGAGTCCTGTTTGTCCTAAATATGATATTTTTTAGTTGGCATGATAAAAAGTAGAGGACAAAACTGGAATTGCATGGCCTGCAATTTTTTTAGGGCAAAAATAAAATAAATATCTATTTAACCTGATAACGTTTGGGAGCCTACCAGCATGCTTCAAGTTCCATTCACATGAGTGAGAGAAAAACACATCTTGGCAAGCATGATAAACAGTGCAGTAAGCTCTCCATACCATGTGAATTTGAGTATTTGGCATTCATGCTTTGGGGTTTCTTCATTTTTGGTTTTATTGGATCTAAGTTCCTGTACAAGATAATGCAAGAGCCCACGCCATTTTATTTTCAAATCATCTCATCCACCCACTTCATTTTGTCTTTTCAGGCACATTTTGCTTCCGGCATGAGTGCCTATTAGCTTCCGTCTGTCTGTCCATCTGCATGTTCGTTCTCGGCCTTTACCAAACGGATTTTCATGAAATGTTATATTAAGGACTTTCTGACAAAGATAATAAGAAAATCACATAAATGAATCACGTAAGTCAATCAAGGATACCACTTTACTGGTGACAAAAAATGAAGTTTCCCTCATATCTCGTAAAGTATTGGTCATATCAAAATAGTTTTCAAATAAAACTTGTAGAACTAGTAGAGTATTTCTTTCCCTATACATTTTTTCCGTAGGAGTAGCCATTATCAAGAAAATCAAACAAGAATGTCTTAATCCAAGTTGAACTTCGTAGATTTCTCGCATGGTTACTCCATCGTTGTTGCTAACATAAACAATCTCACAAAAATATGTTTAACCTCCTTATATGTGCATGCAGTAATTTTAAATAGGAAGAAATTGGATTACTTATGACGAACTTTTAAACTCCATTGCCCTTATGTACACATATATAATTTCTTTCATTGCTTGAAATTTGCCCATTTGTGATATATTGTACACTTTCTTAACTTGTTTAACACCACAGTAAGGAGTAACATATACTCATTAGAATTATTATATCACTAAGGCAAACTGCTTTCCATCTTCACTGAAGATATCTGACTAAATTATTTCCTCCCTTCTATGACGAACTGCTTGCCTAAAAAAATTGACTGCATGAAGTGAATACACCAGTGTTGACATTTTGAAAACATTTCCATCTGTCCCATCTTCTCCTGTTTCAGTTGACCTTAAAGTATGGATTGGTATATAGAATTAGAATCTCTTCATTCATTTATTTTAGTTATAAAAATTTCAAATACAGTAAGTCCTCAACTTTCGTACATAATGCATTCCTGAAAATGTGTCCGGAAGTAGAATGTACAGATGTCGAATATAGATTAACATGCTTTAGGGGGGCTTCCATTCCCAGAGAGCCAAAAAATATTATAAAATCTCTAATTATGGTATAAATGTTTAGTTTTTTTGTTCAGGGGCCTTTTAGACACAATCGTCGATTTTATAATATAGACAGATAGGGCAAAATGCAATAAAATATTTAAATAATTGCACAAATAAATATTGCTGTTCGGAAAAAGATGGTGGTGTGGTAGAAACTTGTGGCCTGGTGGCTGGCAACCAGCACCATTCGAAATATTCGTTCGTCATTAAGCTGACGCGCGAAAGTCTGATTGGCGCACAAAAGGCGGTTCAGGGGTGTCAATCTCTGCTATCTTGGGTTCTCGTTCCCTTGTATTATCCTAAGGTTATCACACACAGTGTAACTGATTATTATCTTTTTATTATAATTCATCGTTATTTCTTTTTCATTATTCTTTTTTCTCAAGAAATTTTTATTACTGTAAGAGTTACATTCATTCGTACTGTTTGTAATGCAGTGCTTCCATCCTTACCATAATCTAGTCGTTGACTATAGTTATTATATCTTGGTATTAAGTTCCCTTTTTCTTGTTTCTTTATTTTTTGTATTTTTGGTGAAATTATCTTTGTTTATGGCAGTGTCTTTTCTGGCAGAGGTGGAAGACCAACTGTTGCTGAACCCCAATACCGTTTTACAGGCTGAGTTGGATAAGAAATTACTTTGTGATTAATGAAACTTATTCTATGATTTGTGACTACAATGTGACTACCGGCTGTAAATAAATATTATTATTATTAATGTGCGAGTTGTACGAATATCGAACGCAAGAAAGTTGAAGACCGCCTGAAGTGCACATACGAAATCCCTCTTTTTTTCATTAAAGCATTTGCTACTTTCATAGTTTTTGTAATATTGCCTAATCTTGGCCCTAAAGAGAGTGATGAGTGAAATGAAAGAAAAGTCGGTAAAAAGGGCAAAAAAAGTGATGAGTTTGGAGAAGAAAACTGAAGTTTTAGATAGGCTTGCGCATAATGAATTTGCTTCATCAGTTGGTAAATTACTTGGTGTGAACGAGTCCACAATAAGATCGATTAAGAAAAGTGAAGAAGCGATCAAGAAAGTCCCGCTGAGTTCAATTGTCATTCACGAGAAAGCCAAGCTACTGCACAATCATTATGTCTCAAATTGTTTCGCGGTCTGCTAACGGGATATCGTCAATGTCATCAAAACATGTGTAGATCGGTTCCTTGCTCTTTAATAAAATGTGGCGTTTATTCAGAACGCCACAGTACTTATTCTATTATTATATTTTGAAGGGCAAAAATGCAAGTTACTTGCTGGAATAGGGACTGTAAGACCCAAACCCTATTTTTTCTAAAAAAAACCCAAATGCTTACCATTCGCGAGGTTTTTCAGGAATGGCGAGGGACTACTGTAAATAATAATCCCTATTTATGGGCAACAAATAAAACAGTTATACCAATAATTACAGTCTGTACTTGAATTCATCAATACAAAAAATATAAACAATACAAATTTCTTTTTACTTCTTGCCTCAAATTCATTATTTGTTACATTTAGTAGACAAAAAACTGATTTTAATGTTGGGAAGAAGTACTTGCTGATGGTGTCTTATCAACTTTCTTGAAAAATTTGTCAAGAGAAAGTTGAACACTAGCCTTCTTTTTCTCTTGATAAAGGGGTCTGTAACAATCTGTATCCCTATCAACAGCTCTACGTGCTTGTGATCTTCTCTCTGCATTTGGATCATATTCTTCCATGATGCTTAAGAACTGTTCAAGGTGCATGAAGGCTTCATTCATTTTCTTCACTGTCAAAGAGTTAGTGGGAGGAAGTTGATAGTCATCATCTTCGGCTTCAGGTGGTGTCTTATTTGCCTCTTGTAGGTCAATTAGATCTTTATTGGACATAGGCTCTGAATGAGATGCACACAATTCATCCACATCTTCTATGCTGACACCCAAGTCCAGTTCATTCATAAGCTGAACAACTTCCTTTGTGGCAGCTTCAGGAGTCTCCTCAAAACCTCTAAAATCTTGCACTAAATCTGGGCACAACATCTTCCAGCAACCAATCATTGTTGATTCCTTTATCTCAGCCCAAGAGTCCCCAATATTGTTCACTGCATTCCAGATGTTATAATCTTCAGGGTAGATCTACCTTCCTTGTCAGTTGCCCTGATAGCATGGTTGATTATTCTCCTCATGTAGTACCGCTTGAAAGTGGCTATGACTGTCTGATCCATAGGCTGAATTTTGCATTTGGTATTTGGAGGCAGAAACACAATTTTAATTTCTGGATAAAGTTCCTGTAATGATTGTGGGTGTCCAGGAGCATTGTCCAAAAGTAATATTGCCTTAAATACTAAATAATTCCTCCTGCAATATTGTCTAACTGCTGGAACAAAATGAAGATTAAACCAATCCTGAAAAATTGTTCTAGTAACCCAGGCACTTGAATTAGATTTCCAGATGACTAGCAGCATTTCCTTAACCTTCCCCTTCAAAGCTCTTGGATTTTCTGAATGGTAGACTAGCATTGGTTTTATTTTAAAATCACCCACTGCATTGCCACCAAGAAGCAATGTGTGTCTGTCCTTAGCTGACTTATGCACAGGTGCAACTGCCTCTTCCTTTGCTAAATAGGTTCGTGCAGGCATCCTTTTCCAAAATATTCCTGTCTCCTCAACATTAAAAATTTGACGAGCAGAATAACCCCCTTCTTCAATTATTTTGGAAAACTTTTGTACAAAATCTTGTGCAGCTTTTTTATCTGTACTAGCAGATTCTCCAGTCAATTTAATGTTATGTAAACAAGTCCTGCTCTTGAACTTATCAAACCAGCCTTGGCTTGCCTGAAATTCCGGAGTATCAGCAGCGCCTTCTACTAAGCGTTTTTTCCATCTTCATACAAACTGAGAGCCTTACCTTGTATTATTGCAAGACTCACTGGAACGTTTTTTTGATGCTGACCCTCAATCCATAATGTTAAAGATCGCTCCATTTCCTCCATCACTGCACCTTGCCTTTTAGTCACAATCTTCGACGAAATATTTCCAGCATTTCGTACGTATTTTTTAATTTTGTCCTTTTCCTTCACAACTGACCCCACAGTCAACCGGCTTAAGTCCAATGAACATTCAATTGAAGCTAAAGATTCACCGCTTTCAGCAAGCCTAATTATTTCCATCTTTGTCTCAATCGTGTTAAGTTTATGAGTCCTATGTTTCTTTCCACTTGTATTAGCACTTTCAGTTTTCCATTTCTCACTCATGTTTATAAAATAATATGTGTAAAATGCACAAACAAAGAAACACTGCTGTACGTACAAACAAACATGGTAACGTTGGTGAGACTGAATAATAATAATAATTTATTGATTATTAACCGACTTTACAGTGGTATTAATCTTGTCAAATTTCAGTACAATATTAAAAAACATTACACACAAATCTTACATTACATACAATACATATATTATTACGTAGCATACTTTAATTTATTAAAAGTGTTGGGTTGGCTGACAGTCAGCGCCATTATGCGATAGCTCGAAATGTTTGATTGTCAGCTGATGAACGAAAGTCCGAATTCGGCATTGTTCGGGTACAAAATGCAGTTTAGGGGCAAGAATTTACAATGCACAAATGAGTGAATTGTACGAAAGTCGAATGTACGAAACTGGAGGACTGCCTGTAGTTCAAATACTATAAGGGTGATAGATGCAAGATTCTTGAAACATGAATTCTGAACCTTTAAATGCCTAACATGCCTGTATGGGCACCCAACATTTTCATCGCCGAACGTGCCATTTCGGGCCCGGAGAGTTTGAAAGCTGATTACAGATGTCATATTTGTCATAGAGATGTGAAATTTGGAAGGGTTTACCCTTGATACAACCTCTCACGGTTTATAGAAGCAAGCATACCGAAGCTTTAAGGATTAGGGGTAGGTAGACCTCAGACCAAGAGTATGAAGGCAATAGGGAAAGAGCGTTACGCTCACACCACTCCGACTGCCTTAAAAACTCAAGGGTTATCGATAGCACTATCCATTTAGGGAGATCAAACCTTAAGGATTTCATCATTATTTTTCTGATTTCATATCTGCATGTTTAGAATGTATACATTCATTTGTTTGCAGACCTCCAAACAGTGTTTGTTGGCTATAAGTATTTTCCTTCATGAGAATTTTCAGTAATTCCACTATTTTCTTTTATTTACTTCAACTTTTCATTATATTTTTATCTTTATATTTATGTCCCTTCTTAGTTATAGAAATGGCACAGAAACATAAAATGTGTGATTTAGAGAGGGAGGAGGAAATTGAGATCAATTCTTACATGCACACTTACGAGACGAAAAGCAATTTGCCAAGGAGCAACATGGGCTACGTTAATAAGTGAGACAGGAAGACAAATAGCTATGAGGTTAGTCATTGCACTTTGAGGTGGACGAATTCTTCTTCTCAACCTCACAGTCCTAAAGAGCTGGGTCTTACTGATGTCATGCAAAAACAAGGCATGGGCAGTTTTGTCTTGTGCTTGTTAGGCCTCTCGTCGAGAAAAGTGCTTTTGGTCTTTACGCTTCTCTTCGGGAAAGACACAGTGCAAGTTATGTACAACTATGTCACTTAGAAGCATGGGGAAAATAAACACTGGCCCATAAAAGGAAATTGCCTGCGATGTTGCATGAGTTAGACAGAGAATTGTCAAGTAGAAATGAGCAGTTTGAATTAATTTTTTGTTTAAAAAATTATGCCAAATTTGTATTTTTCCTCTAGAAAACTTATATATATATATATATATATATATATATATATGTATATGTGTGTATATATATATGTGTGTGTGTGTGTGTGTGTATATATATGTGTGTGTGTGTGTGTGTGTGTGTGTGTGTGTGTGTGTGTGTGTGTATATATATATATATATATATATATATATATATATATATATATATATATATATATATATATATATATATATATATATATATATATATATATATATATATATATATATATATATATATATATATATATATATATATATATATATATATATATATATATATATATATATATATATATATATATATATATATATATATATATATATATATATATATATATATATATATATATATATATATATATATATATATATATATATATATATATATATATATATATATATATATATATATATATATATATATATATATATATATATATATATATATATATATATATATATATATATATATATATATATATATATATATATATATATATATATATATATATATATATATATATATATATATATATATATATATATATATATATATATATAGGGCAACTAGGTGTCGAAGGAACCCAGTGAACACTTACCGGAAGTAGAGCCACTGGGGTGATGGAGAGACACCTTTGTGGAGATTAGACTTTCAGGTTGTCTCTCTTGTGCTGACAAAGTGATCATCCCGAAAGCTCTAACCTCTACAAATGTGTCTCTCCAACACCCCAGCGGCTCTACTTCCGGTAAATGTTCACTGGGTTTCCTTCAACACCTAGTTGCCCTAAATATAAATATCCTTACTTACCTTTCCTCTTCCGTAGTATTTATATATACACACGCACGCACACACACACACAGGTGACCCCCGCACTTACAACCTAATTGGTTCCTGAACGACGGTCGCAAAGCGAACCGTCATGAGTCGAACCCTTATTTCCCATAGGCGTAATGTTATAAATTGGGGTTTCGTTCCTGGAAACCCATATTCTGCCATAAAAATACCAAAATCGACCACAAAAATAAATGAAAAGAAAATAAAACAAATATATTTGTTGCTTCTGGTCATTTATCTATATATTCAAAAGTTTTTCCACCTCAGGAATCAGCCCATCACGTTTTCTTATCACCGGTGATTGCATTGGCCTAGCGCTCTTCACTTCCTTCAAATATTTTTCCTTATCCTTCAAAATTGTGCTCACGGTTGAATTCGATAATTTTAACTTGGATGCGAGCTCATGCACTTTCATTCCAGACTCATGTTTACTCAAAATTTCATGCTTCATTTCCAAAGTGATAAATACGAGGTTTGGTCGTTACTGTGGGGATCTTATTTACTATTAGAAAGGTCATAAGTCGAATGGGGTCTGCTGTGTGTGTGTGTGTATATATATGTGTGTGTGTCTTTGTTATTGTTATTACACTCATTACAAAGGCCGCAAAGTGCTGTTTATGAGCTTGTGAAAGATAAAATAAAAACATATGTTATTCTACAATATGCTGACTAAAAATTCATTTTTATTTGAATGTTTTATCATTAATAGAAAATACAGTAATTTTTTCAAATGACAGCATGACATTTCAAGTTCCTAAAATTAAATCCGACAAATAGAATCAAAAGAGGGACATTTAAATACGGCATTTAAGGGTAAAACGTCCATTATATTCAATTTTGAAGCAATTTTAGAACCGGTTGTTAAAAATTTCTACAGAAAACCAAGTCCGCTCGATCCATTATTCGAACCCGATGGATGTTTGGTTTCATAAGAATTATTTCCGTGTTGAATTTCATTACAGTAATATAATATTAAAACTGAATAAAATATAATCCAGAACATTAAAATATCACATAAATTAATCGCATATAGCAAAAAGAATTAATTTTGAAAATGATTTACAAATTTAGTATATGAATTTATCTTGATCCTTTTTATATGCGTCTTCATACTGTCGGCTTCCTCTGACACACATAGACGACACCTGCAAGGATGTCGGCTTTCCTTTGTAATCTTCAAGTATGCCGATAATTTCAAGATATAATAAAAATACGCAATTTAAATTATCGAGAAAAATTTCAGCAGTGTATTAACAATTTAGAGCATTTTGTTCTGTTACATTTCATTGCACAATAATTATCTACCGTATATTCCGGCGTATAAGTCGACCCCAGCTCTTTTAGATGAAAATACATGATTAGGCATATGTTCGCCATATAAGTCGACCCCCACTTTTTCACTTAAAAAATACTTCTCATTCAACCGTTTTCAGACAAAATCAAAGTCATGTACAATCCAAGTTTTAACAAAACAGAAATAAACAATAATAAAAATATATAAATATTGTTTAGAGTCCGTGCTATTCTTCTTGAGCATTCCATGTGACAGATGTTTTAATTTCAACCATTAAGAAACTTATTTTTGGAAAGCTTGACCCACTAAATAAAGTTTCCTATAATTCGATTGATTTCAGCTGCTAATGATACTATCGAAATGAACTAGTGATCGCGATCGATCTCTACAGTGGCAAAATTCGGAAAAATATTGCAAATGTATACCCCGCGCACCTTTTCTCCCAAAATGTTGGCCATATATGAAGATTTCTGACCAAGTTTTAAAAATTACGAGTTTCGATAGTAAATTTACTGAAACATGCATCTACGTTTATACTGGCAAAAGACAACGAATTCTACAAAGTTTACGCGTATCTACATGACCAAGAAACATTTAGGGTTTAAATGCGCTGTTTATACTGCAGTTGGTGCATCTTTAACATTGAGATGACGTAATATTTTTATAATGTTAAAGCTGTACCTTTAAATTGAGTTTTAAGTTTATTATCGTTACCCAAGAAAAGCAGTTCTGTCATTAAAAATTTACTATCAGTTTCTACCTACACTTTTTGCCGGAATAAGTTGGCATCTGGTATCTCTATTCGCCATATTCATCGTGAGCCGCTGATGCTCCTTTAACCCAGGAGAGAACCATAGTTCCTTCTAATTTTTTTCATCCATGGGCAGAATGAATATCACTATGCATGCCTACTTACGATAGTTCGCAGATATGCACCGGGGTTGATGCGGTTCTGTTGTGATATATTCTAAAATACACACAATCGTGCACACTTGAAAAATTTAGTGCATGACACTTCAAAAACTGCTGTGCGGCTGTGCAGCTTACAGGGAACCATGGAGAGAACACACCTACGGTGAATCCCCACATTTTTTTGATTTTTTCTAATTTTCCGCCGCCATAGACATCAACTTATTAAAGTACGAATTTATTTTTTTCTCCCCGAACCGGTCCAAAAATAGGGGTGCGCGTGGTACACGAGGACGCGGATCACGCAAAAACAGCATTAAAATTAATTATTATAAATCTTCTGAAATACCGTATTTACTCATATAACCCGCGCACTCATTTTTTGGGCCGGTTCGGAGGGAAAAAAATAATTTGAGCCAGAATAAGTTTTTTTTTAAGTCACCGAATTCCACCCCCTGAAACAAGTTCCGCTCAAGTTAAACATCTTCTCCCTTCTACGTGAAGCAATTTATTCGATGATCTCTTCATGACAATATTAGCAGAAATCTCCTCAGCGATAGTCTTCTTTTGTTAACCCCTTAATTGTCTTTGTTGTAATATTACACAACTTCGTTCCCACTTCACTATTTTTTATGTAATATTACGCACCGATGCGGAGCATGACGAAATATTTGTTCATCTATGAACGGGAACTTCCCTACGCGGATGGGGTTTTTTGTGTATCGTGTCATAAATATTGGAAGTTTAGGAACAAACAAGTCCAAACACTCGAGATGTGGATTTCTGTCTTCCTTTCGAATGATGAAATCTTTCATTCGCAACAAAATTTCACCACTCCGAATTCCTTGAAGTGGATGAGGGAAAAGGATCAAACTTGGACCTACCTATTCTCAAGCCGGCAAACCCTCAGTAGTCATTGAACTATAGTTATCAGTTAGTCAGCATATTCTTTCTGCCTACTTTTGCGAGTTTTTGCCTGCAGCACAGGTGTAACTTACACGTTTGCTTAGTCACATAAATACGCATATACATCGTAGAATTTGATGTCTTTTACGAATATAAACATAGATGCAAACAAATTGCAGAGAATTTACTATCGATACTCACAATTTATTCGGGTAAGATGCGCACCCCCTTATTTTCCCCGGCGTTTTGGGAAAAAATGTGGGAGGGGTACTCAAGTAAATATGCCAAATGCCATAAAATGTAAATACTGGAACAGATGATTCAAAATAGCAATCACCTCCACCGAAAGATCAACGGTCTTCCTAAATAACAGTGTTATTCATTTTTAATTTAAGGTTCACATTTTTATATTCGGCGTATAAGTCGACCCTAAGTTTTAGGAATTTTTTTTAAGACTCGACTTATACGCCGGATTTTTTCTAGTGACAAATTAAATATATGGTGTAAATTAATCATGTTGAATTCATTTTAATCCCTAATATTGAGTTAGATTTTGGTGTAGAAAAAGTGATTTATTGAAAAAAGATAAAAAGCGTATATTTTTACATTATTTGTTTTATTAGCTCAGTTCATAGAATTGTTTCTTATTTAACGCGTCTTTTTTGTTAGCTCCTTGCCTCTCGTGCTAGTTTTACTGACTATTATTCCCTAATGAACGTTTCAGTATGAAACGAAATAACAGCTGAATAACTTCAAAATTTGTAACTACAACGCCACAGTCGTGTTGCAAATCAAAATAGGGAACCAACTCTTAAAATTCTGGCAGCTCACCACTGATTATAGGTTCATCTGGTATAAAAATATCTGCATACTGGGAGGAGGGGTATTGGTTAAGGACAAAATTTAAGCATTTCCCATTGATATGAGTGTTATTTCAAATGTTACTACATTAATGCAAATATTACATATGCAAAAAATGAAATTACATCCCCTCAATATAATTCCCCTTTGTATTTAATATTAGATTCCCTATAATTAGCAGATTCTTGATTCTTTTAAGTGGGCTCTCCTTGTTGAGGTGTCATATTGGTCATCCCATTTTAGTTGAAAGCTCCTCATTGTTAGTAGTAGTAGTATTTGTTTATAAGGTGCTTCAACAGCTAGGGTCATTTTGCACCGTCCGAAATCAAAAACGTACCTTGCAGGTTAAATAGAATAAATAAGAGTTAAAAAGGTACACATGAATAAATAAGATAAAATAGGATAAAATGAATTTATAAAATTAATAAATTAATTTTTTTATAATAAAAGGCATAAGATAAAAACGGAAATTAAGTTTGTTCAAAGAGTGCCTAAAAGATTCATTAACCTTAGGAACTTTAAAATAGTGTCAATTTTAAGAGGATCGTCTGTTAAAAGTTCAGAGAGAGTGCCTCTCATGTTTAAAATTTGACGGATACCTCTATATTTGGTACATTCTGTCAGGAGGTGACTTATGGTTACAGGGCAGTTGCAGGTAGAGCATGTGGGAGGTTCCTTTTCCCGTGTAAATAAGAATGAGTGCGTCAAAGCGCAGTGGCCAATTCTAAATCGGGTGACTGCGACTTCCTCCCGGCGGCTGTTTCTAGCCGAGGATGGCCATGGAGTGACGCTTGCTTTGATCGCTCTCAGCTTATTTCTTGTAACTGCCTCCCAGGACCTTTGCCATTTTTCCAGCAAGGGGCTCTTAAAAAGGCATTTTAGGTCCTGGGATGGGACCATATTGATGTCAGTGTCCTCTCTTGACAGAGCTGCCTTCGCAGCCGAGTCGGTTTTTTCATTTCCTGCAATTCCAATGTGCTCAGGGACCCACATGAAGAGGATATCCACATCATTTGCTGTTAGACTCGAAAGTAAGATATGGATCTGCTGTACCGTGGGATGGCTGTGGTAAAGGTTAGCGATGGCTTTCAGAGCACTAATGGAGTCCAAGCATAAGATATATTTCGCTCTCCTGGGAACAATGCTCTCCAACACCCTCTGGACCGTGATTAGTTCCGCAGTGAAAATACTGCAGAGGGGATTCAATTTAAAAGCCTGAGTGCCATGTACTGTGGATGTAAAAGCACTTGAGGAGCCATCCACCGATTTTGAACCATCTGTATAGATGTGAATATATTGTTGATACTCCGTCATTATTTCTTGAAATTTCAATTTAAACAATAATGGGTCCGTTTCGGCTTTTGAAAATCTGGACAATTGAGTCAGGCACGTTGGGACTGGCACCTGCCACGGTGGAGACTTATGGAAGCCTCCAGGAAGGACTTCCGGAAGTTGTAGGTTTTCACCCTCAATAAAATTGTGAAACAGAATACCTAAGGGTAAAGTTGCTCTTTGTTGTCTACTAAAAAGTTCTTTAAAACGTGGTTTAAAAATCAAGTTAAAATATGGGTGGGTTTTTAATGCTAAAATTTTTGAAACATACGTACACATTAAAAGTGTTCTTCGCACCTCTAAGGGCGGCTCTCCCGATTCACAGTAAATACTGGGAATGGGGTTGGTACTGAAAGCACCAGTAGCTAGCCTCAGAGCAGAATTGTGTACAGACGTCAAAGGGCGCAGATACAAAGCGCGTGATGAGGCGTATATGAAGGATCCATAATCCATTTTAGACCTTACCAATGCTCGGTAAAGAGTGAGCATTGATGTACGGTCAGCACCCCATGACGAGTTCGTTAAAAACCTTAAAATGTTTAGAACTTTAAAACACTTATCTTTTAAAATACTTATGTGGCTCCGCCAATTCAGTCTTCTGTGTAAAACCATACCAAGAAAACGGATTGTTTCCACGGGATCTAACCTATTGCCCCCTAGTTTTAAAACAGGATGAGGGAAGATTCCTCTCACCCTGTAAAAATGGAGGCATTTGGTTTTCTCGTTGGAGAAACGAAAACCATTTTCCTGTGCCCATTTGTCTAAACGATTGATAGTAAGCTGTATCTGTCTTGTTGCAGTAGACAAGCTGGATGACCTGCAGAAAATTGCCAGATCGTCCGCAAAGAGAGATGCCTCTACTGGAGTCTTGATACAGCTTACTATATCGTTTATCGCTATGGCAAACAGGGTCATGCTTAGGACCGATCCCTGTGGAACTCCGTTTTCTATGGTAAAGGGTCTAGATAGGTTAGTTCCTATCCGTACCCTAGCCGTTCGATTTGTTAAAAATTTTTTAATAAAAAGGGGAAGATTTCCTCTGAAACCCCACTCGTGCAGTTTACTTAAAATTTTATATCGCCATGTCGTGTCATATGCTTTTTCCAAATCGAAAAAGACTGCCACGACATGTTGGCGAAGAAGAAAGGCCTCATGGATGAAGTTTTCAGTCCTCACCAAGTGGTCGATCGTAGACCTGTTCTCTCTAATAGTTTGCATAAGCAACTCGTTAGAGAGATGGGACGGTAACCACCTGGTAAGGACCTATCCCTTCCCTGTTTTGGGATGGGTATAATCAGGGATTCCCACCACTCATCGGGAAAAAGCCTTTCTTCCCAAAGATGGTTGACAGTCATCAGAAGCTCCCCTTTGCCTTGTCAGGCAGGTGCTTTAAAAAGGCGTTGTGTACCTCATCAACACCTGACAAGGTATCTTTAGACTCTCTTATTGTCAACTCCAATTCCCGGAGAGAAAAAGGGTCATTGTAGAGATCCCTTTTACTCCCTGGGTTAAAGTTTAGATACCTCCTTTCCATTTCTTTCTTTATTACCTGAAACGTTTCAGCGTAATACTTTCCCATAATGTCTGGAATTTTTGCAGCAGACTTTAATAATTGCCCATCAAAATTTAATGCACTAATATGTGATTGATGATGGGTGCATGAGATTCTCTTGACCTTGTTCCAGACTTGTGTTATAGGTGTGTGGTGGTTAATGGATGAGACATAGTTCATCCATGATTCCTTCTTGGCATTTTTCACTATCTGTCGAGCTTTTGCCCTCAGTCGCCAGAATGCTGTAAGATTTGTCCCTGTGGGGTATTTATTCAAAATACGCAGTGCCCGTTTCCGGTTTTTTATAGCCGTGGCGTATTCATCATTCCACCACGGAACTGGTGGACGATGTGGCGTTCCTGATGACTTCAGGATTGTCTTTCCTACGGCAGTTAATATGGCATCAGAGAAGCATTTCATGTTGTGTAAAGAACTGCGACTGGCATCAAAATTGAACTTTATTTCATTTTTAAAATCTGACCAGTTAGCCTTCTTTAAAATCCATTTACGAGGACACTTAAAGCAATTAACTGGACCTCTCTTGGTGATTAAAATGGGGAAGTGGTCACTTCTGCAAAGATCTGGGTGGATGGACATGGTGAACAGTGGAGCTATTGTACTCGTTGTAATAAAAAGGTCGATGGAGGAATATTCTCCATTAAAAGAGTTAAAACGAGTTTTTTCTCGGTCATTTAATAAAATCAAGTTAAAATCATCTAAAAATTTCTCCAAGAGATGCCCTCTACCATTATTGTCAGCCATCGTGTCTCCCCAGAGGGTGTTATGGGCATTAAAATCCCCTAGCAGCACGAATGGCCTAGGCAGCTGTTGGACAAGGTCCTCGAGGGTCGTCCGATTTACGGGTGCCCACTCCGGGAGGTATATGTTACAGAATGTAATTTCCTCCAGAGTGGCTACGGTAAGGGCTATTGCCTGGAGGGGCGTCTGCAGGTTCACCTGGGAGGTGTAAAGGGCCTCCCTGATGGCTACAGCCACTCCCCCTTGAACCCTATTACCGTTTAAATCGTCTTCTCTGAAGACATTAAAATCTTTAATTTTCACCTTGTCGTTGTTTTTAAAATGCGTCTCTTGTAAAAATATGCACGAAGGGTTAAGATCTGAAATTAGGATCTCTAACTCTTCCCTGTGCATGTAAAAACCATTGCAGTTCCACTGTATTGATAAAAGCATTTAAAACCTAATAAATAAATAAATATCAGTTTCTTCCTGAGAGTTGTATGAGAGTTCTCCCACTCACCCTCGGAGAGTGTGTCCTCCTCCATCCTCTCTACGGTTTCAGGAGTGGATTTGCGAGAGGGACCATGTGATGGAGTCTTGTCCAGTCTCCCTCCAGCAGTTTGTTTTGGTGACCCAGGTTTTTTCTGGGTCGTAACAGGGGCCTGTGCGCTGGGCCCCTTCTTTGGTGAGAGACTAGTGTCGTTTACTTTGGCTTTTTCTTTTTTCTCCTGCTTGTCTTTCTTCGATGGTAGTTCATCGGTCTGGGTGGCGATTGTGCATTTCATAATTGGTGTTGCTGCCATGGATTCAAAAGACTTGGAAAAGACTGGAGCGATGAGCGTCCTGTACTTCTTTCACGCATCGAAATAGGACAGTTTCTCATTCATCTTAATCTCCATGACTTTCTTCTCTTCTTTCAGTTTCGCACAGTCTCGTGAGAATGCTGGGTGTGGGCCTTTGCAGTTTGCGCAAGGCAAGGCCTCCTTGCATGCTTCATCATCATGCTTTTCCCGGTTACACCGGGGGCAGATAGCTTTGCTCTTGCACCGTGGAGTAGTATGGCCAAACATTTGGCAATTGAAGCAGCGCAGAGGACTTGGGATGTATGGTCGAACTGGACAGACCTCATAACCAATTCTGACCCTCTCTGGCAGCTTATCGAGGTAGAAAGTGAGGATCACAGAGGTAGAGTTTATGACCTCACCGTTCCTCTTTATTGTAAGTCTCCTGCAGTCGATGACTCCCTGAGGAGCCATCTCTCGCTTATACTCCTCGATATCTACATAGAGAAGGTCATAGTTGGTTATGACCCCCCGGCAGGTGTTGAGTATTTTATGCGGCTCTACTGAGACTGGCATGTCCTTCAGCATCTTTATTCCGAGTATCTTTGCACTCTGTAATTCACTGCATGTTTGTATAAGCAGAGTACCGTCTCTCAGTTTCTTCACTGATTGAAGAGGACCCGGTACCTAAGACGACAGAGCATTATAAATCAAGAAGGGAGACACTTTGGTAAAGGTCTCCTTACAAAAACTATTAAAAATGGCCTTTACAAAGTTGCCCTAATTTTTAACAGAGTCTTACAGGAAAAGGGGATTGAGATACGGTACACAATATTAAATAAGCGAAACGGAGCCTCAGATTTTCGGGTGTCCTCGGTCAAAGAAAACCAAGGAACATTTTAATAACTCCTAACCAAAGAGATGCGAATGAGGAATAACAGAAAAACCCAAGACACATTCGAAGGCATAATCTCATACACTATAATCGTGGTTAAAATTGACGAATGTAAACGTTTTTCTCTTCTTTGAAATGGGTGAAAGAGTTCTATCAGTGAAATTCCACGATTTCATGCCACCCTTTCTCAGGGCTATCTTTACTGGTAGACGTCAACGGGGTACCTGCGCTAATGCCTCGGCCTTTTTATGTATTCGAGGAAATTCATAAAGACTATGTTGGGGTTTTCCGAGCGTCCCCCAATTCTTCAAAATGTACCTGTTTTCATTTCCTGAGAATACCATGATTCCACTTTCCTAAGCCTTTTCCCAGGAGAGTTTGAGTTACTTTTTAGTTAGTTGCTGTCAAAACGCGCTTCCATAAGCATCGTGATACCGGAGCAAGAGCAATGTGCGATCCAGACATCGTGATAAAATACGGGTTTGAGCCCATAGTCTACCATTTCGAGAGACCATCACAATTGCTGAAAGGAAAAAAACTCTTCCAGAGCAACCACGTCACGAACGTCACCGAAATTAAAAGCCCCGAGTGCGGTCTCAGCAAAATTAAAGCAAAGGTCATCCGCCAGACGTCAGTGAACCTGCCACCGTATGAAGTAAAATTGACGGTAAGAATCTAACTGCATTATCTTACTCTTCTGCCTGTATTTTATAAAATGCAACAGTCTACAATTAACCAACAAATACTTTTAATTAATTATTAGCTTAATAGTGAAATTGTTTTCTCTGCTATTTGTTGTGACATTATAGAGATTTATTTTATATGATTACAGTTGGATAGTAACAGATGCAGCATGGATGGTGACTGCAAATGCCCAGCAGGAAAAGGAAAAATGTGTAAACAGATTGCAGCAGTCGTTTGCTTTATTAATTGCACAACAGGAAGGAGCAAGACAGATAAGCTGCAAACTTGGGGTAAACCTACCAATTTACAATTGTGTAAGTACATTTTATTAATTTTTCAGTAACAATATTAAAACATTTTATAAAGCCTTCTTTATTTCAACATATTTTAAAGTATGGTGAATATGAATAATCCATTATTCTTAATTACCCATCCTGCAAAAATGCATCAAATTTTTTCTCCTACTTTGCAGTTCATTTATGACTTACTGGTGTAGCTTTTCGTAGGCTAGGATGTGCCACTGTCTGTCAATGATATTTGTTGAATACTCATCTGTGATTGCTGTAGTGAATTTTCCTCTACCTACCCGATCATGAATGTGTAGGACTTAGTCTCTACTTATTTACTTGATGACAGTATATAGTGACTATTTCACCACAAATGTGTGAAAACTATAATGTAAAAAACAGCTAGCAAATGCCATTCAGAAGCATTTAATATTTCACAGTCCACCATGAATAAATTTGCTATAAATACATTTTTCATGGTCTTATTGTAAATTTGATTTCATTTGAAAGAAGTTGGTTGCAAAAAATATCTGAAGTGATTGCATTAGCTGTCCATGTTAATAAACATTCACATTATCATCTTCTTAATAACCATTTTCTTTTCCAGCCAAAGAAAAATATGCAAAGGGAAGGAAAGCTAAGGAAATGTTTCCTAGCTCCATAAATGGAAGACTGCAAGAAGAGGATACAGCAAATGTGTGGAGCTTGCCATCTTCATTGAAATCAAGTTGCCCTTTCTTGGAGACTTTTAAGGAAGAGCAAAACAGTGGGGCCCAAATAATTTCCACAGATGTGCTCAATGACATGGTGGAATTATCACTGAACATATCAGAGGAAAGGACTTTAAATACAATAGCTGAGAAGGTACTACAATGTGAAAGGTACTCTGATGTGGCCATTGCAGTTGATTTTGCCCCCCATGGAAATGACATACAGTTTTATTTTGAAAATATTGCATTAAACACCGAAAAAATTAAAGAGGTTATTATTAAGACTGTAAGCCAAAACCTGAGTGAGTTATGGCATGAGGTGAGAACAAAGCGAATTTCTGCATCCACTAAAGCTCATCAAATTTTCCGAACAAAGAATGCAAAAAATCTGGTAGAATCCTTTTTTAAAAGTAACCGAATAAAGCATAAAAATATGATTTATGGAAACAAACATGAGAGGGTGGCCCTTAACTACTACCGCAGCACTCTACAAAATGAGAATGTAGTCTGCATTGGTGTGGTGGTTAAACCAAGTCATCCATGGTTGTGTGCTTCACCTGATGGTATTGTATTTGAGGTAAATGGTAACTTGAAAAGGTTAATTGAAATAAAGTGCCCTATCAAGTGCAAAAAAAAACCTGTGATTGAGTCCAATGGTACCATAAATGTACCATATTTAATTTTCTATAAAAATGGAGTCCTTAGACTGCAGGAAACCCATGTCTACTACACTGAATGCCAAATACAAATGTATGTAACTGGGCTGACTGAATGTGACTTTTTTGTATATAGCCAAGAAAAGCCAGTTGTTATAAGGGTGCAAATTAATGTAAATTTTTTAAGGATGATAGTGCCAGTGTTAGCAAAATTCTACTTTAATTGTTATCTGCCAACCATAAGGGAACATTTTTCTAAATAATGAAATTATGATGTACAACTTTTATGTGATGAAATTCAGTAGTAGACAGTTTTTGTTGGAATACTCTTGCAATAAAGTATTCTTTGATGCCCAAATAATGTTTTTGTGACTCTTACTCAGAATGCAATGGTATTTTCATAATAATAAAGTAAGTATAAAAGTTTATTTTTTCTTTAATCCCAGATAGATGTAGATGGCATGGAGAAATCGACAGGAAAAATCGAAATTTACAATAATTTTTACTTATTGGCCGTTAAAAATTATAAACTTTTAAACAAACATTTCATGGTTTAAGTACTTCTAAATGTTCTACAATGCTGAAATTTTTTCTGACAGTAGATTTACAAATAACGATATCGGAATTATAGAAATTTGAAAATGTTTATTTATTCTGCCATTAAAAATTCATAAATGTTAAAAAAAATTAACTAATCTTTATATATCTACGGTCAAGCTAGAAAGCTGAAAATTAAGGAATTGTGTTTCAGTTACAATTAGATTTGAAAATTTCAGAAAAGTTTATTATTGTGGCTGTTGAAAATTCATAACATTTAAACAATGAAATTTATATAAATGCAATTCTAGAGGTGCTACATAGATGAAATTTTGCAGAAATGTGAGGTATTTGCAACAAATGATGAAAACCTATAAAATTTTTACAATTATAAATTTTAGGGGTTATTTTTATTCCAATATTTTCCATAAAGAAAAACATGTAAATCGGCGCAGAGGTGCAAACTTTTGTTTAAAAATTATTTGTCTGCACTTTACTCTTTATATTAAGGTGAGAGAAAATGCTTGCAGAATGCAAGCACACATTAACTAGTATATATACCGTATTCACCTGAATCTAAGACGACCTTTTTTTCCAAATTTTCAGCTGTAAATATCAAGAGTCGTCTTACATTCGAATACATAATATATTTAAGCATTTAATCAATGGTTTTTACAACAAATGATACGTTAGAGTAAACAATTCACAACAGCAAATTCAAGTACGTACATAAAGAAGTGAAATAAACAAATAGTAATAACAATAAGAAAAACATGACGGGAATAATAATTATTTAGACTAATAATCATCGTCGACGATCATAACACAGACGACGTACTTTCATCTTGCACGTAATGGCAACCGCAATGTCAAAACAAATGAGAGCGGAAATCATTGGGATTCCCCTTTCAAAAGACGCACCGCGATTCACTAAGTGTGACAGTAATTTTGAGTTGTGCATTCTTGATTTAAATGCACAACCCTTAAGTTAAAATGACTGATCATGTTGAAGTACGTGGCACGAGTGCTAAGGGGAAGTTAACAAAGGAATTAGACGGAGCTAAGATACAAATTTTAAGCTGATCGTGATAAATTACGCCGAAAAAACTAATAACTGTGATGCGAGTAGAAAGTTCGGTGTATCTGAGGCAAATGTGCGTCGATGGAAACTCTCAAAACAGGAACTAGAAAAAGCCAAAGCCACAAGGAAGTCGCTCAGTGGTCCAAAATTAGGCCGATTTCATGGCATTGAAGAAGTAGTCAAGTTTGTGCGCACCATGAGGAAGAACGGTATGCCTGTTTCGACTGAAAGTATTATACTTAAAGCTAATGAAATTACTAGAGGACTTAATATATCATTGCAAGAATTCAAGGCCAGCAGAAGTTGGTGTGTGAGAATGATGCGACGAAATAATTTTTCTTTACGGCGGCGAACTTCGCTGCGTCAGAAATTGTCAGAAGACTATGTTGAAAAACTTCTCGCTTACCAGAAATACGTAATTGGACTTAGAAAAACCAATAATTACCTTTTGAGCCAAATAGGAAATGCCGATGAAACTCCGGTTTTCTTCTACATGCCATCTAATTATACTGTGAACGAAAAAGGTGCAAAGTCCGTCCTAATTAAAACTACAGGCAACGAAAAAATGCAAGTCACGGTAATGTTGGCGGTTTTAGCAGATGGGACTAAATTACCACCATATGTGATTCTAAAGCGGAAAACAATGCCTAAGAAACATTTGCCAAGTGGAATAATAGGTGTCAAGAAAAGGGGTGGATGACTAAAGAACTAAGGAGAGATTGGTTACATGTGGTGTGGAATAGACGGTCAGGAGCTTTACTGAAACAAAGAGCAATGCTTTCACTGGATGTATTCAAGGACACTTATCTCCTGAAATTAGAAACATAATGAGTGCGATGAATATTGATCTTATTGTAATACCTGGAGGAATGACATGGCAACTTCAAGTTTTAGATGTTGCTGTCAATAAGTGTTTTAAAAATAATTTAAAGGTTTTGTATTCTGAGTGGTTACAGAGTGGAACTCACACTTTAACACCAAAAGGAAATCTTAAGAAACCTGAAGTTGCAATGCTCTGCCAATGGATCAAGGCATTGTGGCAACAAATAAATGCAAAAGTAATAGTGAAAGGATTTAAGAAATGCTGCTTATCTAATGCCATGGATGGGAGTGAGGATGATGTTTTGTGGGAGACTGATGATGAAGTTGAGAGTGATAAAGATAGTGAGCGTGAGGAAAATAGTGAAGGTTGCATAGACAGTGATGATGACTAACACAATAAAATGATTTTATGCAGCACTTGGATTGAAATGTTTTTTTGTTGTCCTGAAATGAGTATATTCTTTCAATGTATTTACTTTATTTTTACTGTTATCTTAAAATGAATGCTACCATTTAATTTGTTTGAAAACCTGAATGGTTCTATTTGTGATGTGATCTTATGATTTTAAAATGTTAAAAGGCAATGACATTCAAGAAAAGTATAAGAGAAAATAAATATTTCACAAGATTTATAATTTTTGTAGTCATGAAGGTCAATTTGAGCTTTTTTCTCTTTTGGAATCATCAAAATGGGGGGTCGTCTTAGATTCAGGGTCGTCTTGGATTCGGGTGAATACGGTATATATATATATATATATATATTTGTAAAATTAATTAAAACACTGCATAACAATATCACTAACAAACATTAAAATTGTGTCCATTCTTATTGTACATCACTAACAAACATTAAAACTGTGTCCATTCCTATTGTACCCTGTGATAGGCTAAGCAAATGTAATTTGCTTAAACATATCTAAATGATACTTGCACAGAGTTTGTTTTCCAGGCTTCATGGTTTCTAGTCAGCGGCTGATACTGTTTGACATTCCCTAAAGTGAGGTTATGACCTGGAGGTAAAAAATAATAATCTCACAACAAAGCTGAAATATAAAAAGGAAATTTGACACAATCTATCAAAAGTTAACACAATGCAGCTTTGCTTTCTGAGAAAAATTTTTTTTTACAAATGTATAACAGTTTTGAGCATAAGAAACACATGGAGTACACATTTTTAGCAGATGCTTATTTTTTTATGACAGGTGGAAGAAAGTTTGCTAATACACAACACATATGAACAATTTTATCAATATGAGGGAATAACTCAGAGGGAACTTTTTGCAGAATGTTAAATATTTTAATTCTTTGGATGCACCGCTCTACATCTATTCTCACACTTGCAATAGTATAAGTTTCCAAAACTTCTTCTTCAGAAAGCTCTCCATTATGGAGTAAAGGGGGCATGACAACAATTACATTTTTATCTAAATTGGACTTAATCCCTGGGAATCCTTTATCAGCAAGGACCAAATCGCCTGGTTTTAATAAATTTAGTAAGCCACAGTTGTTGGTTATAAAAGAATCACTGGCTCTACCACCATAACACTCTGATTTAAAGCAAATAAATCCACTGGGGGTAATTCCTACTAGAAATTTAAATGTGAATTGATTCTTGTAGTGAGAGTACATGAAAATTCTTTGTTCAACTGTATTTGGCTGTTCTGTCTTAATTTCTGTGCAGTCTATGATGATCCTAGTTTTAGGATAGTTACTTTTAAATGCAGGAGGCATTGTGCTCTGTACGGTTGACTTACTGGGCCAATATATTAACTCTTTTGTGTTAATGAAAAGTCTGTCTAAGGTTATCAAGAATATTCTCGCAGCAGTTGTTCGGTGGATTGAAATTAGATTCCCTAGAATACAGTAATTCAACCCTAATTTCAATTTCATTAGAGTTAAAAGTAAAACATTTTCTTTTTTTAGGGTTATCGATAAATCATTAGGCACCAGTGCCAGCAGGAAGAGAAACATCTTTTGCGACTCCCGTCATTTCTCTCAGGGATTTCTCACTAGTCACCGACTCATACCCATGAAAACCAGAGCAGGTGTTGATTGGCTCTGAAACTCCGGAACCTTGTTCCTTTGTTAGGGGTTTTGTTCGCATCTTTCCTGCCACCTTACATTGTACCCCAACATTGCTCGGTCCCTCTCTGTCGCAGGTAAAAATGAAGTCTTCATCTTCGAAATCCAGTGAACACTGAACTTGCATGGACTCTTTCAAAACACACAATAAAGGTACAAGTACTGGAGATCCTGAAGTATTTCTCGCCTCATTTGGTTCGTTTTCCGTCGTTACGCAAGAAATCGATGACTCTCTCCGCCTTTTCCTGTCGTATCTGTCACTTTTTTGATGAATGCCAGATTCGGAGAACGATTTTTTATACGATGAAGGGAATAAACTAGGAATGAAGGCTGGGTGACTACTAATGTTACTTTTCTTTCTGCCAACGAAATGAGCACTGCATATTTTGCTGTGCTTTGTAGGTTCCCATGGTGTTCCGTCATGGCTGTGGAAATGTAGTAAATAAGAGTCAAGAAATTACTACTATCAAAAACTCATACTTTACCAAACGTCTTATTCATGTAATATGACTAGTTCAGCTGTTAACATTGCAGAATTATATAACAAAACGATGTAACGAGTCAAGATTGTAGTTTTTATTAAGAAATCCTTTAACGTACATAAATCGACGCAACACGGTTTCAATAAACATATTCAACTGAAGTTCATAGTCAAATGAAGAATTGAAATCTTGAATATCACCAAAATTTAACAAAAGTTTATGAGAATTTTAGCATTTGAGAGATATGCGAACCAATAAGTCCATTGAGAAATGAAAGTAGGTTTGTTTACATAGTTTACATTGAAGCGACGCAAGTCTCATAAATCAGTACACATAATGTAATATTTTTTCACTTAGTACTTACTTTTGTCTTTTCACTGCCCTAATCCATCGCTCCTTAACTTCTCTTAAATACTCCCTTTCTGGGAAAGAGTAAAATATTACTCCACCATCAGTATTCCCAGGTGTATTGCTGCACCCGACCACGCAGCAATTACGATTACCCTTGGGCATCACAAGCAAATTACTATTTTCCTTTCTCTAAAACACTTTGAGAAAAATTACGCCCTTCCTGGCCTAATTCTATTCACTTAACAAACACAAAATCACTCTTTCTCTGCACTGAAATACACTGGTCTCACGAATCCACTCCTCGCTCTAATGCCGAAACTTGCCACTCGCGGCACTAGTTGTCCCCGTGCACGGAGCCTATAGCGCCTCTGACTAGGTTGTATGCTTCGGGTAAGATCTCCAGTGCACAGGACCTCCAAACCAATGCACCTTTGATCCCCCTACACAGACCCCCATAGCCTCCGCACTCGCCGACCGGAACATCAAGATGCAACGGCAAGTCGATTCATCGGGTGTGGCTAGCACCCGATGTCCCGTTTACACTGAGTCCGAGGCCGAAGTGGCGTGTTGCTCACGGATCACATCTTGAGCATTCAAAACCCAGATGGGGTCCTGTGAGCTCAACCATCAGGCATCTCTTCCCCACCTTACGGGTCTCCACGCACGGTAAACGCACGGGCGGGCCGATAGCCGGATGTTATGGCTGAACCTCAAACAGCAGACCCACATGCTGTTTGGAAATTACCCCGAGTTGACTGTGGGTTTTTTTACGAGGTTGTCTCCTCGCCCATTGGTCGCCTCTTACGACCAGCAGAGGGGTTGCGGGAGTATTCTACCTCCCTTCCCGCAGGGGGACTCCTCACTGTTCTGAAAATGTCTTCCATAATGTGGAAGCACCTCCTATCTACATTTCTATAGCAGATTAGTGACAATTATTGTCTTGTGAGACCTTGCATTGTTGCAGACGATAAAGATACCAGACATCAAAACCTAAGGTTGTTTCTTTGGAATTTCTGGCCATAACATTTATTTTAGAGGAAACTCCTGTAATACTCAGCTGTGACTGTGGCTTTTTCAGGTACTCCATCAGTCAACATGGCATCATCATTTGCTTAACTTTTGATTGTTGCCAAAGGCACCTTATTGGATGAGTTGATGAAGGATGTTTCTACTGCATGGACTATGACTTCAACTGCATCTCAAAATCTTGAATCAAAGTTTAATCAATAGCAAAAATCCTCTTAAAAAAATAATGCCCTTAATAGCAAAATAGCTGTCACACAATTGGCTTCCGAGTGCTTTGCTAGTCATCTGAAAGATGGTGAGGAACCCATTTTTTATCCTGTAAAGCAAAGTGTCCGAGGTACTCTTTTCAAAATAGCCACAGGTATATCAACAGTCACTGTGAATAGATTGCCAGACTTTGGATTGTCTGCAATGCTTATGCAACCGACAGAGAAATAAGATACCAAATAAAACATTATGCTTCAATCCACAGCATTATCACAAGAAACTTTCTTCAAGGCATTATTGATGTTGATGTGAGCACATAGCATCTCAATTTTAAAATATATCTACTGATCTCCACCTGGTCCAACAAATTTTTGAATTCCATTTTCACACAATATAAATCACATGACAATGAAAACTGTAACAGAACTTTGTCACTTAAGCTGAAGAATTGATTTTAAAACTTTATTCCACTATAACTTAAATGACTTATATTACAACATAAATTCCAAGCTAATTGAGCAATCATCAAAGAATCAGTGTCAATTGCCACCAGGGTTTTGCTGAAGTTTTGCCTTATGTAATAAGATTTGGAAGATGTAATGACCCTATAGTCCATCAGTTTCAGAAGTGGTGTTAGGCAGCAGAAAAATTTTAAGTTGCAATGGCCTTCCACAAGGACAACTGAATGTCCTGGAGTTCATTGTCTGAGAAGCAACTTGAATGAGAAAATTCTACTCTGTCAGATAACCTAACAGTCAGCTAGTAACTCATGCTTTCTATTTAGATTTTTTGAAAACAGGTAGTTATGATTTATTCTTCTCTTTTAAAGTAGCGAATTCTCTGCATTGATTTGCATTTTAATATTCACAAGACAAAGTTTAAAATTCAATTAGGCATGCCTGCTGGCAGAAACTCTGGCCATTTTAAAAACCTCTCTCAGCATTTGCAGTGAAATTAGCAGTAATGTAGCATTGACTAGGAATTTGGAGGGGTAGGATTTGAATAATCACAAGAGGAAATGGAAGATCCACAAATGTGGAACTTAAGGAACTTTTGTAGCTAAGTGGAATAGGTTTTTGAAGCAGCTGATAACCAGAAGTAGATGTTTATTCTTGTCATTTTTCCAAATATCTCCTTCAGGACTTAATTTGTATAACATTTGTTAATATCAAGGTTATAGATAATGTGATTTTTTAAAAGTTTAGGTTTGAAATGTTTTTTATAAAATGAATTGTTTAAGAGATACAGGCAGTTCCCAACTTACAACTCCAATCCTGAAAATAGAATTCTAAGTCGAATATCAATTTCTCATAGACTTACATGTTATAAATTGAGATACATTCCAAGACCCTGGAAAAAATATGTACCATGCCTTATTTAGGCTATAAATTAATAGTTTAAGAACCAATGAGTATTTTACAGTATTTAATCGATTGTAAGCCGACACCGATTGTAAGCCGACCCCCACTTTTCACAAGGCCACGCAAGAAAAAAATTTGATTTTTAGCCTCACGCGACCGGGCTGCCCGAGAATGCCCGTAAATTCTTATACTCCCAATCGCGGGACCGCCCAGAAAATACGCTTTCAAATTTACCTCTGAAAAAGTAGACTGGATGGCTTCTCTCTCTCTGTCGCAAATGACGTAGTATAAACACGAGATTTAGATCGTATTTGGCAGATTTTTCTTAACTTTGTATACGAAGAATTTTTTTTAAATATTCGATCGAAATTCGCTATTTTTTTGGACCCTGAACAATCTAATATGTCTCGCAGTAATTCTTCTACTTCAGAGATTTTTCAAAATATATATTTTTGGAGATTAATCTATAATTGTTTTATTTAATGTTTCCCATTTGGCGGCCATCTTGAATTTCTCCGGACTTTTAATGCCAGCAGGTGCCCCACACCTCAGGATGTGAGAGGGTTAAAGTATTAACTAAAATTACGGTGACATAAAATACATTTTATTCACTTATTCATAACAACTTCTACAAAAAAAGTAATTTGACCTCGCAGGATCTTAATATAATAACACCCCAGGAATAAATTATGTAAATAATACGTGGTGTGTCAAGGTCTTAAAGAACGCAGCGATAGCGCTCGTATGAGTAAGGAGCTAACACAATGTTTCATTTTACTCGTGAATCGAAGCATTTGCCCTCCCCTGCCCTCCCTCCTCCACCTGTCATGTTTCAGTGTTAGCTCCTTACGCATACGAGCGCTATCGCTGCGTTCTTTTATGACTGTGACGTGCCACGTATTATTTACATAATTTATTTCTTCGTAGGTGTTCAGTCTATTTGATTCTTTTTTTGCATATATTTAAAGATCTCGCATTATAATGTAACTATGGACATAAATTCATTGACTACTTTTTTTTCCCCCCAATTCTAAGCCGAGTGGCGATTTCTGAGATGGTAAAAAGGTAAAAAAAGGTCGGCTTACAATCAATTAAATACGGAACATCGAGGATGCATTCCTGAAGATCACGATGTAAATCAAATCAACGTAGCTCGAAAGTGTTTTTCCCATAAGCATAAATGTCATAACGGGGTGATGCGTGCAAGATGGAATTTTTACCTTGAATGTTACTTCCCGAATTTACTTGTGTACCCTGCGCACCATTTTTCTCGAAATTCCGGTGAAAAAAGAGGTTGCACACTAGGGTGGACCTAAAAAAGGAAAAGTTTTCAGATCAAAGCGTAACAGTACGGAAAAGTTACCTTTGGTGAATAGAAGATGAATGCAAAAAATTTTTTTCTAATCGGTCAATATTTGACCCTTGCACATCGCGTTCAATGTTTAAAAAATTTGAACATTTCAACCCTTCTTTCTGTAATTTTTTAAAATTATTCCTGACAGGAATATTTTGCTATATGGTGTCAATATATGATGTTTTGGCCTTGCTTTTAGGTATTTACTTTGATGCCATATTCAATGGATGGGTAATTTTTAAACAATAAAAAGTGATAAAACTGGAAATTGTATAAGTACACCAAAACATCTAGACAATGCAAATGGCTTACATAAAAACATCATACTTACTCGGCAGCCCCAGAAGTATAGGGAGTAAATATGTGATATATATATATATCTTATATTATAAGAAATTTTGAAGTGTAAGTTGTGATATAACACAAATACAATTCACACAAAAATTCATAAAAAAGGAAGAAAGACAAAATGAATTTTATTTGTGTAATTGCAGACGTCTAAGGGTGACCGGTTCTAAATAGCTGGATATCACAGCTTTCACTGTATGTGTCTACATGTTCTATGGAATATATAGGCCAAAAACCAGGTTTCTCGTATATGTATAACGAAGTCACGCTTATAGCGAAGCATTTCAAAACATCCACAACTTCTGTAAAATTCTGACCTTTAAAAAACATTAAGGTGTCATCAGCAAATAAATAAATTTTACATTTGGTAACCACTCTAGGAATATCATTAATATACAATATAAAAACAAGTGGACCCAATGTTGAACCTTGAGGGACACCATGTTGGACTCTTCACTCTTTAGATGTTACTTGACCACAGCGTACTTTCTGTTACCTGCCCTCCAAATAACTCCCTCCTATCCCATATTTTTGCACTTTTATACAAAGAATGTCTCTATTAATCGTCTCAAAAGCCCTCATCAGATCTAAAAACACAGCACCAATTATACCCTGGTTATTATCTAATTATTCTTTCCATTCCTGTAACACAATCTGGATTGCTGTCTCTGTTGAATGCTTCACTCTAAATCCTGATTGTTCATGTACTAAAATATTTTTCTCAGTAATATAAGACATCAACTGCAATTTAACACATTCCTCCAATATCAACAATAGGTAACATGTTAATTGGCCTCATTTCACAACACTTTTTTGTGCCAGCTACTTTGGATATTGGCACAACTGTAGCCACTTATAACCAGTAGGAACTTTTCCGGTTCGCAATGATTCATTAATCAGTTCCATTAGTTTCTGTCTTAAAATATCCCAATTGTTCTTTATAACACTCAAACCAACCACATCTGTGCTAGCCACTTTCTTCATTCCCTTAACAGCCTTCTCTAATTCTTCCAATGAATACATTTTAAATTCAACTAAGCTCTCATTCAAATTGTTCTCATGTCCTTGGCTTTTACATCCTGATGGAATAGACTTAACTATTTCCTCAATACTATCGACAAAATAATTATTAAGTGTATCTGCTATTTCATTTTGATTAGTAAATATGCTACCATCAAATTCTATTTCTTCCAATACTTCTTTCTTCCTTCTTGAAATCAATGTCTTCATTGTTTTCCACATTTTGTGGGAATCATCCTTAACATCATCTATCCACATTTTATACCATTGCCTCTTAGCCAACCTAATTACACTTATTGCTTGATTTCTATGTATTTGATATTCATTCCACTTCTTTTTAACTATTTTTTTCTATTGCTTGCTGCCTTACTTAATTTAAATGCCTTATAACTATCATCTCTCCTCTTTAACCCCTCAAGCCCAGATTAGATTTATGAAAACCTACCTTATTCACCGAATGAGGTTTTTTTTTAAAATACAGGTAAAGGTGAGAAAATTTGCAAAAATTTTCAAAAATTCATAACTTTTGATGTTTTATTGTTATTTTGATGAAATTTTTTGTGAATATACATAAAAGATGAAATTTTTAAACAGTATCATTTAAAATATCATATCTTGCACACAAACATTGCTGAAGTACAAGCGAATAAACACCTATCGCTTAATTTTCCGGTGCGGGCTCACCGTTTATATTAACTTTCGGATTCGCGAGAACTATGAAATGTATTGACATGAAATCTTATTCAAAAAAACATTTAAACATTACTGAACATTTATTCGCTGAATGTACCTATCTAAACCAATTAGGTAAAAAGTTCGTCGAATGTCAACTTTTCCATGTCTTGACTGGAAATTTTTAACTAAGTGTTGTATTTATGATTTTTTTAAAGACGTTTTATAAATAATATAAACGTTTTAGTTATGCAGTCATCATTCTTAATCATTACAGAAGTCACATAGAAAAAATGGTTACATTTTGTTCATTAGAAGCGGAGATATGAAGTTGAATTAATCATGAATGATTTTAGACGCACAATAGGGAAAGCATGAAATTTACCTTATAAAACACAAAAAATATCTAGTAATCTTCTCTGTGAAAGGCGCTTCTGCAGATGACTCACACAAAGGATCCTTTGTTCCGAACGCAGAGTTTAGGCCATTTGCTCTATATGGGTCAACTTGAGAAATCGAAAGTGCGTATGTCTGTGGTCTGTAATAGGCTGTGGGTTAATATTTATAGGACGTTTTCCTCAAAAAGCTCTGCCAGGAAAGAAACATGTTTGAGAAGATTCCCATTACCTCTTCAAACGCCCAGGAAAGAATTCTCAGTGGACTGAAAAGCGATTTTTCGAACGAGAACCACCATATATGCGTGGCAAAAATGAAAAATCGAGCGCCAAGTTTATCGTATATTATAAAAGACACAGACACAACGAAAAATAGGAGACATGCATCACAGTATATAAAGCTTATTTATATTTACGAAACTCCGTTACACCAAAAGGCGATGAAAGGTGCTGCCGCACGGAACTTTCGTGAAAAATCGAGCGCACACTTTACCGTACATTATAAATTATAAAAACACAATAAAAAATACAAGACATGCATTACTAGAAAGGCCAAAGCTTCCTCTTTCAAAATATATAAAGATTATTCAGATTTAAGTAAGTCCCTTGCATCAAAAGACAAATAAAATTAGTTCTCCCGCTCCGTAATTTTATGGCAAAAATGAAAAATCCACCTCAAACTTTAATGCAGATTATAAAATATAAAGTCATGCATTACTGGAAAGGCCAAAGCTTCCTCTTTGAAAATATATAAAGATTATTTAGATTTAAGTATGTCCCTTGCGTCAAAAGACAAAATTAGTGCTGACACACCGTAATTTCATGGCAAAAATGAAAATTTCGTCGCAAAATTTAACATAGAATATAATATACAAAAACACTACTAAAATTACAAAACATGCCCTGCTAGAAAGGCCAAAGCTTCCTCTTTGAAAATGTATAAAGTTTATTTAGATATAAGAATATCTCTTGCGTCAAAAGACAATTAAATGTAGTTCTGACGGAGGACGTAATAGTACGTATGACGACGAATGGGACAGTTTTCGGAGGACGTAATAATACGTATGACGCGTCTACAGGTTAAGGAGATATTTGACGGAAACAGGAAAAACAGATTATTTATAAATAATTCCTAAACAATAACTGCTATGGAAAATTCTTTCAAATGGAAGTTGTAGGAAATTACATTCTCTATAACATTTGTATAGAATTGTATATACAATAAGGATGTTTTAATGGAGAAATTGGGTTTCGAATAAACCTCGACTTCCGGTTGACCGTTATTGTCCAAAAACTAATCAGTTCTTTGTGCCCATACTAAAGTGTTATATATGAAATTTAGTAACAATATGGCACGTACGTTTTTAGTTGGAGCACCCACAATAACATACACACACACACAGACATCATTCCGAAAATAGTCTAAGCGTGTTCTAGGGACCTCAAAACATGTATTTCCGTTGAAATCTCGAAGTCAATTTTTTTCGTGATCACAATACTTTCCCATACTACGTATGGAGAAAGTAAAAACAATGCAAAGAATATGCAGCTTTCCACAACCTCACTGGAGTTATAAGATAGACTAAATGACTCATAAGTTGAGAACTGATGCTCTAACAATAACCCTTCGTATTTTGTTTTTCAGGGATTTGACCCTTTAGCTGCGAAAATCGAATTTGCCACACGTGCTTTATAAAGCATTTCACCGATGCTACTTCTTACCCTTCTACCTCTGTAAGTTTAAATCACGCACAGAATCACTCTGAAATGTCCTTCTTTGACTGAAATCTAATAACTTGTGTAGAAGGGATTTAAGAAGGCAACGACTTGACGGGTTTTCATGTGAAGTCACGTTAAATTACATTGTAGCACATTTTGCATGGCGTGTCATTACTTGCCGTATACGTTGTAGCCTGAATCGACCTTAAGGCATCAAACGTCATTTTGGCCCAGCTGGCCAGCCAAGCGTCTTAACTGCGGAATGGAGCACGTTCCTTAATTAATAAGCATCGTAAGTCTGTAGAACACAATTGTTTTTTTTTTGTGAATGACTAATTCTAAACTTTTTGGGAGACATTTAAATTTCAGTCAGCTGCAGATGGTAATACAATACTTCTTTGTCCTTAAGACAATACTTAGCTTGACAGCTAAAGTAAAGCATTAAAGATGCAGGAGTTTTGAATTTAAAATGCATAAAAATAAAAGAACTTTTATTTCTAAAAAAAAGCTTCCTAACAGTACTTGACCCCCACCATGCACAGAATCACACTAACACGGTTGAACTACATGTGATAAAAATCACTGTGTGCAGCACACAGTAGCCCAGTTTTTCTAAATGTCTCTCGAGCAGCGAACGCATCCAAAACCACTCTTATGCCACCAATATTCAACACTATTTTGCTTGTATCGTTATTAGATACATTTCCTAATTTCACACTACATACACTGTATAAAATCAACAGTCTTAGCTATATCAGATAAACAATAATGACAAAATACACGAGATCGATTGTAGAATAGAATGTTACAAGGGGTCGATTTTCCACATAGGATTATTAGTGATTATAACAGGAGAGTCAGGCCTGTAAATGAGGATTGTTATATATAAATTCGGTGCAGTGCACACTCTTCCACCACAAAAATTGTGAATTGCAGGGTAAGATGTACATATCTGTCAATGATTTTATAGCTATTTCAAATGTTTTACTTTATTTTTAATGTTTGGATTTTGAGTCAGCCGTAGTAAAACTTAACTCGATTTGGAAAATTATAGAAAAAATATTAATTTTGAGCCCTATGGTTAATCAATGAAGATAAATGGAAGAACCTCCTAATAACCATACAAATATTTTTTAAAAAGGAAAATACTTACATGTACTCCGGTTTAGGGGAATCTACTCCATGCCAGTGACCCTGCTTTTCTTGTTCAAACACACACACACAAAACAAACACACATGAGCACTTCCTTTCCAAAAAAATTGCCTAGATATGCATTTCGGAATCAAGGATTCCATTGTCAGTACGCCGATCAAAAAATATTTGTATGGTTATTAGGAGGTTCTTCCATTTATCTTTCTTGGAAAATTAAGTTTAAAATCATTTTGGCATCAATAATTGCCAGAAGTCGACAAGCAATTTGACATTTTGTAGTTCAAGGGTTATAGGTTTTTAGGTCCTGGAAGGTAACCTCATTTTTACCATTATACCAATACCCTGCAGAATGCGGAATCGCCGTGTGCAGCCACTGGCCAGAACATAAGCCCCGCATTCAGCGGGGGTCAACTGTACCTCTTAAACTTAATAACCAACAAGATATACTTACTTGACTTCTTCTTCTAGAGCACTCTTGAATAGCTTCAGTAATAAATACTCCTCTCTTGCATTTGAGCCAAAGTTGTAAAGAGTTAAAATAACGGTTTGCAAAAATTTGGTTGTTTTACTCTGAGGGAGACAGAAGATCAGTTTTGAAAGATAAGATGGTTTTGTTTGAAGCAAATAGAACAAATGCTGATATCCTTCCAATAATTTTCTGCTCTCCTTAGTCAGAGACTTAAGTCCTTTGCATGTAGTCCCCATTCCAAATGGTACTTCAGGAGTATTCTTGCTGCCTCCATCTCGCTTCTTCGCACCTTTGGCCAAATCATTCATAGTGGTACCATGGGCTACAACATCCTTAGATTAATAGAAAATCAGAAGCAATATGAATAATCAAATCCATTCCAATAGTGAAAAACAAATGAGAAAAATTTTAAACTAGACAACATTACAGGCAGAAACCGCTTAACACATAGAAACTAATGTTATAAATAGAGATGCATTCCTGTAATGGAAAAAGCCCATAATTTTCACTCTAAGTCAAGTTGGAATATCGCACCATTGCATTTATAAATTAACTAACACTAAATTTAAACATGCATACAATATTTTATTCAAATAAGAGAAGATACGCTCCTTGAGTTATAAACACTGTTCTATTTCTCCCATTTAACTCCGTATAGTGTAACAGAATGAGTTAGCTTATTAAATACAGTGAAACTTTGATTTAACGTTTTTAAAATAATAAAATTGAAGAAAACGTAAAATGAGAAAATTAAATTTCTTTACTCTGAAGAAAAATCTTGCACCGTTTACTATATACAGGTAGTCCTCGGTTAACACACTTTTGCTTAACGCATTTTTGTTTTAATGCGATTTTTCAATTACGAATAAATTTTTAACATAAAAGATGCCATCAATATCATTGCTGAATCATGGACTGAGGTAACGCCTGCCTATAGAATGGCATTTGGCGTAATATATGCGTACATCATTTCCAAGGCTTTAATAAGGTTCCAGAAGTTAGGGAAGAAATCGTCACCATGGCAAAAAAGGCTGGCTTTGATCAAGTTGAGGAGGTGGATATTGTGGAATTTTGAGTCACACAAAGAGGAATGGATGAATGAGGAACTTATGGAGCTAGATGATCACCGAAAGAATGAAGATGGTAGTGAAACAAAGCTTGTAACACCTGAACAGGGTTTTAACAACAAAGCGCCTGTCTGAAGCATTCAAGCACATTGAAATGGCAATGTCAATCTTCGATGAATATGATTCTGCAAAGGATCGAAGTTCCAGAGTTGGTACGATGCTTGATAATGCATCGTTGAGTTTTTGTTACGCTGTTACTTTGTTAACGTTGAGTTTTTGTTACTCTGTTACTTTGTTAACGTTGAGTTTTTGTTACTTTGTTATCGTTGAGTTTTTGTTACTTTGTTATCGTTGAGTTTACTATTGAGTTGTTTTTGAGTGTGTTTCTTCCGTTCGTGGAGTTTTCACAACCCTTGCGTCGGCAATGGAGAAGAAATACTTTTCCGTTCTTCGCAGTCAAGCCAAGAGCATGGCGCACAATGTTTTGGGCTGCATGCGTTCGTCACGCAGAGAATTTACAGGAGGAAGATTTCAAAAAAGAAATTGCGAGGGATGACATTATGGATCCCGTAATTGTGCGGCTTGCGGAGAGTGAGTCTGATTCTGATGAAGAAGAAACAGACGAGGAGCAGGATAATTTAGCCTTGCCATTGGACGAAAATTAAATCTTTTCCATTTGTATATTTTTATAAAATAAATGTGTTGAATGCAACCTTAAAAAAAATTTTTATTTCCAAATTAAGTAAATATTTCATAGAATTTAACCCTCATACGGATTCATGGCGCCGCCACGGCGCTTTGGGTTTTTGAATTTGCCTAGAAATGTTAGTTTTCGGACCTTCAGTAGTCTATTATTTTTCGAGGCACTGTAAGCTAGTAAAAGTAAATAGCTGCATATGCATTTTATTTTACGGGTATTAAATAATTCTCGAAAATGTTACGTAAACGGATAGCTGGCGCCGCTGCGGCGCCATGAAATATTGTAGGTATTGATGCCAGTTCAATTTGTATTACTCGTCATACGGATCTTAATTAAATTATATACTAGTAGTTTCCTGTTAAATATAGTTATTAATAAGAAAAATTTTAATATTGTTGTTGTTCTGTGAGAGTAACGTAGAGTTTTATGTCTTATTTGAGAGAATTTTGAATGAAATTTTTGTGGTAGGTTGTCACCGGAGTTCTCAGTTAGGAATCACACCGTTGCGTTGGTTGTATTATTGTTATAGCAATATCGTACCAAACAAACGTTTTCTATTGTTCATTCTTGATGCGCAAATATTTCAATTTTCACTTCGCTGCTGGTCAAATCCTTTGATCAGGTAAAGCTTGTGCATGTTTCGAGACGAATCCTTTGGGGAATTCTTCAATCCGTTGGGGAATTTTTTCCTACAATATGTTATGTCTATTTTTATACAAATCGTCCAATATTCTATTCCTTATTTGCTGATCCTCCCAGGTTTTTCCCTCTATTCAATGCCTCGGTCTGAAATGTACACCACCTTCCACCGCCTGCTGTTTAGGGATTCCCAAATGGATACCAAGAAAATTGTCGCTGATGATTTTCTAGGAAATAAGTTACTTTCACTTTACGAGGTAGTTTGTACTTTTGTTCAGTTCGTTGAAGGCATATATGGAAGAGGAAGTTGTGATAAAATGATAGTCCCGGAGAAGAAAATAAACCGGAAATAATATTGCACTATTACGCAGGGTATTTTAGTTGAAAGTCAAAGGGGTAGGGAACCTGCACTAAAAAAACTCAAGTGTTCGCAATGTCACCTGTGCTCCACAAAAAGGCAAATATTCCAAATTTGTGAATTTTGTCATCAAGATGTATGCAGGGAACATTCTCATATTATTTGTGATATATGCTCCGACAAAGATTGCAAAAAACTACATAATTTGTTTTAATTTTTCTATTTTATACTGTTATTGTTTTCAAAGTATACGACTCTCAAAGAAGTCCTTCACAAGCATTTTGAAAAGAAGGAAAAAGGTAAATTAACAATGTCATTATGTTACATTTATTTTTGCAGTGATACACAATATTCGATAAACATATGTATTCTTGAAAATGTTTATTTTTTCCTTAACACCTCCATATTTGACATACCAGCGTTTCAGCGCCGCGCCGAGAATCCATTTTCGTTACAAAAATCAGGAAACCGCATGAGGGTTAATATGGGCTGTCCTGAATAATTTCATATTCCGGAGAGGATGCATCAACGATTCTCAACCGGTGTGTAGAGAAAATTTAACGAAAGGGCAAGCTTTGCTTACGTATTTCGTGTTTTTGCGATATTGACGAAATTACATTGTTTAATTAGGACACTGGATGGTTTTGTTATTAGTTCGGGGTGATGAGTCGAGATTTTCTTAAAATATAACCAAAATCAAGAAATTAAAATTTTTTTTTCATCGCGAGTCGACGGAGCTTTAAACGTATGACGCCAAAATAAAAGGTCTTAAAAGCAATTGTGTATTTCACTATAGAAGTAGCGCCCAATCAATTAAGTCGGCCTTTCCCGCGGGAGAGCTGACTCGTAGCAGAAATTATGTTTCAGTCGACGTGGCAACGCCTAGCGTGTTCTCTGGCGAGGAGACATCTCCCCAAACCCCTAGTTGTGAAACCCCACCTCCTAGTGGCGAAAAGAACCGAGCGGGTACGGACTCCTACGAAACCTCAGTCGCAAAGATAAAATGAACAGATAATAATTCTCGGTCATACTCAACAACAAACTTAAGGAGTCATCTCAAAAATTTTCATTCAAAAGAATTCCATGAACTTGAAAGCCATAAATCTCAAAATAGCAAAATTAAGAATGTTCCAATAAGCCATTTCACTCAACCATTGGCTCCTTTATCTATTTCCACCTCTTGGGATGAAGAGGAAATGATTAATGACCCTCAACCTTCGTCATCTAGTAGTTCTGTTGATTCTATTTGTTTTCCTTCACTGGTGTCATCTCCCACTCTGACACCCAAAAGAGCAAGACTTCAAGGCACTCTGAGTGAATGTTGGAAGAAACCACTAACAAAAAATGATAATCGTCATAAGAAGATTGTGGAGCTAATTAGTCATCTGTTGGCTGAGAACTTCCTTCCATTTAGACTAGTTGAAAGTAGAAGTAAGTATAAAATCGCTATTTTTAATTTTCAAATATATTTAATTTATCAAATTTTTAACCTGTCAAGAACATGACTTTGTAGGATTAAAATCAACATTAGAAAAGTTGTGGTAAATAATTCATTACCTATAAAAATTTGCTAATTACATTTACTTTAACTATGTCTCCAAGTGTATATTTGAGAAAAAGTTAAAAAACATAAACTTAAAGATAGTAATCGTGCGTTTTACAGAAAAGATTTAAAGTGAAGTATAGAAAATTATATTTTCTGAAGCTTATATACTGATGATAATTTAAGTGAAATAATGACATGAAAGAAGTTATGCACATATTTCCACTTTTGATTGCCCCATTAAAGCTGACATATAATCCAATCAAAAATTGCAATATAAATTTAAAGTATGTGATTTGATCTCCCCTTTGCATGAAAACAATAGCACTTAATCTATATTGCATAGCTATAGAATGTAAACCTACTCTGATAAAAACAATTTGGAAAGATTCACACTGTCTTTAATATTGAGATTTGGGCATTTATTATTCCACAATTTTTCATGTTACAGTACTAAGCCCTTCATTCCTATTTTTTCTTACAGGCTTCACTGAATTGATGACATACTTAGAGCCTCGCTTTACTGTCCCATGTCGCCAAACTTTTTCAAGATCAATAATTCCAGAAGTGTACAAGCAAACATATGAAAATGTCAAGCAGCAGCTGAAGGAGGCAGAAACTATAACAGGCACAACTGATTTATGGTCATCCCATTCTAGTGATGATTACTTATCACTAACTGGACATTTTATCACCAAGGACTATGTGAAGAAAAATTTGTGTTTGGAAGTTGTTCCTTTCAGTCCAGTTTACCACACAGGTGAGAACATTGCAGACTTTTTGACTGAAGCACTTGATTCTTGGAATATAAAAAAGGAAAGTGTACATCTGTTCATTAGGGACAATACATTAAATATGGTAGGGGCATTCAACTTTTGTGAAATCCCCAGTGAAGGTTGTGCAGTTCATACGCTTCAGCTACTAGTCCGAGACTCCTTGCTCAATCAAACTCAAATTTCAAATTTATGTGCAAAAGTGAGAAGAGTGGTGGGGTATTTTAAACATTCCTTGAGTGCCAACAAACTTCCTAAAACTTATCAAGAAAATAATCCTTTGCCAACACACAAGATGATACAAGACCAAAACACAAGATGGGATAGTACATTTCTGATGGCTGAGAGATTTGTTGAGCAGAAGAAGATGATTACTGGTCTTGGACCTACTTTGAATATTAGTGACCTTCCAACGTGTCAAGAATGGGAGCTGTTAGAAAATCTTGTCCTTATCTTAAGACTCTTCAGATCTGTGACTCTGGAAATGAGTGATGAAAGTTTAAAAACTCCAATTGCTAATGTCATCCCCTTGATTCGTGGTTTGATTGCAAATATCAATGCTACATCTAGTAAGGGTGAAACGCAATTCAAATCTCTTAGGCAGTCCTTACTACGCAACTTACGGAAAAGATTTCGTAACATTGAGAATTCCCAGAATTATGCAATTGCCACACTTCTTGATGCTCGGTTTAAAGATGTTGTTTTCTCTTCCCCCGAATCTAAAGAAAAAGCCAAGCAAGATGTCCTTGACAAGCTTAAAAGTATTTACAGTGAAAGTGATCTGGAATTAGAGAATAGTAAATTTAGTGGTGAGAAATCTCCTGACTGTAATTCTTCTTTTATGTTGTATAATTTAATTCTTCCTCAAAGGGAAACACGGTCAAAAACTGCAGAGAATGAATTGAATTCTTATCTAATAGAATCAATTGTTCCCTTAGAACATGATCCTCTACAATAATGGAAAAATGCAAAACAATACATTGGTCTTGCCAAATTAGCAAGAAGATATCTTGCAGCACCACCTGGATCTGTGGCCTCTGAACTTTTGTTCAGCATTGCATCATTGGTGTCAAGCAAAACAAGGGAGTCTCTTAATCCTGAGAAAGTGAAGCAACTCGTTTTTTTTTAAACAAGAATATGAATAATTGAAATGTATATTATTTGCAATAAATATGTAATCAAAACTTAAAAGAATTTCTTTTTTCACTTCAGCATCTACCTCGTTCAGAACCTAGGAATACTGCTCAACAGTGACTTTCTGAGCAGTTTTACCATTGCTACAGAAAGTTATGATATCGGTATTTAATATCAGATTATCAGTAGGACATTATCGGGAAATCGGATATCGGAATATATTGATATCGGCTCACCCCTAATATATATGTGCGTGTCTGTGTGTGTGTGGTATATATATATATATTGTAACATGCAGATGCATTTAGTTATTGTTTTGTTTTGCGGACACAGCGCCAAGCAGGCAGTGTGACGGAGTGTGAGAGTTAGTTGAGCGTGTGGAGAGAGAGAGACCACGTGGTGTGTTTTGATACGTTTATTTTTTGTGTGCCTCTTGAAAATAAAATTATTTCAAGCTATTGTAACAAGTTTTCGTTCTTTCTCGCGATCCCGCATTACAATATATATATATATATACACACAGGGTGGGCCAAAAGTTACTTTACCATAATTTTATTTTATTAACACAGTTATATTGCAACTAAATAAAGTGTACATCAAGTTATATTTTAACTAAATGAAATGTACATCAAGTAAATTTAATATTAAGTTAAATCAAATGTTCAAAATGACCTCCTCCTTTCCCTAAACAGACTCGGCACCTCTTAGATACAGAGTGGCAAATTCTCCTTCTCAACTCATGATCGTTTTTCAAGTTGTCAAATTCTGCTGTTATTCTTTCTTTCAGTCCTTGAAGACTTCTAGGCTTTGTCTTGTATACTTTCTCTTTGATTATCCCCCAAACTGCGAAGTCATGTGGCGTTAGGTCAGGTGACCTTGGAGGCCACTCAACAGTACCCCTTCTTCCAACCCATGTGTCGAAAGTGTTATCAAGAAATTCTTGCACATACCTACCATAGTGAGGAGGTGCACCATCTTGCATCCGAATTATTTCGTTGAAATTTTTTACCAACTCAGGCACAACTTTATCTTCTAGCATGTTTAGGTAATTTTCCTGGTTAACGGTTTCTTCAAAAAACACAGGACCAAACATACCAAATGAGGAGATCCCTCCCCACACTGTAACACCAGGACTGTTTATTGGTACTCCTTCTACAAGCTTGGGATTTTCTGTACTGTAGTAAACACAATATTAAATTTACTTGATGCACATTTCATTTATTTTAAATATAACTTGATGAACACTCTATTTAGTTGCAATATAACTGTGTTAATAAAATAAAATTATGGTAAAGTAACTTTTGGCCCACCCTGTATATACACAATGCCAATTGCTACCTAGAGGAATGGGAGACTCATTTCCTCAACACCCGTCTCAAACCACTATTGTGGCTGAGATTCATTGACGATATCTTTCTCATCTGGATCAATGGACCTGACTCCCTCCAATCCTTTTTGTTACGCCTCACCTCTCACCCCATACTTTCCTTCACTACAATACTTCCACCACTAACATCACCTTTCTGGGCGTCGACCTTTCCATCCAAGATGGAGAAATCCATACCGGCGTCCACATTAAACCAACTAATAGCCTTCAATACCTCCACATTGAAAGCTGCCATCCACTACACACCAAAACCTCAATTCCATATGCCCTAGCCCGCAGAGGATAGAGAATTTGCTCATACAGGAGGTCTCTCTGACTATAATACTCGATCCTCGAAGATGCCCTTCAAAAACGCGGTACCCACCGGGCCTGATCTGTGAGCTGATCCGGAGGGCAATTACACCCGCAATCATTAAACACCACCCTCACACTCCTCCTATTCCTCAAGGAAATCCTCCATGCCGCCCACCCAATTCTTACTTCCACCTCCCACCTCCCCCTTTACTAATTCCCCCATTCTTTCCTTCCACCAGCCTCCCAATTTGGAAAATATCCTGTGGAAGAAAGAACTACCCACTCCCAACCCTCCATCCGCTGCAGGATCTCAACTCTGTGGCAAACCCCGCTGCCTCACATGCCCCATCCACCCACCCTCATTTTCATTCACCAGCCCCTCATCCAACATAACCTACCTCATCCCCTCCTCCAACATCACCTACCACATCCCCTCCAAAGTAATTCCACCACGAGGAACGTCATTTACCTCCTCACCTGCACCCTCTGTCCTGCTTTTTATGTTGGCCTCACCAGTAACCCCCTCAACATTAGAATTAATGGCCACCGGAACAGCGTAAATACTAGCCATCCCCTTCCGGTGGCTTCTCATGCTAATTTACACCAGGCAACTTTTAATAACTGCTTTACTGTAAGGATTATCCGCGCCTTACCGGATGACACCCCCACCCCCCCTACTTCGACAGTGGGAGTTAGCCTACATCTTTCTCCTTGACTCTTTCTCCCCCCCTGGTCGTAACCTCCGATAACCCTATTGGCCGTCCCCCCTCCTATCCCCGAACTCCTCTCATTACCCCTCCCCCCCTCCCCATATCCCCCCCAGTGTGTCACTTCAAACAGTATATGTCTCTGTCGCTGAAGAAGGGCGTCAGCCCGAATGCTCCCCCAGTGGCTCTCCAATCTAGGTAAGTGCCCACTGGGCTACCTCCAACACCTTGCCACTGTTATTATTACCTTTTCTTTTCTTTAAGCATTTATATATATATATTAGCGGGCGCGTGGCACCATCGTGCCGTTGTCTGATGCTTTTTTTTTAACTTTCATCAGGAAACTCATTGTCTTTTGCGTCTATGGCCGACTTAATTTTAAGCTGTTGTGGTATTCACCTTAGCAGCCTATGGAAATCCACAGAAAACCATATGCAGAATAGACGGTACGTAAACTCAAGTGAGTTATATAAGTACCTCTGGGAAAACAACATTCTTCGCCTTGGCTCGGTTCTCTTTAGATAAAATCCACATCGCATCTCTCCGTCGTATCCGTGATATAGCTACGTAGAGTTGCCCGTGTCCAAAATTCGATGACCCAAATGTACGCTATAACTTTTCCAAAAATATGCAGCATAAACAAATCATTTTGAATTTCCTTTAACTTCAGGTGGAAAACTCTTGCCACAATGTCAGGACGATTCAAAGGTGATTCATGTTCTGAAATGCACCGCTGAATTTCAATCCATTTCGGTTTGCATGTAACCGTGATGAAGAAATCTGGTTTCCCAAATCGATGTGCTATAGACATTGTATCTTGATACGCATGAACAAATGATCTTGGACTTCCTGTAAATGAAGCTGGCAAAATCAATCTTCTTCCAATGACAAAGTTGTTGTCTGCAACTCCAGCTTCTCCCATGTAATCCATAAGTCCGTTGTATGTTTCTGCACGAAGTTCCACCTTATGCGTTCTTATGTAATTGAGGCGATTCTGCTCCATTTTCACATATGAATCAACTGCATATTGTTGAAATTGCTTTCCCACTTTATGAATTGTAGAAAATTCATCTCTTCTTATGGCCAGACGATAGCAGTAATATTCCTTCTGCGATATTCGAACTCGCTGTCTCCCACTATCTTGCTTCTGAAGTCCTTCATGCCAACCGAAATCGCCTAATGGAAATAAAACCAGATATGTCATCGGATCGCATTCCCTCCGAAGTTGTGATATGCTTTGCAGTCCACCACCTCGTAGATGAACAGCAACACTCCGTCTCAAGGGTACTTCACCATCTTCAGACAGGTACACAACCGCAACTTCATTCGCTGTTGGAAAATTGTAACGTCTTCTGTCCACTTGATTAACATCAAAAGCCATGGTAACCTTCCCCACTCCACATTGCTCATGTTCTACCAACAGTTCATCAGCTTCAGCTACCTCCTTCATCATCTTGTATGACCGTACAAATGGGTTGACGGACACCAGTGGGTGATCCAGCTCTTCCATTAGTTCTGGAAGACATCCAACATTTGCTGGATTTCCAAGGTATTCTTGTAAAGCTTCTTCAGAATCCATAAAATAAAGAGCGCCATAATTTAGTTGATCGTTTTGTGATGGAACTGCTGGACCAATACGATGATAAACCATACCGTGTATTCTAAAACAAAAAGGCCGTTGTCCTTGTGGCATTGACAGTTTTGCTCCCATTGAAACCATTGCCAAGGCGTTGTTGTAATTTCTTATGTACTGCTTAAAGTTCGCAGAATGAGCATGAGTTCCGCTGAACAAATCCTGAAGCAATTGTGGAACGACTCGAACAAGTTCAAGAACAACGTTTCCAAAATTGCAGGAAGAATTGAATTCATTTCCTCTTCGTCGTTTTTCTCCACTAAAATGAAGCGCGTGGCAGTTTACACACTGGACTGACATTAAGCCAATGTCATTCAGTTCTACATTTCCAGGCTGTTTCGCTGCGCGATGAAATCTTCCCAGTACTTGCTTTCGACGCCTCCCTTCCTGATATCTTCTTTGTTCTCTTTCTTCCGAATTTTCTCTTTCTAACCGTTGCCGTCGATTGTGTGACAGCATTGCCAGACATTGCTGGCGTTCCTCTTCTGTCTCCATTTCCAAACGTTGTCGTCCATTCTGTGAAACTCTAGCAAATCTTGCCTCTCGTTGCGATTCTGTCTCTTCTGCTAACCGTTCTTGTTGACGTTGTGTCATTCGAATTAATCTTTGCAACCTCTCTTCTTTAGTCTCATTTGCACGTCACAATCGGGCGCTATCACGGTAATATTCCCGTCGGTCGCGTTGAGAAGTATTTGAACATGCCGGTTCCATCCTTTGAAATAAGTTAATTTGAAAAATTCTAAACCCACACTAACTTATATAAGAGTCACTTCCGGTTTTAGCACCAAATTCCTCATGAAATAATGTAACTGTAAATAATTATTTATTATTAGGTAATCAATAATACTCGCATCTTTATGTTGATAACCAATTTGTTTATGTTTGTTGCTATGCAAGTTAATACCGTAATGGACAATTGAGAAACCAATTTTGCTTTCTATAGCCCTTATATGATCTGTAAGGCCTAGATTTAAAAATATATTAAATAATTAAAATTCGCCCATGGATAAGTATGCTATAATGGTGGCATAGTATATATTGTATTTTGTGACATCTTATAAATATTTTAGTGTGTGTATGTTCTTTATACATTTTTACACCGTTTAAGCTATCGAATTCAAAAGTTTCATGGGCCATCCTATGGACCAAGGGAAGAACTTGGTCTAGGTTTGCAGACCGTGGGGTCTCTTATACCCCATGAGGTCAACAAAATACTATTTCCATAAGAATTCATGGGAAATGATGTGGAGAAACCCCACAATGCCATGCAGCCCTTCACTGATCTCGATATAAATATACCTAAATATTAATTTACGATCACGGGAAATGGATTATTTTACGCACGAAAGACTGAATATTTTAATTCTGTTCATGTCTCATGTTATTACATGCTAATTCGCTCATAATTTTCCTTTAAACGCAAAATTTATCGGTTTTGATGTCCATTTTCCAGGCGGGAACAAAGCTAAATTTCTTAACTGTTGTCCTCTTCAAAGGGAGATATACACGTAAAGATTAATGCAAGGAAAATCCACGCCGTGGCATGCCATAGAGGAAGAATAGCTAACGCCAAGATATGCCTAAATATAGTCTATGAATACTTTTAAAGTGCGTCGAATGATTTTTAAGGATTATTAGAACATTGATATCTTTTACCATTAACATTGAAAGATTTATTGCAACATAAATCGATACATCTACTTACATCTGTTCGGTTACCAAGATGTTGTTTATTGTTTACGTTTTGGCTAATAGTATTGACATAATCCACATAACTTTAAAGACTTCGGTGCATCTACCCATGTGAATATTAAGTAAGACGTTAATGCGTACAATACAATACATAAAATAGTATATGTTAATGTAAGCATCGCTTGCGTAAAGGAATGGGGAACGTTTACCCCGAGCACTAAAAATCGTTTGCCACTCTTTCCCGAGCAAAGCCGGGAAAGAGTGGCAATAATAGATAGTGGCTTAATAGATGATATATATCCTTTCTTTTTTATAAAACAATCAATGCAACTGTTTATGTAGATTATCAACGAAGAAAAGATAACCATGTAATGTGTTAAAAAAATAACATCCCTATTGTCATTTAATTTAAAATTTATGCTTGAACCTATTTGCGTTAATAAACATTATGGATGTATAATATAATGGTTCTACTTATAAAGAGATAAGATTCTAGCATTCAAACTATGATAGGAAGATTCAACTGCTTTGATTGAATCGTTAGAAATGCTTCCCATATGCAGTTAACCATAGTTAACTGAATATTTATCCGTAAATATTTATGTTGCTATGTATAAATATTGACATTGCTACAGTAATAATTTCGATGCTTAAAGTGCGAAGCGAATAACGCTATTCTTTCACCTATTTGAAGTTTTAATTGGCATTAACTGAATCGGAGGCAACAATGACGGTTGCCTTGACAACGTCCGGAAAGAGTACGATATACCCGTAAAATTTCAAAAACAATTGCGTATTTCTGAATGATTCGACTATATTACGTGTAAACATTGCAAGAATAAGATAGTATAGAGTTTTATCCATCGAATAAAGCAAAAACTAAGAAAATCGGTCCATATTTACGTGTTTTAATGAATGAAGGAAAAAAATCTTGCAGTCTGAAAAATCGAAAATCCCGTGTAAAGTTATGGGAAAATATAATTGACTCCTGGATTCGAACCCGGGACTTTATGAAAATGAGAATAGTTTTCTAGGGACTTCCTAGCTTGTAGAAACAAAACGCAGTTTACCGCATATCTCTAAGATAAACGGCTTTTGAGATACAGGGTGGGACGGACGGTATATATTGTATTGTGTGACATATATCTATCGGTGTTTATTCCTTTATAATATGTATATATATATATATACACACACTATGGGCTCCGCCCCTGCTCGCTGCGCTTGCCAACCCCGATGGGGCTTTGACCCCAGACCCCCTGGCGGCGTGCTTCGCACGCTCCCTTCGTCCATTGTGAGTGGATTGCACAATATATTACTATTACTCTGCCAATCGGTGTTAGTGAACGTAATGTTAGATCAGAGTGCAGGAGAAAATATGTCGAAACAATCGCTAGAACAGAGAAATACTACAGATCCTTTTTCCCAGATGCGATAAGACAGTCCAACAGAGGAATTATTTAGAATTCACTTGGTGTTGTGGCACCCCCTGCCAAACGCTTCTGCCGGCTTGCAGGGTATTGATGTAAATGTAAATGTTATCTATGCCAACGTACTAAAGTCACCATTATTTAAGTTATAAAATTATTACAGTTTTTCATCGTACTTGTATATATGGGCCAATCCCTCGGGACCTCGCTGCCCATCCTCCTCCATCACTGAGGTGAAAATATAACTCTCTATTAGGGATGCACCGAATATCAAAATTTCCGAATAACGAATAAGCAACCGAATTCTGTTACAGCCAAATAAAAAATACCGAACAAATAACCGAATACTAGTACTGCTGAATACCGAATATTCAACCACCAAATACTCACATAAAAGAAACCTACTTGTAAAATTGATTCCAGTAAAATCATTACTATTGGAAGTTTATGAAATACCTATTAAATCAATACTACAAAGAACCTTCAGTGTTTGGAAATTAGAAACTTTACTGTGCCTTATTGTGTCCTAATTACAGAAAAAATATTTCATTTTAACTTTTGTGTGATCATTATTGTGTGGTTACTATGTGATGGAAAACATTTCACTTCAGTAATAAATACTCATGTTGGAGTGTTGGTTCTTGGAATTTTATTTCGCTTTCAAGCTTTGGCTCGTTATCAAATTTACCTCCTTTTCCCATATTTTTGAGAATCAGTTTTATAGTTTTTTTATTCTTTCTCGTTTTTAATATTTTGTGTTTTTCAGTCTGTATCGTAATTAAAGTTGAATATTTTTAGAAGTTTACTAATTTTATGATTTCATTTTCAATTTTTGCTGCTCATCATTCGATTTGATATTTGGTAAATTTTAACCGACTTCGAATACCAAACCGAATATCCATTTAGTCAAATTCCGAATACTACCGAATTCCGAATAGTGGAAAAATGGCCGAATACCGAATAGTTTTCGTATATTTGGTGCATCCCTACTATCTATTGATTTCTTAATATTTGTATTTACACTAATTTCTCGATTATCTACATCATTATTGACAACGTGATCAAGCTTTGTTAAATTACATTCACTAATATCCTTCCATTTGGCCCTGTACCTTTTATTGTTTTCTCGATTTCTTAATCTATTCCACTCCTTTTTACCTACTACAACCACATCATAGTGACCGTTGTCGGCTGCCCCTCGCCTGGCAGAGCTGGGATAACTGCACATGTGCACAACGGTCATTTTCCGATCACTTGTTAGGCGGGGAGAGAGTCCTGAAACTACGAGCCTGTGCACACCGGTCATTTTCCGATCAGTTTTATAGTTTTTTTATTCTTTCTTGTTTATAATATTTTGTGTTTTTCAGTCTGTATCGTATTTAAAGTTGAATATTTTTAGAAGTTTACTAATTTTATGATTTCATTTTCAATTTTTGCTGCTCATCATTCGATTTGTTATTTGGTAAATATTAACCGAATTCGAATACCAAACCGAATATCCATTTTGTCAAATTCTGAATACTATCAAATTCCGAACACTACCAAATTCCCAATAGTGGAAAAATGGCCGAATACCAAATAGCTTTCGAATATTCAGTACATCTATTGATTTCTTAATACTTCATCGTACAAAATATTTTGAATCGTGGGAGTTTCTGTGTCATTTTTACCTCATGTAATTTTGATTTTGAGACTGGCCATGGATCGACACCGAGAGAGGGCCATATATAGCTGACTGTGACCAAATATTGGCTTACTCTGATCAATGTGAATGCCCACTAGGTTGAATGTTTGGCCCCGAGATTTATTAATTGTCATAGCAAAGGCTAACCGTATGGGGAATTGTTTTCTGTTAAGAATAAAAGGTAACTCATGATTATCTCGAGTATTTAAAGAGATTCGGGGTATCGTAACGACATTTAAGCAACTGTCAATTCCAAATGGCCACTATGTATCCCATTCTTACTCGTGTGATTTGTATAATCATTTACTGATTTTATTGAGACACTGTAAGCTGTATCGCCAATAACGAAACTGCTGTAATATGCCCAGTTGTTAGCAACGTGGGTTACTATTCGATTGCGTACTAACGCAGGCTCTTCCTGGAGTCCATATAAGCCATATGATAACGCTCGAAAAAGACAATTTCCATCTCCAATGGTGTGATACACAAATAACCCTGGCCGTGAAGTAGAAGGGGGAATTAAGGCCAATTAAACCTTCAAATAGAGGAAAGAAAAGCGTTATTGTTATCTTCTCTTCATTGATAATCTAAATAAATCCTTGCATTGACGTCGCCTTTATAGTAGGTCCTGTAAGAAGTTAGTACTTGAAGGAAAGCAATTGTTTGTGAGTTCGTCTATAAGGGTGTAACGATAATCATTGGAACTAAGGTAAGGTAGAATTAAAAATTTTTCCCCTTTGAATATACCGCCACATGATCTAACGTAGGGCCAAACTATTTAGATTATTTGCAAGCGTAGCTATAGCGGGCTGCTAGTGTGGCATTTAAATCTGCCGTAGCTGTACAGTAGGTTTAAAGAGATAATTTTGCATAAACTATGACTAGCAAAGAATATACCAAAAAAATATTTATTGAATCACATAAACGGCAAAAAAATGCATGCATTAAATTCGGTGAGAGCTAGAAAATGAACCCCTCGTCCTCTGCTCGCATTAAAAGATGTTTTAATATCAGTACTAGTCCCTTCACCACCTGATGTTTGAATAATGTGCCCGTAGAGATGCAAACCTATATCGCGAATGAGCTGACCGCTGAGAGGCATGTTTTTTTATGCTTGATCCTCGATCCACAAGTTTAAAGCTCTCTCCATTTATTCCAACTTAAGATCACGAGCATGAGAAGTAACTTTCGCGCTCTGAAGAGTTCCTGCAGCCACACTATCCCTGATGTTCTGCTCATTTTTCTTAATGTGCTGAACTGTTGACTCGTTTATCGCATATTGCTTGCCCACTGATGCCGCACTCTGGCCACTAGCAAGTTTATTTATCAACTCAATTTTCTCACTTAAGTCAACGTCTTCTTTTTGCGTCTGCTTTTGGTATTATCATTTGCTTTCCTCTTGGTAGACATTTTCGTAAAACGGGGCCACAGCGTGATAAAAAACACCTTGCAGATGGGGAAATTCATTTGTTTAGTGTTTTTCTCATCCTTTCAAAGATGGCAGCAGTAGTCGGACAAACCGCGAAACTGCGAAGCACACGAATTTGGAGTCTTTACTGTATACGTTTTAGGTGTAGCTAGGTCTGTAAAAGTAGTTTTCCCAATGCTGTTTGTCTGTCTGTCTGTTACTGGCCCTAGAGCCTAAATGGTAGAGCGAAAATGAATGAAATCTCATATTTAGGCATTTCATCATTCAGAATAGAAGCTACGAAGAAATGGTTGACATTGCTCAATAATTAAGGGAAGTTTACGCATTATTAACAATTTGATTTTCTCAAAAACGGCTTGAACGATTTTGCTCAAATTTCATATAGTTACTTGAGTATACGTCTACAATAATACTATGTACATATTTTATTTTTATCAATGAATGAATATAAGGCTAGTTTATTCTTGGGCAACTTTAACAAAAATTGGATTTTCTAAAAACCGGCTAACACAATTTTCATTTTCTAAAGATAACTAAACAATGCATTAGAATATGTGAAAGTTTGTACAATGTATGTAGTACCGATTTTTTATCTGGAAGTGACACAACCTCAAACTCACATGAAGGACCAGGAGAGCTCTCGTCCTCAGGTTTGCTGACATTTCCAGATACACCTCTAGCCTCTACCCATTCCTTAGCCAGTGAATTCATGACTGAAATATTAAATTTCAATCGGTCCATAGACTTTTACTCTGCAGATATATTCTCCTTATAGAGAAGAGAGGACTAGCATTTGAAGCAAACCTGCCAACTGGCAGAACACTTAATTAATTAATTATAGAGAATATATGCATTCAATAGCATTTTTTAGACTTCGTTGAAAACTACCTATTTCCAATATTCGGACATGATGCTGTATACTGTATAGCTATCTAGATGAGAGGAGAACTTTCAAATATTGGAAATAGGTAGTTTTCAACGAAGTCTCGCGAATGCTATTGAATGCATATATTCTCTATAAGGAGAATATATCTGCAGAGTAAAAGTCTATGGACCGATTGAAATTTAATATTTCAGTCATGAATTCACTGGCTAAGGAATGTCGAGAGGCTAGAGGTGTATCTGGAAATGGCAGCAAACCTTAGGATGAGAGCTCTCCTGGTCCTTCACGAGACTACGTTGAAAACTACCTATTTCTCCTCTCATCTAGATTGCTATACAGTATACAGCATCATGTCCGAGATATCGATGCCCTCCATGTATTCGTTGTACTCTTGTACAAGATCAGGTTTCACCACTGGTGGACCAGTAACTATATATTGTTGGTTTGCACGTGATGCCCATTTTGATAATACTGGCCTTCATTTCAGCAACACAGGTATCCTGCCACATATTTGCATGAGATCATAGGGTAAGACATTCATTTGATTTGAAAAATTGCTCTGCATACCTGTTGGTTTCGACAACGGTCATCAAAAAGAGCACTTTCATAAAAAATAGATTAAAATAATCTATTGGTGCAGAATCGGGAGGTGGAGCATGTTTTGGCCCTTAAAGCTCTGCATACTTAATCGGTAGATTAACAACAACATCTTTGCGTCTTGCAGATATGTCCTCCCAAACAGAATCACTTTCGTCACTCTCTGACACTGATGGACGTGCAACCCTTTCCTTGGAGAACTGCTTTTGGAAGATGAGACATCAACCACAGAGGCAGCAAATTCATAATAACTACTACCTGAATCATCACTAATAGAAGAACTACCATTAGATTCATCTAGAAACTCAGGAATGCCTTCCTGTCGATCATGCAACGAATCCATTTCAAACAATGCCATAGCAAAGACTAAGGGTTTTAGGAATTTGGCATTTTCGTCCTATGTAAATGAAGTGCCCATAGATACTCAAAATATGCAGGTAAGGGTCATACGAGCATGCAAGAAGATGGATAACATCATCTTGCGATTAGAAAGAAAACTAGATGAAATAGATCGACTATCAATCTAATCAACGCTGGCATTCTTTGCAAGGAAATGGAGAATCGATCTAATCGACGATGGCACTTTAAGGGTTAAAATGAGATATTTAATACTGAGATTATACACAAAATATTTTTTTCGGACTCCTTACTACAAGGGGCCCCTGGCTCGTGATGTGTAACCTCTCTTAAATCCACCACTGGCTGTACGGGGAACTGCGTCCTGTGCTGGACGAACGGCAGAGCGTTGTCATCAAGAGGTTGATACAGGGTGTTCGGTTTGTAATATATTCCATTTCATACTGTCGGTAATTGAATGTCAGATAGGGTAAAATGTACTTGAAAGGACAAAATCAATAAATTTTCATATTTTCTAAAAACTTAACCGGCTCACATAAGCCGGCTTCAGCTCATCATTGGCTATATTATAATGTCGTTAATATTAAACAACGAACAATGGAAGAAAATGTTTTGTGAAAAAAATCCCCTTATAATATCTGCTTTCGCAGTACAGGTATCCCTCGCCGTTCGTGGGTTCGCCGTTCGCAGTTTTGCTTATTCGCGGTTTCTCAGCAATACCCATTACTCATTTTTTTGGTGTACCGAACAGGGAAATCTTCCGTTTCCTGAAGGATCCATAGAATACTGAACAGAAAAATCTCCCAGTTTGCTCCACTCTATGTTCTATTTATTTTTCTCGCCACCTGTGTAAACAGTATTAAGTCTGCTTGTTTTACGCGGAATAAATATGGCCATCGGACTAAAAGACACGCGGCTTGTTGAAAAAGAGACTTTTAGGGGAATATGGGGGGACCTTCGCAAGCTTCCGTTTTCCACATTTATATCAGTTTCTGTTCTGTAGTGCCGCAAGCAACATCACTTGATATCCTTAGTGTGTTTGTGGTATTAATGTGATGTTTAATTTTATTCTCTCATTTTAAATTAGACAGGACTACGCTTAGTGACGTTGGCATTGTATTGTAGTAGAGTGCTTTTATAAACATTTGTAATTTTTTTAATTAACCCATTCTTTTACATTATTATGGCATCCAAACGTGTTAATATAAGTGGAAGGGACGCATTAGCTAAGAGACAGCGTAAAGTCATGACTTTGAGGGAAAAGATCATGATATTAGATAAGTTGCAAAGTGGAGCAAGTTACGCTTCCATTGGTAGAGAATATGAATCAACCACACGTTCTATAAAAAGGGTCGAAGACAAAATACGAAGTAGTGTAATGGCTTCTATTCTGTCTAGTGCTAAAGTTTCTTTTGTAAGTAGACGTGACCCTGTGTTAGAAAAAATGGAAAAAATCTTAAGTGTGTGGATAGAGGATAAAACACAGAAAAATGCTCCCCTTAGCACGGAGTTAATAAGAAATAAATCACTTAACCTATATGAACATTTAAAGAGTAGAACTGAAGACGATGATGAAGAGAAATCTTCTATCTGTTTTTTAGCACGTAAGGGCTGGTTTGATAATTTAAAGAAGCGTTTAAATTTGCATAACATTAAGCTATCAGGAGAAGCTGCATCAGCTGATCAAGAGGCAGCAATGGAATTCCCCAGTGAATTTTTGAAGCTTATCGAGGAGAAAGGTTATAAGCCAGAACAAATTTTCAATGTCGATGAAACCAGTTTATATTGGAAGAGAATGCCAAATAGGACCTTTATTTCCAAAGAGGAACGTACTGCTCCAGGTTTTAAGGCTGCAAAAGATCGATTCACTGTAATATTATGTGGAAACGCTTCGGGAGATTTTAATTGCGAACCAACGGTAATATACCGTTCAGAAAATCCTCGTGCTCTAAAAGGGATGATTAAATCAGATCTACCTGTCTTTTGGAGATCTAATAAGAAGGCATGGGTTACTTGTAAACTGTTCAAAGATTGGTTTGCCAACTGCTTCATCCAGCAGGTGAAGATCTATCTGAGGCAGACGAATTTGTCATTTAAAGTGCTTCACGTATTGGATAACGCTCCGGGTCATCCCGTTTCTCTTGCAGAAGGCTATTCTGACGTAGAAGTTGTATTCCTACCACCAAACGCAACACCACTCTTACAGCCGATGGGCCAAGGGATCATTGCGACCTTCAAATCTTATTACATTCGCAGAACTTTTAAACATATTTTACAGCAAATGGACACCAATTCTTTGATTTCCGTTCGTGAATGTTGGAGTTCATTAACATTCTAAAAGCCACTCATATGATAAAAGAATCATGGGACGAAGTAAAACAATCAACAATAAATGCATGTTGGCAGAAACTGGCCCGAAGCTGTTCGTTCCAAAGTTTATCCCAGCATTCGCGGAGACGTTGAAGAGATCATCGAAATGTCTAGAAATGTAGGTGGAGAGAGCTTTGAAGATCTAAAAGAGGAGGAAGTGGAGGAATTGCTCAACTTTCAACAAGAAGAATTAGCAAATGAGGAACTTGAAGAATTTGCACAATCAAGTGAGAGCGAAAACAAAGAGGAAGATGTAGAGCCTAAGATAAAACAGTTTTCAGCGAAGACCTTAGCAGAAATGTTAAATATGGCTAACGAGTTGAAAGAGAAAGTAATGCAGGCTGATCCATCTATGGAAAGGAGCATCAATTTTAAGAGAATAATTGACTCTGCAATATCTCCCTATGACGAAATTTATAAAAAAATCAAAACAAAAGGGAAACAGCTCCAAATAACAGAATTCCGGCAGCCAAGTCCCTCATCTTTCTCTTCCATCTCCAAATAATGCTCTTCCGAAACACCTCCATTGTCAACATCCTACGTATACTCTACATAATTCACGGTGATTAATAAGCTTCTGTTTTCTTAGTTTTCCTAAATTTAAACGTTCGTCAGTTTCGTTTTCCTTTCATATTTTTAGCTTACTATTTGTTTCTGTGGCCTAGAGTCGTCAGTAAGGTAAAGTAAATAATCACTTAGGACCATTTTCGCGGATGTAGGAACGGAATCCCGTTGTTCCATTAGCTTATGCATTTGCCGTTCGCGGTGTGGTGTTTAAAATGAAATGCACGTATTTTTTGCACCTAAAACTTCGTACTCGATTTTTAGACGATCCCTAATTTTTTTGCAGACATTTTCTGTAAAAAAACCTCTCCTTCCTTTCGGGTAAATATGGTATATAATTCATTTTCAATTTCATTGCACATCATCATTACACTGTCATTTGTATGAGGACGAGTCAATAAGTATCCGCAAAGTGCTCATATTTCTTTGGTGAGACTGGCGCCACTACTGAATGCGTGTGTAATATTAAGCACGAAGCTTCTCTGTTATTGTAGTGGCATATTTGACCTTGGCCATGCAGTTGACTTTCAACAATAGCAGTTTCAACATGGCCGCTCCACTTATCACATGCACCAAAGAAGAGTAGCATGCAGTCATTTGTTTTTTGTGGGCTGAAGGTGTAACAGGTGCAGAAATTCATCCAAGACTATCAGCGACATATGGCAGCAGCGATTTTCCACAGTGAAGCGTGTACGAGTGGATAGGCGTTCAAAAATGGCCGAGCAAGTGTCACAGGCGAACAAAGATCAGAGCGCCCGTTAACATCAACGACTGATGACAACATTGAAGAAGTCCACGCACTGATTCTTGCCAACAGAAAGGTAACTATCGATGAAGGCAAACCACCTGCAGATTAGTCACCATTCGCCTTTTGAATTTATCCACAACAGACTTCTCTTCCATAAATTTTATGCAAGATGGGTTTTCAAACAACTCACTGAACAGCACAGTCGTATCCATTTGGACATTTGTAACTGACTATTGTATCGGTATCAAGAGGATAGTGATGCCATCCTGAATCGCATTATCACTGGTGACGAAACGTGGGTCCATCATATGAGCCTGCGAACAAACATCGGAGTATGGAGTGGAACACCCTACGTCCCCCGTCAGAAAGAAGATCAAATATCAGCCGACTGCAAAAAGTGATGCTCACACTTTTCTGAGATTAACAAGGACCAATCTTTAAACATTACCAGGAAAGGAGTACGAAGATGAATGGTGTGCGCTACAGTGAGATGCTGCGTGATGAGCTGAAACCAACGATTTGAAGTAAATGTCGAGGAAAACTGCACCAAGGTGTTGTGTTGTTGCATAACAATGTCCGTCCCCATAATGCTGTCCACAAAGTTGAAACACTCCAGCAGCTATGCTTTGAGGTCGTAGAACATCCACCATACAGCCCTGACCTTGCCTCGTCAGACTATCATCTGTTTGGACTCCTCAAAGTTGCCTTAAGAGGCCCTCATTTTGCCAACAACAATGAGCTGGAGGAGGTGGTGCATAGTTGGTTTGCCGCTCGACTGAAAACATTTTTTTCTGAAGGCACACAAAAGCTTATGCAACGCTGAACCGAGTTTGTTGAAAAATGATGCACTTGTGAATTCTGTATTGTTGTTATATGAATTTAAATAAATACATTGCGGATACTTTTTGACTTGCCCTTTGTAGTTTCAAATCTTGACAAACACTTCCTTGTTGCTTCCATTCCTTGGAGTGCAGCCAGAAATGTTATAAGGGTAGACTCTTTCACAACTTCTATATGTGAGGGTCACTTCTTAAGTCATGGCAACTCTGCATTTTCTGCTGGAAATTTGGCAATGCGGGAAATGAGTTTATACGTTTGAAAGTACAAAGCATGTACTTACAAATGTTACCAAAAGATGGTGCACATCTACCGCGGTGTTCAAGCAGTATGCGCGCAAACATTCAGTGATTCCCAAACTCCATTCGAAAGTGGATGTCAGTAAAGTGGAACAGTGTTCGTACGTCAAAATTGCAGTGCTATGCGGAAAAAATGTAAGGCAGTGCCATGCAGACTTACATGAAGCATTGGGTAATCTTGCATTACCGTATCGAACAGCTGCAAGATGGGTGCAAGCATTCAAAGGTGGCCAAGTGTTAACGGCCAATATGAATTGCAGTGGGCGTTCCATGTCCGTTCATACAGAAGTATCGGTGGCAATAATTGAACAGTGCATGGATGAAGATAGGCGTTGGACTATGAAGGAATTATTGGACCATACAGGGATTTCAGAGTCCACAGTGCTGCGAATTTTACGACAGGACTTAAAAATGTGCAAGATTGCTGCCAAATGGATACCACATCACTTAAATGAAGTACAATAGTGGACACGCTACGAAACATCTCGAATGCATCTGGAACGATTTCATCACAAAGGCAACATGTTAAATCGGATAACTGCAACTGATGAAACATGGGCAAGGGCCTACAAACCCAAACTCAAACGACAGCCATCCGAATGGTGTCATCCACACTCACCACGAAAACACAAGGTCCGACAAAATCCCTCACCTACGAAGCTGGTGATCATTTTGGCTTATGATGTCAAAGCTGTTCTTGTGTGTCATCCTGTTCTACAAGATCGAAATGTTAATGCATAGTATTAAAAGTTATTTCTGCAGTATCACCTTCGTCATGTTATTCAGGAAAAAAGTCCTGAAGTGGTGGACAATGGTATCATCGTGTATAATGCTACAGCCCACACAGCAGACTCTGTTAAAAACTTCTCCGACATTGAGGGTGGGAAGTGTTGCAACACCTTACCTATTCTCCCAACCTCAGTCCTGACTTGATTCCCAAACTGAAGCAGCCACTGTGAGGGAAACACTTTGCAAACAGAGAGGACATTTTGACAGCAGTGACAAGGAATATTGAGTCAGGTGCTGCCAATGGCAACTAGCCTTAGATATTCATGGGAACTATTTTGAAGGTTGCTAACATTTTGTAGTTCCACATCCACTCTGTACTTCACAATAAAGCCATGGTTTCAAAACGCGTGTTACTTGTATTTGATTGCCTCTACCTGTGACTCCTAATCGTGACCTTTTCCGAACAGAGTTTGCAAATCACTGTGTTTGCACATGTACTGCTTGTACACCACGGTAGATGTACACCATCTTTTGGTAACATTTGCAAGTACATTCCACATACTTTCAAACATATACACCTGATTTCCCACATTGCCAAATTTCTGGCAGAAAATGCAGTTGCCATGACTTAAGAAGTGATCCTTGTTACTTCTACAAGAACAACGGATCTAGCAACGGGGTTCTGAGGAAACTTTTGTAAGGAGGATAACACTTAAGAATATAAAATCGGGTTCAAATTATATTATCAAGACTTCAAATTTGGATTGTAAATTCAAGGAAAACTTAAATTTGCAGAAACGTAAAATCCGCTAAATTTGAAGATTGTTCTTATGTATCATTCACTGAGACTGAGAGAAAAAAGCGTAAAATTGAGGAAAACATAAAATCAGAGATCGTAAAATCAATGTTTCACTGTATGTCGTATGATTGATGATGAGTGTATGCAGCACTTCACAATATTATTTGTTCTTGTTTACTCTTTAAATATACTAATTTAAGAATAGGCACAAAATTAATAAAAATCAATGAAATTAGCAATGCAACAAAGTTAATATCAAGTTACCTGTAAGGTTATTCTATTTTGAACCAAAAGTCCTATTTTTATGTCCATGCCATCCAGTTGCTGCGAAAGTAGTTGACTATGTCGAATGTTTTGAACTACTTCACCTTTTAATGTCTGAAAATAATATATAACAAATACATATTAAAAACACACCATTCATTAAAAGTAGTCCTACTTCGAAATTGCACAAATACTGACAATATGTCAAAGGTCATAGCAAAGAAACACAATAAGAACATATTTTGTCTCTCTGTATAGCTAAGGTTTGTACTTGATAATAATGTACAAATGATCTGTTGTCAAGCACCTTGACAGTCTGAAAGCTTTTTACCACACAAATGCCAAGGGAGAGAAGAAAAATACAGAAATTGACTTAGCAAGTTAAGCAAGCTGAAGACCACTTTGATTCCCAGTGAAGTTCAGAATTTTTCTTCTTCTCAATCTGGGAATGCAGAATGTAATTACTAAATCGTGCCAAAATGTCTTCAAAAGAGAAATGGTAAATGTAAACAAAAATTAACCTAATTTACAGAATTACAATTCTTCAGATTACGTTAATTCACTAAAACATTATTATATGACATAGATCATTCACACCTCACCAAAGCAAAGGTATTTAGCAACTGCAAATGCTGCTATTTTTAAGATGAAAATATACCTGGAGTTTAATCTCTTTCTGATAATCATCACTGTTCCATGAAAGAAGAGGAGCAAAGTGTCGAACCACCTTCATGTCTGGATTTGGTTGATGCACCAGCGACAGAAAAGCTTGCCTGGCCTGATACCCTCTCCATAATGCTTGTATCTTCACAACTTTTTCTTCCTGCATGAAAAAATAGTTATGCTCTATCTTTATAATCTACAAGACTTAACACATTCACAATGGAAGGCATTTTCGCTGTTCTACCTGGTGGGCATAAAATTGAAAAAAAAAATTTTTATTTTAAAATTGTTAAATACTGTAATTTTCCCATTATAATAAGCAACCTATATAATATGCACCCATGTTTTTATGAGTGAAATGTGAAAATTGTCTTACCATGTATAATACGCAACTCATTTTTTGTAAAAAGATCAGTAATTTTCACTTGGCTATTAGCAGTATCGAGACAGTTCTCGCCTTGCCACTAGTGCTTGTCATCCCGGGGAAAAATAGGTTTCCCGTTTCCCGGGAAATCCATTGTATATCCTGGGAATTCCTGGTACATGATAAGGAGTGTCCATGCGATCTCTATGTCGACCAAAAAAGCCGTTCCTTCCAGTGATGACTTCCTACAGACTGAGTTATGTAATACATTACGTTACATTAGTGAATACAATGTAACATTCTAGCATGATCAAAACATTGTATACAACAGTTATAATGTAACCAGAATTTTCTTATCCTTCTGTGAATCTTTTCCTTCTTGGTTGTAGCTCCTAGCTTTCAGTCTTTTATGTGCAGATGTCAAGAAAGGGCACCTACTTATATCTGAGCTTCAGCCATTTAACTGTATTTATAGCCACTTTTTCTGGTTAGTACAGCTCTTTTTACACTTTATCAATTGAAATAAAGTTTTTTAAAAAAGCTTTTTAATTTAAATAAAATGCTTGAATTATTTTTTGATATTTCTTATTACAATGTCAACTGTAGATTTGCAATTGCAGTTCTGAAATTTCTTTCCAGCCCTTCATAAATAACGTCATGTCTCACAGTCAAAAACAAAGTGAATCAAAATCCTGGAAATACTTCAATCGTTTGGAAGGAATGGAAAGTGCTAAGTGTACAAAATGTCAGAAAGTAATCATGTGCAAAGGATTTTCCACCAGTGGACTGCTTCGACATCTGAAAAGTTTTCATAGTGAAGTGGAAAGTAATTAAAAAACACAAAAAGACAATGTGAAGAACCTGGTACATTAAATAAGATTACTGTCCAATCAAACTTGACGTCTTTCCTTAAAACAGAAAGTAGAGAAGAAATGTTGGCTAAATTAGCAGCTGTTGATGGCTTTTCAATAAATGCAATTGTTAAGAGCGAGTTCATCAGGAAATCTTTTTCTGATAAAGGAATGTGTATCCCAAAAAATTCTCAACAAGTAATGCAAATGATTAGTAAACAGTATCTTAATGTAAAACAAATCATTATTTCCAAATTAGCTGAAAAAGTTGCCGAGGGTGTACAATTTAGCATTTCATTAGATGAATATACTTCTCTTCGAAATCGTAGGTATCTAAATATCAATCTTTATGCTAATAACGAATTCTGGAATTTTGGCATGGTGCGAATATTTTGGTCCCTTCCTGCAGAAAAATAGTTGAATTAGTTGAGAAGAAACTCGCAGAATTTGAGTTATGTTTGAAGAAGCACGTGATAGCTAGTGTCACAGACAGAGCAAGTGTTTGAGAAAATTTGGTAGATTAAAAGTGATGTAGAACATCAGCTGTGTTTTGTACATGGGCTCCATTTAGCTGTCTGTGATGTTCTGTACAAAAGGAAACTTCATTCAAGTACGATGACTAATAGTAGAAACTGTGAGGAAGGAGAAAGTTTGGATGAAGACCCTTCTGAAGATGACGTTTTTTCAACTACTGTAGAAATTTCAAATTTCTACGCAGATAATTCTTGGGAAAATATTGAATTCACAGATGGCTGCAAAAATGGTGTGAGCATTTTCAGCACAATTGAAAAAGTGCAAAAATTGGTGAAAATGTTTCAAAAATCCCCAGTAAAGAATGAATTACTGCAGAAATACATAAGAACTGAGCATAATGGCGAGCTTCAACTGAAAATAGATTCAAGAACAAGGTGAAATACACTGCTTGACATGCTAGAGAGATTTATTTTGTTAAGAACATGCATTTCTAAGGCACTGATTGACCTGGAAACCTCCATGAATATTTCTGAAAAAGAATTCCAAATTATCAAATCCATAATTTCTTCGCTAAAACCTCTTAAGATTGGGATTGAAAGACTTAGTGGGAGAGAGGCAACCCTACTTTCTGCTGAAGGTGTTTTTAGATTTATATTAGATGAATTACGTGAACAAAAGGCCAAATTTTCTATAGAAATGTATCAGTTGATACTGAAAAGGTTGAAATAATACAGGAACACAAACCTGATCAGTTTACTGCACTGTTTGAATAATCCTGTGTTTGATTTGAATTCACCAAATCTGTATTTTTCTCTTCCAACTGAATCAATTCTACACTCTACTGCCAAAAAGTTAATCTTTAAGCTTTTTAGAAGTAATGAATCTGGGGGAGAGGACATTTCACTAGATCTCGCCAAATCCGGAAGTCAAACTATTCAAGCTCCTCATATGACTTCATTGCCACAACAAATGTCACTTCATGAGAAATTAGATGCCGCCATTGATAGAGTAACTGGGCAACAAGAGATTAGCCACGGCTCCGATGATAGTATCATTGCTAAAGAGATGAATGTATTCAAATCCACTGGTAAAAAGACGGCTAATTTAACCTCCTTTTTCATTCTCTCTTATCCATCCCTCCAACATCAGTTGAAGCGGAGAGGGCATTTTCCTCAGCTAGTCTTTTCATAACCAAAATACACACATCCCTTTTCTTAAAAGTTACTATAAATTGTATAATAGAAAGTAAGAATTTGAAATTGTTGTTGATATGTATTTGTACTTATGTTGGAAATATACATCAGTGCTATGTTTTATTTCATATTTTAGTTTGCATACATGTGTATTAGTCACTGTATCTTTCAAATGTTTATGATAAGCAAATATCAGGTCAATAGGTCAGTGAATGCATGTTAATTTTAACTGTTTTTATTTATTTGAATAATACATTTTTAAATATGATTTTAACAAATGTTTTACTTTCTCAGAGACTTTGGATTGATTGTAAACCGATAAAGGATAAGAACTAGTGTAAACATCGATATGTAAACCGTTTGCCTGATCAAAGTTTTCATGAATAGGAGTAACTTTCGAACAAAATATTAAGTACCTGAAAGACTTGATAAACCTTCTACAGTTAGATAAAAGTTACTTAATAGGTTCACGTGTTCATAAAAAATAGAAGTAACAATATTTCTAGCATAAACTTCCTTTTTATTATATTGTAATAGATTCATATTCATGCGGGATCATAAACAAGCCATTTATAGCCTTTTTTTTCTTTCTTTTTAGATAATTTTAATTTTTTTAATCCCAGGAAATTCCCGGGATTTATAATTGTTAATCCTGGGATTAACAAAAATCAGGGAAATGACAAGCACTACTTGCCACCAAGTGAGATATGTGGAAGAGTGTTTATGAGAACTTCACGTCTATATAGTTTTGACTCTCACTTTAAATATCGATACAATTTATAAAAACGTCTCAATGTCGCATTGTGTAATAATCTGGTCAGTTGGAATAACAGTTTTTGCCTTAACGCCAAGCAAGGTAGTTTACATGAATATCACATCTAGTCCTGACTCTGTCTTCATACAAGCCGGTCGAGGCATGTAAAATAATATTTGTTGCTCGCAACCTGCATTCTATTATAATTAATGGTGGTGACCCTCCCCTACTGCATTGATTTTTTCTTAAAAAAGAATGGCTTTAAAAAGTGTTGCCTCACAAACGCCATGTATGGTTCTGAAGATGACATCATATGGGATGATGATTTCGCCAAAGTGGATTGTGAGGATGAAGATGACATTCTCGGCGATGCCATTTACGTAGACAATGACAGAGGACACAAAATCGCCGACAAACTATTTGAGGACATTGAGGGCAGTAATAATGAATTCAGAGGCTAAGATTCAGACAGCTAAAAGTAAATAAATAATTATTCTTATTTCTGTTTTGAAAAACGATACTGAAAGGAATGTTATCGAAATGCATTGATATGTATGATTTATTGGTAAAAATACAGGTGAGCCCCGCTTAATGTGGCCCCGGCCAACGCAGATTCGTTATAACTCAGTTTTATTTCAAATTAAAAATTTTTTTAAAAATATAGATATCTTATGCACAGTGCGACAGCAGTCTAATATATTATGATTTTTTTAAATTTCGTATTAATCAAATTTCCTGAAGTATCCTAAATATTGTGATATTTCAGCAGTGTTGCATAATATTGCATTGTCTGGTGGCCAATTTCACTCTTATCCTTGTATGTTTCACGGGTCTAACACAAAAAATATATCTTCTAAGGCGGAAAACATTTGAAAAAGGGAAAACGAAATATGATTCATGCTTCATGTTTCTTTGCCATCATTGGATCGTATTTACCGTATTAACGTCATTATAAACAATAATAAAACAATAACGCTACACAAAAAAATTATATAATTTTGATCTACATATGAAAAAACATGTGGTATGCGTGGAGGAATCTTAATGTTTGAATGCATATAATGTATAATAATATATAATCAGTGATGAGCTGGAAAAAAATTAAGAATCAGCCCTCTAAAAAAAAGGAAAGATATTTGGATAAGGATAGCAGGGGAGGCCTATATGCCAGGGGCACCATATCGCTCTAGTTTAGGGTGACCAGATGATTTTGGCAACGACCAGGACAAAAGTTTTGAAAGGGAAAAACAGGGACATTTTCTAAAAAAACCGTGACAATGGGTATTTTGATTTTTTTTCTTGAATATTCTAAAAATCAAATATGTTTACAAAAGAATATACAAACTATAATTTATTGAAATAACAATTAAATTACTTATTTCATGATTAATTAAGCAGAATTACAATAAAACATATTAGGTGAAAATGGTGTTTTCAATCATATTTTAAAGTACTTCTGGCTGCCTTGATCAAATTTTTATCAATTTTAATCATGTCATAAAAAATTACAGGTCATATTAAAGTTGAATTCACACATCATTGTGGAATTGACGGTTTTTATATCCAAGTGGTTTCGTTCATCAGACGGTTGAATGTCTATTTGTGAAAATATTCTTTCCACATTTCAATTGTGTGCCGGAATGGCAAACAGACAGTTACGTAGTTTCTCCATTTCTGAGGTCTGTTCTAGAAATTCAAATTTTGAAAAATATGACCACCGGCCATAACAATATCTAATAAGTCACTCATCATACCTTTCTTCCATCTCTTTTGAAATCAAATTTTTAAGCAATGAAAATTGATTTTAAAAAATCTGATGTGGGCAACACACAACTTTCTCCATATTTGGGGTATAGATATTTCAATTATTATGAATAGCATAATTAGGCAAAATTATCATTTCGCATCGTAAAAGAATACACTCGTCATTGTCGTAAATTAGGTATATTTTGAATATGTTTACAGAATTCACCGCTACATGGTGGTGGCGCTGTATACTGGAAATTAAGAAAAATCAAAATATCTTCGAAATGGAAAGTTATACGAAAATTTGTTTCGGACAAAACTTGGAAGAAATATTATTCTCTACAACTTTGGTCCTTACGAAGATTACCAATAATGATGTTTTTAAGGAGATATTTGTCGGAAACCGAAAAACCGGTTATTTATAAATAATTCCTAGACAATAACTGCTATGGAAATTTATTTCAAATGAAAGTTGCAGGAAATTACATTATCTATAACATTTGTATAGAATTGTATATTCAATAATGATGCTTTAACGGACAAATATTGCAAAAACCGAATCAGGTTTTGAATAAACCTCGAATTCCGGTTAACTGTTATTGTCCAAAAACTAATCAGTTCTTTGTGCTCATGCTAAAGTGTTATATATGAAGTTTGGTAACAATATGGTACGTACTTTTTGAGTTAGAGCGCCCACAATCACAAACACACAGACATCATTCCGAAAATAGTCTAAACGTGTTCTAGGGACCTCAAAACGTGTATTTCCATTGAAATCTGGAAGTCGATTTTTTTCATGAACACAATACTTTCCCATTACTATGTATGAAGAAAGTAATAAACTTTCATCAACTTGAAAGCCCATGTACACATACTTTGCACTTCTTCCCAAACTGGGGAACTTTTTAATAGCATCCATTCCATACACTTCAATTTCAGTAAGGGTTCAACCCATTTTTACTTTCTCCATACATAGTAATGGGAAAGTATTGTGATCACAAAAAAAATCAAATTCAAGATTTCAATGGAAATACACGTTTTGAGGTCCCTAGAACACGTTTAGACTATTTTCGGAATGTCTGTGTATGTGCGTATGTGATTGTGGGCACTCTAACTCATAAAGTACTTGGCATATCGTTACCAAACTTCATATATACCACTTTAGCATGAACAGAAAGAACTGATCAGTTTTTGGACAATATCGGTTAACCGGAAGTCGAGGTTTATTCGAAACCTGATTCAGTTTTCGCAATATTTGTCCATTAAAACATCATTATTATACATACAATTCTATACAAAGGTTATAGGGAATGTAATTTCCTACAACATCCATTTGAAACAATTTTCCATAGCAGTTATTGTTTAGGAATTATTTATAAATAATCGGTTTTTTCGGTTTCCGTCAAATATCTCCCTAAAAACGTCATTGGTAATCTTCGTGAGGACCAAAGTTGTAGAGAATATTTCTTCCAGGTTTTGTTTGAAACAAGTTTTCGTAGAACCAATCATTTTGGAGATATTTAACTTATTCTTAATTTCCAGTATACAGTGGCACCATCTAGCGGTGAATTCTGTAAACATTCAAAATATAATTTACGGCAATAACAACGACTATTCTTCTACGATACGAAATAATAATTTTGTCTTATAATGTTATTCATAATAATTTAAATATCTATACACCAAATATGGAGAAAGTCATGTGTTGACCACATCAGATTTTTTTATGTAGTCACAGGTTGTTATGTACATGCCAAATATTTCCTCTTTAAATGATTCTATTTCATCATTATGAATATTATTATCAGATAAAACTCTGAGGGCACTCAAAGGAACAAATTTGTCATTAATGCATAATGTAAGCATGCCAATTATTTCATACCTCCATTACGTAATTTTGCGAACATTCAATTTTTAGAAATTGTTTATTTAATAAACCAAGAATATTAAGCATTGTTTGGAAGTATGCTTCATTTACTGGTGATTCAAAAAATTTCACAATATATTTTGGGGACTTTTCTACTGAAAAGAAATATGCTTTCAGTGCTTTGAACATTTTTAATACTCTATCAATCGCATTGTATAAACTTAACCAGCGAATTTTTGAATGGGTCAATAACTTTTCATACTGCAAATCTAATAGAAAACAAACATTTCTCAGTCACTCGGTACGTACTGCATAAGTTGAAAAGTATGACAGTATTTTTACCACGACCATGTCTACATCACAAGATAATCTCTCAGCTCCCGACTGCATAGCATTATGCAAAATATACAACGAACATCCAACATCTAGTAAATTGAGATTAATTTTCTCACGCAATTTATAAAAGGCATTGTTTTTGCCTTTTCTCAACAGTTTGGCACGACATTCTATTTAAGATAAATGGAGTAAGTAAACTGTTGCAAAGTCCATTCATGAATATGAAAGCTTCAATAAATTCTCTTGAGCAGATTCAGCAATATTTCGGAGCTTTTAGGCCAGAAATAGGGTTAAATAAATTAATTATAGATGCTTGAGAACTGGCAACAGAACTAGAGGCTGAATCTAAGTTTATGCAAGAGATCGAAATTCTGCCACGAAGAAAGATCCCCAATTCTGAATCTGCACAGATTGATGCAAGTTTTCGTAATCCCCAAGATTATTTCCGAGTAATTTTTTAAATCTTGTGTTGAATCAAACAACTGCTTCGACAAAGGAGAGGTTTCAGCGACTCAAAAACCACAGTGAATATTTTAGTTCCTTATATAGCTTGAGTGAACTAAAAATCATGGATAAGAAAATTCGTATTTTCTTAGAATCAGCTGTTAGTGAAATACCGTGAGTCTTTGATTTTCCAGCACTTAAATGCAAATGCTTTTTATAAAATAGCATTTGCAATATTGAGTTTGGTTTTCAAAATAATTTCGTATAAACAGGAATAAAAAAAACTACTGCATATACCATCACTATTACAAGAAAAAAAACCGGGTGATTGATGCGTCCCAAAAGAAAAAATCGGGACACTGGGTCAAAACTTCTGAAAATTGGGACAAATCCAGGGAAACCAGGATGCCTGGTCACCCTACTCTAGTTTAGTAATACCGTTCTGCTAGCTTAACAAGTGTTCCGTTCGTAATATGTTCCATTTCATACACTGTCGGTAATTGACTATCAGATAGGGCAAAATGTACTTCAAAGGTCAAAATCAATAAATTTTCATATTTTCTAAAAATTTAACAACCGGCTAACAAATTCTGAGAAAAATTAACAACAGGCTCGCGCGAGGCCGCTTCAGCTCAACACTGTATATAATGATATATAAATTGTAGAAAACCCAACACGCACTACTATGGGTTTGATCTATAAGCGGAGCTGCAAGAGCATCGTCGATCAGTGCTTGACTTTGTTGGAGGAGCACAGTGACTTCACACGAGTGAGTGCCGTGAAGTGGGGCTGCGACGGACTAGTTGAATGCTACCGACAAGTTTTACGTAATAAGCGAAAAAAATCTAAGCAGTCGACCCTGGACTCTTTTTTAAATAAAACTTCGTAGATGTTCTGAGAAATATTTTGAAATTATGTACGTTTACCGCTAAAAAGCTTTTTTGTCTTACTGTTTACTGGGTAATTTTATAGTTTGTTTAATAAATTACATTGTAAAGGTCTGGTAGAAATATGTTTTAGATTGAATGTGGGTCCAACAATACCATTTGGGAAGTTATTTCCCTCTGGGCACCTAATGGTTATGGTGCCCTGGCGAACGTCGATTTTCACTTAATGCGGAGACCTCAGGACCGCATCCCCCTGTTAAGCGGGGCTCACCTGTATGTCCGAATATATAAATCATTTCCTTACTGAAAAAAGTTGTGTTTGTTACCATGTATAATATGCACTCTAACTTGTTGTCAATTTTTTGTGAAAATAATGCGTATTATAATCGGAAAATTACGGTATGGTTTTTGATGCCTAAAACCACTTTTTTATTTCTAGTCCATGAAAATCATGTCTAATGTGCTCTTGTAACCTCGTTTATCATGCAGCTGAAGCTCTTGCTTCAAGTATTATAATTTATTCTACAATAATTGTTTTACTTTATACATTTACCTTCTGATGAAGGTTTAGGTAAATGGCATTATAAATATAAATTAGATGCATTGAAGATATATCAATGCTAAATATAAACATTTATAATAAAATAAAATAATTTTGTAATGAAATGACAAAAATTTCCCACGTCATTACCCACCAACATACCTTCTTCTTGCAAAATACCAATGCATGTGGGCCCTATCCCTCTTTAACTTCCCGAAAAAAGGTTTCAACTCAGTTTGACCTGCCGCTAAATATGTTGACTAAGGTATGATGTGGCAGCAGCTTTTCTTTCAACCAAGTCCACTCTCCTGTTTTCACAAAAAATCTAATCAAGCTTTTGTATGAACCATCTTGACATTTTCCTTGTATGCAGCTGTATAGCATCTGTTATAAAATAGTACTCTTACTTCATTGGCATAGTTTCACCCCACTCCATCCTGGGAAGTTCACTATTTACAGTCATTCTCTTTGGTTTTCGTACGAGAGAAACTGTGATTCATTCTATGTATTATTTTGGTTTTACATCACTCTATGTAACGTATCACTATTTTTTTATAATTAACTCAATTTATAATATGTATATATATATATATAAGTTTTTGTTATTTTCCTTATGTGAGGGAAAGGGCTCGCCGGGAGGGTGATGAGCGGGTGTTCTCCTGGTGTATTCCAGGCGGAACAGTACCTCAGGTGACGAAGGCGGTTCGGGCGGCGGCAAGTGGCACGGGATGCTCCAAGCTGCGGATAGTGGCGCATGTGGGCACCAATGACACGCAGGATCGGGGTTCTGAGGAGATATTGGATTCCTTCAGGGATCTATGCTCCGAAGTACAACGACTTCGGCGGGTCATGGGGATCGACATGCGTCTGACCATATGCAGCATGGTCCCGCGGACTGACCGGGGTTCGACGGTTTGGAGTCGAGTGATCGGCTTGAACTGGAGACTCTGGAAGTTCTGTGGGGGCATGGGAGTAGATTTCGTGGACCTCAGGCCGGTTCTCGAATCGTGCAAGGTACCCCTTAACCGCTCGGGAGTTCACTATACCGCCGAGGCAGCACAGAGGGTAGGTGGTAGGATATACGAGCATAGTAGAGTTTTTTTAGGTTAGAGAGTAGGTTAGTGAGCAGGTCATATACGGGGAAATTAAAGACTTGCGCTAATTATCATAATAAATTTATTAACTCTGACCGTAGATCAATATGTAGGTCAGCTTTAGGGCACAATAAACCATGCGATAATAATACTATCAGTAATAAAGCCGCTATTGGAAATGAGGGATGCACCCTCCAAATCTCTGAAATAATTCCGAAGCGACACATGAGTGACACTCTAAAAATTTTAACTCTAAATTGCCGGAGTAACAGGAATAAGGCTGCGGAACTTCAGAATTTACTAGAACAAACAGAGGCAGATATAGTGATAGGCACAGAGAGTTGGCTAACCTCGGATATTCACGACCGTGAAATTTTCCCCTTACGATATATTATTCACAGACGAGATAGGACAAATAGGAGCGGTTTATAGCAGTGAATAATACACTAATAAGTTCTCCGGTCAAGTTTGCTGTAAACAATATTGAAAGCACTTGGTGTATTATAAACAGTGAAGGTTTGGGAAACATTCATGTATGTGCATATTATAGGCCGCCAGCTTCAAACGCAGAAGAAATATACGATCTAGAGGCTCAAATAAATTCACTAATGAAGAAGAATAGTAAAAGCATTATCATAGTAGGAGGAGACTTCAATCTACCCTCGATAAACTGGCAGAGTTGTAGCTTCATACCATCTGGTAGGAATAGCGAGTCATGCGAAGCGCTAATAGACATCTTCAATAAACATTCCCTCATCCAGGTAGTCAAAAAACCTACGAGAGCGAACAATATATTAGACTTACTAGCAGTTAACATCCCCGAGCGGGTTTCCGAAGTAACTGTTGAAGAAGGAATCAGTGATCACCAATCAGTTCGAGTACTTTTGGATATAACTGTCGCAAAATATCGCAAGCCTAAGCGAAAAGTGTACATGTATAAAAATGCTAACTTTGAGGATTTCAAAGAGAAACTCATCAAGGATTACGGCGATTTCAGCAAATCGACAAGCACAAAAAACGTTGAGGAAACTTGGAAAGCATTTCTATCAGAAATTAGAATTGGTATTAATATGTATATACCAAGTAAATTTATTAGCGATAATGGGGAACCAAGGTGGTATAATCGGCAGGTTAGATGCGCCCTCAGACACCAAAGAAAGCTTCACTCGAAATTTAAACGCATCAATAACTGTAAGTCACCGGAGGAAGTAATTTCAATTTCACTTAAGTACAGAGATTGTCGGACTAAGACCAAAAAGGTTATGCGCAAAGCACTAACAGACTTCAAGAAAAAGACTCTTAGTGAACATGTAAGTGAAAATCCCAAATGCTTTTGGTCATATGTTAGAGAAGTTCAAGGTCGACGCCCAACCGTAGCCCCGTTAATAAACGACCAAGGAGAGGTAGTTAGCGATAGCACAGATAAATGAAATTTGTTAAACTTATTTTTTCAGAGCGTATTTACTACCGAAGACGTGAGAGCGAAGGTCGTGGCGCCCGAACCAGGCAAGGAAAAAATGAACGATATAGTCATATTAGCGAAAGGGATAGCTCAACAGCTTAAAAACATCAAGTCAAATAAATCTCCGGGTCCAGAAGAGATACCAGCTAGAGTATTCAAAGAGTTAGCACTGGAAATAGCACCTTATCTCGAAATAGTTTTCAATAAGTCACTTAGTCATGGCGTTGTACCTAAGGAATGGAAATTAGCCTTTATAACGCCGTTACACAAAGGTGGGAAAAAAGACGACAGAGAAAATTACAGGCCAATTTCGCTTACCTCCCTATCTTGCAAGGTTCTCGAGCACATTATCGTTAGCTCCGTGATGGACTTCTTAGATAGTCAGAACTTGCTAAGTAAATATCAGCATGGCTTCAGGAAGACGAGAGAAACACAGCTCGCTCTGTTCGTTCACGATATACTAAGATCAGGAGACCGTAAGACTCAGTTAGATGCAGTTTTCCTCGGCTTCAAGAAGGCTTTCGATAAAGTTCCGCACAGTAAGTTAGTGAAGAAATTAAATGACTGTGGAATAAATCGAAAGATAATCGAGTGGATCAGGGACTTTCTCAATGAGCGTGAACAAATAGTAGTTATAGATGGATTTAAATCAGATTCAGTCAGCGTAGCCTCAGGCGTTCCACAGGGAAGTGTAATCGGCCCCCTACTATTCCTTTTATACATAAACGACTTAGATAAGGTTATTAAAAGTAAAATCAAGTAAAATCAAGATACAGTAGTTTACAGAGAGATTAACAGTCCTAATGATCAATTATTACTTTCTGACGACTTAAATGCAATTCTCGAGTGGTGTAAAGAGTGGCAGTTAGAATTGAACTTAGGAAAGTGTTCCTTTATGAGATTCTGGGGAAACAAAAACATTGACACGACGAATTACACTGTTGAAGGCGTCCAGCTAAAACTAGCCGATTCCGTCAAATACTTAGGCGTTACTTCAACAAGCAACCTCTCGTGGGATATGCACATACGAAATATATGCGGGAAGGCTAAACAGAAACTAGGATTCATCAAACGCATAGTAGGTAAAAGTGAGGAAAAAGTCAAAGAGACATGTTACTTCTCGTTAGTAAGACCGCTATTAGAGTACGCGTCGAGCATATGGGATCCGTACGTGAAAGGATCAATCTCAGAGTTAGAAAGAGTGCAGCGAAAAGCCACTAGATTCGTCAAAAATTGTTACGATAGAAACAATAGTGTTACAGCCTTGATACAGGACTTAGGATGGGAATCACTAGCTGAGCGCCGATCACGCTCTAGGTTAAAACTTCTCGAAAGATTTAGAACGCATATATTCTCCAGCGATGTCGAAGAAATAATAAGAGCGCCAACTTATATTGGTAGAACGGACCATCCTCGTAAAATAAGAGAGACAGCCTATAGGACTGAGAGGTATAAAGGCTCGTTTTTCCCTAGAACGATAGCTGAGCAGAACAGAAGTTACGAAAGGAAATCAGCCGACGTAGAGTGATACTATACATTATTATGCGCTTTACCTTGGTGCTATTGCACCCCCTGCCACACACCATTGCGGTGGCTTGCAGGGTGAACTATAGATATAGATATGTACTTTTTGTCTCACTGTATGCATTGTTTTTAGCATGTATCATTGTATGTTTTAAATCATATAGGTATAAGCTAATTTTTATATTTTGTTTATAAAAGAATTGATAATATAAATATTCTCCTTGGTTTATGAACATGAAATAGTACATAAATCATAATAATGTCTGATTCTGCTATTATTATTATACCTTCCTTTAATTCTAAGTTTGATCTAGTTCAGTGGTCTCCAACCGGTGTGCTGCGGCACATTAGTGTTCAGCGAGGAAAGCACTAGTGCGCCACAAGTCTGAGGATATTTAATTTTCTGGAACAAACAAATTCGCATACATTTTATCATCCAATGAATTTATTCTGAAACTACGAGAGGAATTGGTAGCCCTTAGTAACAATCTTACAACTTAATATTATTGTGCTACCTTTAAATGTATTTTGGCTAAAAGCTTAAGGTGAATATCCTTCAATATCTGAATATCCCATCGATATGACATTCTAAATTCAACAACGTATTTATGCGAATTTAGTTGTCCTTCAACCCATATTAAAAATATTAAAAAGGCATGTTTAAAGAACCTAGAAAGTTCTTGTAGCTCTTTCTATTAGTGAGCCAAATATAAAACGTCTCTGTACCAAAAAGGCAAGCCCAAATTTTCTGTCCAAGAGCATAACATTTTTACACTTTCAATTGTGTGTACTTAATTTACAATAAAATTTTACAATTATTTTGGAGAGCACTGATCTAATTATAGTGTTAATTTGGACGTAATCAATGAATAATCATAGATGGAGGCATAAAGATAATAATACAGAATAATACTTAGGAAGCATCTATGCATGAAAAGAGTATGATTTTATGAGGTTATGTGACCCCCACCGGAGGTATACGGCAGTTGCCAGGTCTATCGCCGGTGACCCACCAGTGGGTCACAATGCCCACGAGTTAATTCAACCATGACCCACCGGTGGGTCATGCCATCGCAAACATGTTAAGCGTGGTTGACAGATAAAAAAACACCTTTTCTTTTTGATGATAATCAGTTGTTGAACTTTTTGTAGCTTGAGTTCCCTTTCCAGTTCTATTCAGAAGTATTCTTCTCCACCATGCCTGATTAAGAACAAAGAAAAGTAAATAATAAAAATTAACAGAGGATGAATCACAAATTTATAAATCATATATTTATAAATACCTGAATTTTCCTGGCTTCTGTATTTCGTTTCTTGAGTTCAACCAGTCTCGTCAAGTGTTTTTGCCGTACTAGAAAGCCCCTAGCACATGCTTGGAATTGAATCAATGCATCATCAATCTTTTTCTTATCTTCATTAGATGTTATGTACTTCTTGTTCACATAGGCAATCACATTCTGAAATATGTCATATAACTTAATGAAAAGTTACAAGAGGCAACATGATTGTCTGACGGGAAGGGAGTAATGAAACAAAAAATTTAAGCTAGCAATATTATACATGGTTTTATCTTGTGACACTATTAAGAGTGAAAATGGTGTATTTGTAGTATCAATATAAAATAAAAAATTGGTACAACATACATTGTACAGTGCTGGACAAAAAAAAGTGCACCACCTTACGACCGCTCTACTGGAATTTTTGTGAACTACAAGCTCAGATCGGCTGCTTGATGAAGGGGGAAAGGGTTCTTTCTTTCTCCCTCCCTCCCTCCACCTCTCTCTCGCTTGTTACGGTTGCCACACGAAACATTTTCCTCCACAGATTTCGGGTACGGGCATTTTGAGTGAACGAAAATATACATTTTAAAATTAATTAAAATTGAGACACGAACTCGGGCGTTACCCATACGGACGTCAAAAAGAACGAAGTTTATTTTTCCACTCAAAATTAAATTAAATAAATTCCAGTTTAGAATAAAAATCTATTAAGCCGCATTTACATGGGTCAAGAAAGTGGTTGTGATTTCACACGCATTATCGTTTTCTAAACTGGTCGTGAAATCTCAAATGCAATGACGTTCGAGAAAAGTTTTATACGAGGTGCTACCCAAAAGTTCCACGTCGCATGGGAACCGGTTGTAGTACGGATTAGTGGCTCTCGGTAGCGCTGCATGTATCCTTTGTGAACCAGTGTGCGACTTGGCTTCGCGCTGAGTGCACGCATTCTTTTGTTCCACGCATTTTTATAACGTCGTGTTTGTGTTTGCCTTAAGAGCCTATTAATGATAATCTGCTTAATACGCTGAGAAATTAATTCTATAAGCTCATTCTGTATATTTTTACCTAAATAATGGGCTCTCAATTTAGTGCTTTCTGGCTTACTTTTCTGTTTTACAATTGTACGTAAGTGCTCACCCATGCCACCATCAAATTTTGCTATCATTTCAATTAACTTTAAAAAATTTCCATTGTTTGGATTGTAAAGCTTGTCAGAATCTTCTCTAAAAGCTAAGCATTGTTTGGCTAGATATTTTGCAACTTCCACAACCCACTTCAATACCTTATACAAGTGGTTTTTCGCTTTCCAAAAGACACAGCTGAATAGAATCGACGGTTTTGTGATTTTAAATCTTTTGATAGTTTCTATCCATTCATCATACTTCAATAAATGCTTTCTACTGGTTTCATGTTGCTTGAACTCTGGATATATTTTTCCAATTATCGAAACCTTTTTTGCCAGATAGACTACTGTCAGAATTTTTAAACAGTTTACAGCAAAAACAATAGACGGAATTATGCATTTCTGAGTATATTAGCCAATCTCTATCCATTTTATCGCCATTAGGCAACATCCTCTTGTAACTTTTTACAGTAAAGGATCTTCCCTCGTTACTTTTAGGAAAACTAAAATCTTGAACCTGAATTGGGCCCCTTGAGACTATATCGTGAAAGACACTACTTGACATTACAATAGGCCAAGAAGCAGGATCACCAGTAATTTTCTGCGAATCCAAGTTTAGTTCATCTTTAGCTGTTTCATTAAAATGTTCATTATTAATATTGTTGTCCTTGCTTCGGATTCTTGTACTACCATCTTCATCACACAATTCTGTTACAATCCCAATATCTTTTTTACTTATACCTGCATCTTCACACTTTTGTTCACACACAGCATTGCCCACAGTATTGCTCTTGCTCCTTTTAAAATACTTGGACAATCCACCGTCTGAACATAGAAGAACCACAGCTGTTTTTCTACGCTTCCTATACTGACATCCTGAGAGACGTTTCTTTTTCCGATCTGCCATCATAAGGGGGAAATTTTTTACCTTTACAAAATAGTTTGTTAATTTAAAAAATTTAAGTAATAAAAATTTATACTTTAAAAATTATATCAATTAAAATCCTATATCGATCGATCTTGCGAAGTTGTGTGCAAGTCAGTACGGTCCCGATTATATACATTATTTCCAAATATTTCGGCATTCTTCGCGATCAAATTAGTATTAAAATTAATCGGGAGTATTGTACGAGTCTCATCTGTTGTTTGCAACAACTATCTCTCACTACATTTATTTATTTTTATCATTAACTGATTTGCTTACATCGACCGCCATTTTAACACCTGTTGTCAACATGAACTGTTCTAAGTGCTCTAAGAAACTGCCATCTGATGGTCTTTTTGTCTTTTGCAAAGGATGTAATAGTTCTATGGACTTTGCATGTTCTAAACTTAGTGAATCTACTTGGCATTCTATGTCAGTCCATAAAAAAAATTCTTGGCAGTGTGTGGACTAGGAAAAAGACGAGTACTTCAAGTTCGTCAATCAACACTGACCTGGAGGACCCTGTTGCTGCTTCTCAGCTTATTGCTGATGAACGTCTCATCAAGGATATTTCTGAGATTACGGTACAGCTACCGGACATTGTTGAGAATAAAAATTCAATGAGTTTCCTCAGTGATAAGTATGATATGCAAGTGAATGAAAACAAAGAGTTAAAAAGCCTAGTGCAAGAGCTCTTAAGATCTGTGAAAGACCTTAAAGAGGAAATAAAGCAGAAGGATATTAAGATTGATGTCTTGAGCAAGAAAGTTAATAGGTTGGAGCAAAAGTCTTCAAAATGATTTTGAAATCAATGGTGTTAATCGTAAATTTGAAAACTCCCAACAAGTGAAGGAATTTGTTTTTAATCTAGGTTTTGATTTGGGAGTAGAAAATGAAAGCGGAAATGTTGTTGATGCTTTTATTGTTAATAAAAGAGGGGATTCTTCTAAATGTAAAGTCATTGTTAAATGTTTGAACAATTTTTATAAAAACTTATGGATCCAAAAGAGAAGTACTTTAAATGAAGATGTTATTAAGAATTATGTAAATAGTGGTTAATGGTATTTAAATGAATGTTTGACACCATATTTTCAACAGCTGTTTTGGCAGGTTAAACAATATAGTAAGGAAAACTCTTATAAATATGCATGGGTTAAAAATGGTAAAATCCTTTTAAAAAAGATGAGAACTCTGTCACAAAGTTACCATATTTAATCGATTGTAGGCCGACCTTTTTTTACCTTTTTACCATCTCAGAAATCACCACTCTGCTTAGAATCAGGGGGAAAAAAAGTAGTCAATGAATTTATGTCCGTAGTTACATTATAACGTGAGATCTTTAAATATATGCAAAAAAAGAATCAAATTGACTGAACACCTACGAAGAAATAAATTATGTAAATAATACGTGGCACGTCACAGTCATAAAAGAACGCAGCGATAGCGCTCGTATGCATAACGAGCTAACACTGAAACATGATAGGTGGAGGAGGGAGGGCAGGGGAGGGCAAATGCTTCGATTCACGAGTAAAATGAAACATTGTGTTAGCTACCTACACATACGAGCGCTATCGCTGCGTTCTTTAAGACTTTGACACACCACGTATTATTTACATAATTTATTCCCGGGGTGTTATTATATTAAGATCCTGCGAGGTCAAATTACTTTTTTTGTAGAAGTTGTTATGAATAAGTGAATAAAATGTATTTTATGTCACCGTAATTTTAGTTAATACTTTAACCCTCTCACATCCTGAGGTGTGGGGCACCTGCTGGCATTAAAAGTCCGGAGAAATTCAAGATGGCCACCAAATGGGAAACATTAAATAAAATTCAATTATACATTAATCTCCAAAAATATATATTTTGAAAAATCTCCGAAGTAGAAGAATTACTGCGAGACATATTAGATTGTTCAAGGTCCAAAAAAATAGCGAATTTCGATCGAATATTTAAAAAAAATTCTTCGTATACAAAGTTAAGAAAAATCTGCCAAATACGATCTAAATCTCGTGTTTATATGGTATACTACGTCATTTGCGAGAGAGAGAAACTATCCAGTCAACGTTTTCAGAGGTAAATTTGAAAGCGTATATTCTGGGCAGTCCCGCGATTGGGAGTATAAGAATTTACAGGCATTCTCGGGTGGTCCGGTCGCGAGAGGGTTAAAATCAAATTTTTATTCTTGCGTGGCCTTGTGAAAAGTGGGGGTCGGCTTACAATCGATTAAATACGTTAATTGAAAATGAAAATGATCTGAGGAAATAATATTCTACATTGGTATGCTGTTAAATTTTGATGCTATTTGTCAGTTTTGTTAATCTTTTGATGAAATGGAGGCATTGGATATTATTGAGTTTTTCTCCGAATCATGCTTCCATTGGAAGTATTATAGATTTCAATGTTGAAGAGTAGAATGGTTTGTTATTTTTACATGTAAACATTAGATCAATCAGATTGCATTGGGATGAATTTAAAACCTCTTTTGACCACATAAACGGAAATGGTAATGTTGCAGTAGCATTTATTACAGAAGTTAATATAAGTGATAATGAAGTATACCTGTATAACATAGCTGGCTATAAAAAATACTACTCAGAGAATGTAAAAAGGGTGGTGGAGTACTTACATTTGTTAAAAACAGTATACAATTTGTAGAAAACTTAATAAACTTTTCTACCTTTGAATATATTAGTGGCTGTTGTATGTTGCCTGATGTAAAAGTCTCACTACTGGGTTTATATCGTCCTCCTAATACCAGCAAGACTGAGTTTCTCAATGAGCTACAAATTTATATTAATACTGATACAGGTAATTACTCAATTATATTAAGAGATACTAATATTGATTATAAAAAGGAAGGTGATTCTATTGTGAATGATTATAAGGATATATTGAGCTCTACTGGGTTCTTGAATTTGATAAATGGTTTCACAAGGGAGGAGGTATTAAACCTCAACGTAGTTAGATTTAGACCAAATTTTATTTAGAGGACTAGTGAACTCCATAAATAGTTTTACAATTCATACCAAAATAGCTGATCATTATTTAACTGGTGTAAATTTAAATTTTGTCAATAATGTCTGTATTTCTAAAGGTACGAATCATCTCCCTAGCACTAGGTTGTATCTAAATGAAAACATATTGACTAGTTTACTTGGTGATATAAATTACCTAGCCATTCTTAGTGAAACTGATGTTCTAAAACAATATCAACTTATTAAAGATGAACTTCATCATATATATAATAACTACACTGAAGTTATTGAAAATTATTCCCATGTATTTAAAAAATCTTGGAGGACTACTAATTTACTGCAATTGTTAAAACAAAGGGATATCTTGTTTAAGAAATATAAAAGCTGTCCAACAAATACAAACAACAAAATTGATTACCAAAAACTTAGAAACAGAGCCACTGCTGAAATCAGGAAGGCTAAAATAGAATTTTATAATGCTAAGTTTAAGAAAATTCGGAGTAATACTACATTATTATGGTCACAAATTAATGATGTTGTTCATGGCACTCAAAGTCACAATTGCTCCCTGATAAAATATTTTTTAAATGTTGATTCAGAATATAAACTTGCTAATAGTTTTTTATATTCCTTTACTGTTGAGGTAGATAAGTTGAAGGGAAGTAATCAGTGCCACAAAACTCTGTGTGATATAAAATATGGCCAATATTGTAGTGTCAATAGCATCGTTATCCCTGAGTCCACTGACCTTGATATTAAAAAAATTATTAGTGATCTACCTGTAAAAGGACCTGGTTGTGATGGCATTAGAATGGTAGATTTAAAAAATCCTTCCTTTAATATCTCAGTAGCAACTAGTCCCATTAATAATAGTCTAAATCAAGGAAAGATACCTTATCAGTTAAAATTGGCTATAGTAAAGCCCATGTATAAGAATGGGAATAGAGACGACTATAATAATTACAGACCTATATCAATTCTATCATCAGTTGAAAAAATTTTAGAGAAATATATTTATGAACATATCTACAAACATTTGGACAAATATAATATCTTATCTGAAAACTAATATGGATTTCAGAAAAGGAAAGATACGAAAAAAGTCATAGAATATTTTTCTGATTTTGTTAATGAAGCTTTAGACAAAAACCTTCATATAATTAAAACTTTTGTTGATTTCTGAAAAGCATTTGATACTTTAGATATAAAATTATTAATATATACGCTGGCAAATATTGGAATTAGGAGAAAAATCTTGGAATGGTTTAAATGTTATTTCATAAATCGGCTTATTCAAATTAAAATTAATAATACCAACAGTGAATTGAGGGGTATAAAATATGGTGTCCCTCAGGGATCCATTCTTGGCCCATTATTATTTTTAATATATATAAATGATTTATCTTGTGTTATACAGAACTGCAAATTAATTATGTATGCTGATGATGTATTATTCGCAACAACACATATACCGTATCTGCCCGAATAGAAGCCGACCCCCCAAATATTTCCACAATTTTTTGGCAAAAACGTAAATTTCGTAATTTTGTGCTGAAGTGTGCCGGGCATTCATGCACATCTTAGAATACATTATTTGAGATCGAAGAAATGTGTGAGAAATGATTTAGTTGTTGACATTTTGAAATATTACTCCAATCAATAATTTTGCATTGTTGAATAATATTCCACATTCAGTGACAATAATTTCATTCATCTTCATTTTCACAAAAGGTCAAATATAGTAACAGCGATCTCGCCAAGATATTTTTTCATCCAAGTCTATTTCCAATGAAATTAGCATTTACATTTCCTTAAGAAATTGCATTTTTATAATTATACACGTTCCATGTAAAGTTGAGATATTTTTTCATCCATGTCTATTTCCAATGAAATTAGCATATACATTGCCTTAAGAAACTGCATTTTTATAATTATACACGTTCCATGTCAAGTTTTACCGAAATTCAAACACTTGAGCACTTGAGCAAGGATCTATTACAACCTAAAATTAAACTAATGATGTACTATGCTTTTGTTCAAAATATTTTTAGATATGGTATAACAGTATGGGGTAGTGCTTCTAAAACACTTTTAAATACACTTATAAGGAATCAAAAAAGAATTTTAAAACTGGTAAGTGCTGATAAACAGGATACTTTTAACATTGTAAATGACATTAAATACTTATGTCAGAAACATGATGTGCTAACTGTGGAACAATTGTATAAGTGGATTATTATTATAGACAATTATTTTAGTAGTACATATGAAAACCATATCTTGAAAACACATTCTATGTCAACTCGGAATATTCCATTATACATTACTCATAAGTATAATAATTCATATGGTAAAAGACACAGTAGGTTTGTTACACCTCATATATTTAACAATATGCCCCACCATTTGCTAAATTTAAATAGTATGAATGATATTAAAAGAAAAATCAAGAACTGGTTGTTATATGAAACTGGAGACATAAATAAATGCCTATGGAATTGTAAATTAAATATTAAGTAATAATGCTATTTTATATAACTTTGTTGTTGTACAATTGCACATAACTAATTATATGCCTAAGAAAAGTATTCATTTCATGAGGATAAAAATACTGTACATATTTTAGTTCAAAAAAGAAAAAAAATTAAAATTACTTGTTATGTAAATGATTGAAATTTATGTAAAGTGATCGATATTAAGATTGTATCTGTGGGAAAATTGTAAGATTTATTTTGGAATATTAATTTCATGCATTATTTCCCTGATATATGTAATGCTCAATGTATGTATATAAACTTACAGTTATTGATTATAAATTAATATGCTATGTAATTGTTAATTTGAGTGATTTCTTTTTCTTTTTTGGTATGTTGGACAAATTATGTTAATATGATTGAGACAATAATTACATTTACTGTTTTTGTAAATGATTGAAATTTATGTAAAGTGATCGCTATTAAGATTGTATGGATTGGAAACCCCAGACAAGAAAATGGCTTTGGGGAACCACTTTTTGTAATATTTTAAGAAAAAAATCTGTGGATTTATATGTAAAAAAGTGTAACTCAAAAAGAAAATCCATTATATATGGAAATTAAAACGTTCTTTATATCTGAGAGAAAAAAATAAAATAAAACAATAAAAAGAAATGAAATATTTACATTAATTGAATTACATGATTATGAATCATAATGTTAATCATTCATCAACCGGGGTCGGCTATTAATTAAGTTAAAGGATTAAATAAAAGATTATTCTACGAATGCATCCATGGAACAATTTCGGAGGATTAACTGCAAACTTCAATGTACACTGAACTAATATCCTGCAGCAGATAGTGTCATGAACCATTCTTATCCATACATTCTAAATTCTGTTTATTTATTGTAACAAGATGAATGAGAGAGTACTAGCAGAAAGGAACAACTTTATTTTGCATCTGAAGGCTGACAATCAACCTGTTTTAAGTATATGATGCTGTTAACATATTTAATATTGAGTAGTTAAATAATATTCTATGCTAAAATTGGTTACAATTAAAGAAAACTTTCACAGAACCAATTTTTTATGAACATTTAAAAATTACTTCAAAATAAAAGTGTGTGAAAGTGTTAAAAGTATGCAAATAAATTACCGATTTAATTTGATAGTATAAGAAATTTAGGTAAGAAATTTAAGAGGAATAACATTTCTTCAAAGGAAGGCTCCGATAGTATTAAAATGTGAATATCTATTGGGGAATTTCTTAGAGTAGATATAAGGATTGATCGCGTGCAACATTGCAGTCCAACAATAGATAGAAGCGAAATTGACGAGATGTAACAGACTTATGTATGGGTACTGTCCGATTTACGTCGAGGATGGGTTCCTAGAAACATCAACATATCGAAACGATGTAAATCCAAAATTAATTTACCTTTATAAAGGTAGAATGTATTCTCGTCATTTTATGACTCGATGACCTAGTTTAAGCATTATTTGAAAGCTTATCAGAGGCAAGGGTTATAGAGCTTATTATCAAAACAATAAAAAATAAAATCATTTATTATAGATTTATTACACTAATGAGAAATGATTTTTCGGTAGATATAAGTTACGATGCAGGAATCATTCCCGAAATCAAATTTTTGTTCGCTAATCCGATGTCAGTGTTAATTGAATGCTTTTTAGGGTAAAAATTATAGGATTTACTATGAAGGGTTATAGAGCTTATTATCAAAACAATAAAAAATAAAATCATTTATTATAGATTTATTACACTAATGAGAAATGATTTTTCGGTAGATATAAGTTACGATGCAGGAATCATTCCCGAAATCAAATTTTTGTTCGCTAATCCGATGTCAGTGTTAATTGAATGCTTTTTAGGGTAAAAATTATAGGATTTAGTATGAAAACCGAATAGAATAATAAAAGATGAAAGTTAGAATTTGTTTTAAGTAACTTAGAAAACTGAACAATAATGATGCTCCGTTTAAATAACATGTAGTCCAGTGATGTCGGTGTTTTGAGTTTAACAGAAACGTCGATATGGGAGGATTTTATGACGCTCAACTCATAAAGACGTTATATCGGACACGAACAACGTTATACAAAGAACTGTTCTCCAATTAGTTAACACGTAATAGTGAAACAACGTAAATTGGAACGACGTAAATCTAAGGGTACCTGTGCACGACACTTTTAACCATTCTTACTTCAAAACATAGAGCTTTATAAGAAAAATACTTGATAGAAGTTTCTTTAGAAAATAGAAATTGCACATATGTAAGAAAATTTTATCATTTTAATCAAGATAAAAAGAAACAATTCATTCGTCGAGTATTCGTCGAATCGCACAGATTTTAATGGTAACATGCATAGAGACCGAATGAATGAACTATTTTGATATAATTTATTGACTTAGAAATTCTAATTTCTCAATTTATTTAATTTTATCTAACTTTATGAAAACCCATGCAGTAGGCACGGGTTGATGATTCAATTTCAAGATAGCGAATCAAGACAAAATAAAAATTATAAAACTAGAAAAAGGATTAAAATCCAATATGGTGAATAATACTTTTAAACTATAAATTTCATTATCAACAGTAGGTACTTAATTGGAAGAAATGAGAAATATTCCTTTAAAATTCTGAAATTAATAACAATATAGAAATTAGATAAAAATTACCCACTTCTTAAATTCCAACTTTAGTTAGGCATCTGTAATGTTCCTTCAAAAATATACGACTGCATCTCGAAGAAACTATCTCCATAAAATCTAAAAATTGTCTAACGTAAACATTTCACGAAAATACACACAAACTTTCGTTGAATATAATGCAATATTTCTTATTTCACTTTGAGAGAACTCACCTTCGATCTTCACTTGAATAATATTCCGGGAAATATACAAATCGCAATTTGAAAAAGCCACGATATCTCTAGCACAGAATAAATATGCAAGGGATAACTCCTGCTTGAGTGGACGTCAAAGTGTAACTGATCAGTTTCCGTTTCTCTATTCTTCTTCGCCTCCGTTTCCACCCACATCCAAGTGAAATTTTTGGAAAATCCTAAATATGTAGCTTCCAGGAAAGAAAGATGGAAAAACCAGTGTATGTCCGTTCGAAAGTGAAGGGCTAGGGGCACTGTGGAGTGAGGACGCACCCTACTGCACCCAAAGGGAAGCATTTAAAGTTGTAGCATGGAGGATAATGTATAGGAGTAGCTCTCCAACTGAGAGGGGTCATAGCATTTCCTCAGAAGAAGGATTTACCAGAGTGTGTGGCAGGAAATTTGCACACTATCTTGCTATCCTACTCGTCGGTGACCTTCCGGACACATAGAACTGAATGGAAATCCCCAAGTGGCGCCGTAGGTCACGGGCATTATAAAAGAACCCAAAAAAGAGCAGCTGCTTTGAGGTTCTCAGTTTATTGTTCTTTCCTTTCTGTAATCACGCGTAGTCTCTCTAAGGGCCATAAAGGGTACACTGTGGGTGTCGCCTTGGTTTTCCCATGACCATCCTTCCTTTTTTGCAAAAATGTCTCTTTGAAAATAGTTACAGCCCGTACTGACCAAACTCTATAAGAGTATTTGTCTACTCGCCAAAAAAGGCCGCCCCCTTCAAGGGTGCGCCCTGAAGCAATTGCCTCCCTTGCTTACCGTCTGAAGCCGGCCCTGATTTAATTCATTTTTGCTATACTGTTTAGGTTCTAGGGTCAGTAACAGACAGACAGAGGGCATTGCGAAAACCACTTTTTCAGACTCAGCTACACCTAAAACGTATATTTCCATAAAAATCTCGAGGTCAAATTTTTTCTCGATTACAATTCCTTTCTCAATATACTTCGTATATGAGAAAGTAAAAATATATGTATACTAGATTTCATAGCAAAATACTTTATGAAATGGCTTGTGAGCAAATAATAGGGCCACTTATTCTTAAGGTAAAAAGGGGCAGCTGCTCTAGAACCATTAATGACAAGAGACCCTTAGCTCATGGGCTCACTATGGGGAACCACCATTATCCCTCACAGTAAGCTTTGGCTATACGGTGCCAACCATAGTTCCTCTAATCTTTTTCATCCATGCTGGAATAAATATCGCTATGTGAGCCTACATGATGCTAATGCATGTGCACCTGGGTTGGTGTGACCTAGTTCCGACATATCCTAAAATAAACACAGTTGTGCATGCTTGAAAAACATAAGTCTGCTGTATTCCAAAAACTGCTGCACAGCTTAGAGTGGTGGCACATTTCTAGTCTACTCTAGATCAAGCAAATACTTGGCCAATGATTTTTAATATGCCAATGAAGAAAGTCTATGCAAAATTAAAAACAAACTAATATTTTAATGATTAATCATGTCCAGAGCTGGTTTTAGGCATATGTGACTGCACAGCATTAGGAGCATTAATATGTAGGTTCAATGTACCCCAGCAGTAAATAGCTAGAGGAGGAGATTGACATCTTTCCCACTGTCTTATTTTCAGTCCTTAACATTCTATGCCTTCTCCCTCCCTCTCCCCTCCCCCCCCCCCTTTTCAAGAGAATACTCAATGTTATGTTACAATTTTCAAATGCTTTTGCAAGCATGTTTGTAAATAAATGTTATCATAATACTATAAATTAAACTTTTTTCATTTCTCAAATGTTTTGTAGGCCTATCCCAATGAAATAAAAAGAATTATTTTATTTTAACCTTTAAACCATGACGTGAAAAAAATTACAAAAACCGTGACGTCGGTCCCGCAGACCGGTAACTTCGAATAAGATTTTTCTTCATTTTTTTTATGATTTCTGAATGGGAACGCACAGCCTATAGATTTTTAATACTCTGCGAACTAATTTTTTAAATTATACATGCTATAACTTGTAAATATACTGTAGTTTATTTTTATAATATGCACTGTAACAACTGTTACAAGTCATTGAGTACTGCCATCTTTAATAGGATTCTACTTAGAAAAAGGGCGATTTCATCTTTTCCTACTTATTTTCAGGATTGTGGGAGTGAATATAGAATACGTAGCATGAAATACGGATCAAAAAGTGCTTCTCGGGAACATAAAGCATACTCCAACCTACAGAAACTTTCACTGTTAAACATTCTCGGAGGACTCCGCATCCCTCTTCTAGGACTTCCTATTTCGCACATGTGCACATACTTAGCCTTTTCGCCAGCCATCGTTTCTATACAGCTGTTTTCCGTGCGGTCTCCTGCCACGGTTTACAACCGCTCAACTATTTCGTTCCCGCACACAAGGACACATCACCTCCACCCACGGTTCGTTGTTTACCATTACAAGGAAGACCTCTTCAGACGTGGGACGAGTTGAACAGAAAAACATTGAGTTTTGTGAGAGAAGGAAAGAAAAAAGGGAATTGGAGCAGGTTTATCACATTATCTTTATTGAAAATCTAACAAAATATAATATCTACAATAAGAACTTTTTTCTTATTTCTCAACTTCAGTAATTTTCTTTTGTGCCTTTCAAACATCGAACACATACTTTTTTCCCACATCCCAAGCATACAGGTCAATCACAACGGACACACCTATATGATGTTTTTCTTTTCAGCTGGTAGGGGCAACTATAACATGTTCTTCTTTTCTCCATTGTATCGTCTAATTCTTGGCTTCCTTCAGTTTCCTTTGCTTCAACCTCTTCTTCCGGTCCTATTACGAGTTCCATGCATGTTTTCAGTGGTTTGTTTATTCTTGGATTTGAGAGACGTCTTCTTATGTGCGGTTCCGCAAGCTGCATCCCGAGCTCCTCCAAAAAATCGGCCCTTTTAATCGTGGGAGTAGCTCTGTAGTGGATGTATAAAGCGAATGCATTGATTCCACTAATATCTACTAATCTGTAGAAGACACAGAGTGGCCACCTCCTTGTTCTCCCGATTCCGCTATAATTGGAACACTTGAGGTCCAATGTGTCAAATTATTTCCGGTAATCCACTTTTATCGCTTTGAATTGATTGGTGCATAGAAGAGACAAGTAATACTGCTTTGTTCTTCTTCGGAACATAGGAAAGTAAGGTCTTTTCTTTAGCAAATGCGTAAATGCTGGACCCAATTACTCTTTCTTTCTTTGGGAGAAATTGGGAAGGAATCTCTCTTTTGTTTTTCTTCAGTGTACCCACATATGTAAGTCCTCTTTTCCGTAGTTCATCAAGTAATTCTATTGAAGAAAACCAGTTGTCGGCAGTTATATTTCTGTTCGTGTTGTAAATTGGTCGGCAAAGTCGTAGAACAGATTGTGATGGTTTCTGAAATTTTGTCTCTGATTTAGAAAGGCCTATGCCGTCACTGTCTCTGCTGTTGTAAATATACGCATTATACAAGTAATGCCTGTGAGCATCCACAAAACACATCACTTTTATCCCGTATTTAGCCGGCTTCCTTGGTATAAAAATTTTAAAATGGCATTTATCGCAGAATGGTATCAGCATTTCATCCACGCAAGCTTCAGGACCTACGGAGAAACACTTTTGTGAATTTTCTAGCAAACGCATAAAAATCCAACTAATAGCAGCAGTTGGATCAATTTTCTTTCTGTCATCTCGCGTACTTGGATCGTTGAAGTGGAGACACTGAGTTAGCACTTCAAACCTCTTGCCTGACATTATGGAGCGGAAAATCGGGCGCCCGGTACGACCAGAGGAAAAACCCTCTTTACATTTTCTCGGTTAGATTTCAACATCGAGGTAAGTAAAGGAAGCCCGATGAGAGCCTTCATTTCAATAATGTCCATGTTTGAATATTCTGGCCGGTACTTTCTAGTAAGCTGGCTTCTGGCACTTTCAATTTTTCGGTTTGTGAATTTCAAAATTTCACTGAACACCTCCTCGTCAAAAATCAAGGAAAAGACTTGTGATATGGAAGGGTTATTACCAAAGGCCTTTGCGGGTGCCTTTAGTCCAGGTATTTCCTTGATTATGTTACGCCCAGGCATCCTGGTGGCCCTACTTGGCTCTTCCCTGCTCCAAGCGTAATTATTTTTTCCAAAGAACTGACTGCGTCCACCGTTGCCAGCACCACCACTTATCACTACTTCATCTTCCTCAGAACCGAATTCAATGGAGAAACTCGTCGAATGTTCACTACAATTTTCATCGTCGTCTTCGTCACCCTCGGAATCGGCATTTCACTATCCGTATCTGAATTGTCACTGAATTCCTCGAGACATTTTCGTATTTTTTCAGCGAAATCAGCATCCAAATACATGCCGATCTCTTTTGATGAAAGCCGAGACGGTCCAGGTCTGCTATCCATGGTCAAAAAAACAAATGCGACTGTTGTATGAAGGACACAATGCAAAGGAACATAAAATATAAAATGGACATATAAAAATAGAAAATATAAAAATATAATAATACATTAGTATTAGAAAGATGGAATCTTCAGTGGCATTACTTATTCTGGATGTAAGGAAATTTGACTAGAAAGAGAGCGAGAAAAAATCCAGTTCAACCGGGAATCTTTCTGAGACACACCCGGATTCAATTCTTGGTTGAGCTGGATTTTTTTTTTCGCTCTCTGTTGTATTGTAGTATTAGAAATATTATAAATTTAAAATATAATAAATAGAATAACATATTGCGGCTTACCTTTTCAAAATTTGACCGTTAGGACAAAACCTCACTTTCGCCGATGTGAATTTCTAAGAAGGTAACTCGAAAACCGATTGAAAAAAATACTTCTTCAGCTCGGAAAAATAAGTCGCTCCGTACGAACACTCTCCAAGGAAAAACAGGAAGGTACTGAAGGTTTCAAATTCGTACGAATTAGGGAAGGATGCAAAAAGTAACGGGACATTGGGTGTAACGTTCTGTGGGACCGACGTCACAGTTTGAGGGTTAAACAAACTTGGTTCACCTTTCCTAATCTCATCTGTCCATGTCGTATATACATAAAAATTGGTACAATATACATTGTACAAACTTTCTCATATACTAATGCATTGTTCAGTTATCTTTTGAGAAATATGAACTATGTACAATCATTATAAACATCATCTTAAATAACTATACGAAATTTGATGAAAATCGTATGAGCCATTTTTTAAAAAATCCAATTTTTGTTAAAGTTGCCGAAGAATAAATTAGCCTTATATTCAGTTTTTGAGAAACATGAAGTATTTGGTATTATTGAAGATGTAAACTCAAGTAACTATACGAAATTTGATCAAAATTGTTAGAACCGTTTTGAGAAAATCAAATTGTTGTTAAAAATGCACAGAATAAACTTCCCTTAATTATTGAGCAATGTCTACCGTTTCTTCATAGCTTCTACTCTATGAAAAACTGCCTAAGTACGAGATTGCATTCATTTTCACTCTACCATTTAGGCTCTAGCGTCAATAACAGACAGACAGACGGCATTGCGAAAACCACTTTTTTCGACACCTAAAACATATATTTCCATCAAAATCTCGAGGTCGAATTTTTTTGCAATAACAATACTTTCCCAATATACTTCGTATATGAGAAAGTAAAAAACCTGCTAATGACAGGGTTAAATTGGCCCTGGCAAATAAACAAGCTATTATTAAGAATTAGTTGCCATTGACATGAAAAACAACAAAAGAAAGGATTTATACCTTAATCTCTTTCACATTTAGAAAATTTGAGCCATATTTAAATCCTTCTGGAGGTTCCCAAAGAATGTCACCACTCTCCAAATTGATAAAAGCAACATTCCCTTCGTTTGAGCAGTGTGTAATCCATGGATAGTGATACTGGCTTTCCTGTAAAAAAAACTGCATAAGTTAAAAATAATCTCCGAGAGAAATTTGAGTGAAAAATAACTGACAAACAAATACCCTCTTGTGTTTGTATTCCTGAAGCCTTCGGTAATAAATCGGCTTTAGCTTATCATATAAATTTTCATTGAGAAGACCATTTGTCAATTTGCTCAAACAGCTGTTTTCTTCATTTTTCTCAATCCCAAAGTTGATATGCCACAGTAACTTGTACACTGTAATATTTTTTAAAACTTTCTAAATTCTCTGAGACAGAGAGAAGAGGAACTTGAAATATGTTAAATAGAGATATAAGTATGCATACAGACAAAATATAAAGGCTTGTTTAAATTAAAACTTGTAATAAAATGCTCTTTTTTAATATAATATGAAGACTATCTTTTTAAGCAAAAACAAATAAACAAGATGTTATTGTAACACATACCTTTTTCCATTTCATTAGCTTCACAATTAGCCTTATCAATGGCCGCATACACATCATCCAACCATAATTCAGTTCCTTCATTTGATTGCTTTTTGGTAACCAGTTCCTAAAACAAAGCAAATGTTCATCATAGATAAATATATAAAATATTTATTTTAATCATTATGTCTCACCAACATTACCTTCAAAAGTTTCATGTATAACGCTACTAAGACATCCTGTGATCCCACAACTTCCATGGATGGGTTTTTTAAAGCTTTCAACAATCCACCTTTGTCATTAGCAATAACAGCGGCATTGATTTTATTTAAGCTATCTATTTCTGTAATTAAACAAATAGAAATTATTCGTGTTAATGCACTGTGCTGATTATCCTTATGTGTAAGAAGCATAAGGGAATTTCAACAAAATGTCTACCTAAACAAGTTAAACTAAATTTACTTTATCTACTTAATAATATTTAGTAACATAAATATTATAAAACACTGCATAATGCCATAAAACTAACTTAGCCTGTTTTCTTCACATTGCAGATTGACCAGGTAAACACAATCTTGCACATCCATATAGGTCAAGAGAGGACACTTGGAACCATTTGATATTTTGAGCTGACGGCATTCATAGAGAGCTTTCCAGTATTCACTTTTCATGAATGACTCCAATTCCTGAGGTTTAATATGAAATTATCCTTTAAAGTTGAAAAGGAAATATATACAGTCATGCCTTGTTTAGCGCAAAGGATATGCTCCGAACGGCCTTTGCACTAACCAAATTTGCGTTAAACAAACCGATTATAACATGTACTTAGTAGTGATCTGTTCACAAAATTGCAAGGTCGCCAATGTTACTTTTTTTATTTATTTAATATTAATTGTCATTAAAGATCAATATTAATACGTTTAATCTTTCGCTGTGGTGTTGACATTTATGCATAGATCACTAGGTTCTGCGAGATCATTTTCGTCACTGCAGCACTCAAATCCACAGGTAAATTACTTATTGTATGTATGTGTGGGGGTATTCACCTATTTCAATAATTGCTTGAAATTCGCCAGGAAGCTTTATATTTAAAATTTTGAAACCAACCGGAACTGGCATGAAATGTTTCTAAAGAATCTCCACCCTCTTCTTGCTGTACACATTCAAACAGGGAAAGTGCTTTACTGAAAATTATTGCTTGACTAAGGGGCATGTGTTCATTAGAACGCTTAGAATCAATCCACAACACTAGCAGTTTCTCCATTTTTTCAAGCATATTAATAACAGTAAGTGGTCGTGTGAGTTTCTTCGAAGTTACTGCACTGACTGCTTCAATGGAACTTTTTATTTTGTCTTTATTTAACAAAATTGTATGAATTGCAGAAGTTGTGAAGTTATGTGCAATATTGCTCTGATGCTCACCTTGTTCAAAACACTGAATCACTAAGTTTTTCCTCAAGATTTAGGTTTTCCTTGATAATTTAGGATTATTTTCTACACTTTCATTGCCTTTACTCAAGTTTATTCTTTCTGCCATGATCGCCATGATTTATTGAAATTATTTCCCCGTTTAATGTTAAAATGTTATTTTGCCATAGATACCGTATTTACCCCACACATTTTTTCCTGAAACGCCGGGGGGAAAAGGGGTCTTACATGAGGATTTCTGAACAGGTTATATAAATTTTGAGTATTGACAGTAAATTCTTTGCAATATGCTTGTGTCTACATTTATATTAGTAAAAGACGTCAAATTCTACGAAGTATATGCGTATTTATGCGTCCAAGCACACATGTAAGTTACGCCCACGCTGCAGGCAAAACTAGCAAAAGTAGACCGACTAACTGATAACTATAGTTCAATGACTATTGAGGGTTTGCTGGCTTGAAAATAGGTAGGTTACGAGTAAATACGGTATTAAACAAAACACCGCAAATATGTCATTGGAACTGGCTACGTGAAAACAGCTTTCCTTTATTTTTTTAAGCAAACAAAGGCCAGTAAAAATGCGCACCATGAACAGTATTTTCATTTTTTAGTACGTACCATACACACAGTATTTATTTTATTAAAAAATAAATAAAAATGTATGCCACAGGATTCCAATTGCGCTATATCAAAATTGCGCTACACAAACGTGCTAAACGAGGCATGACTGTAAGTTTGAAAAATGACGAAGTAAGTCAGTTCATTTAGCTTACTTTAATATGCAAATCGGGATGACTAAGAGCAATCCAGGTGTCATCAGAGCTCTTGGTGTCCACCATTTTAGTTACATTTGAGACCAAAGATAAAACTCTGACACAAGCTTGTATCTCCAACAGGCCAATATCAGCCTAAAAATTATTTAACAGAAAGATAAACATCAATAAAAGTGCTATTTTACTATACATTCACATTCAGCTTTAAAACATGACAAAACATCTTTCGTTTATATATATATATATATATATATATAAGCGACTCCCAAGATTCGACTGCTCGAGAGGGGACCAACTCAAGAATTCGACCGGTTGGATCAACCTAGCCGAATGATCGGTCGAATTCGAAACTAGTTTACGCAAAGTAATTTTTGGCTCGCCCGACCACGAGAGGTTTAGTTTCAGTCTAGACATAGTTATTTCTGCTCTAATTGTTTGAATTTGTGCTGATTCGACATTCGAGCACATTTTCTGAAACACATCCCTGTTGAATCTCGGGAGTCGCCTGTGTGTGTGTGTGTATTTACCTGACTCCCTCCATTCCTTTTTGTCACGCCTCTCCTCTCACCCCACGCTTTCCATCACCTACAATACTTCCACCACTAACATCACCTTTCTGGACGTCGACCTCTCCATCCAAGACGGAAAAATCCGCACCGGCGTCCACATTAAACCCAGCAATAGCCTTCAATACCTTCATTTTGAAAGCTGCCATCCCCTACACACCAAAACCTCGATTCCATATGCCCTAGGTCGCCAAGTATGGAGGATTAGCTCAGATGCCCTTCTAAAACGCAGTTACCCACCGGGCCTGATCTGTGTGACCAGATCCGGAGGGCAATTACACCCGCAATCATTAAACACCACCCTCACACTCCTCCTATTCCCGATTTTACCGCTTCCCTTACCCTTACCACCCTCTTTCACCCCGGCATCCACGAGGCCCTCAAGGAAATCCTTCATGCTGCCCACCCAATTCTTACTTACACCTCCCACCAATCCCCCTTTACTAATTCCCCCATTCTTTCCTTCTGCCGGCCTCCCAATTTCGGAAATATCCTGTGGAAGAAAGAACTACCCACTCCCAACCCTCCATCCACTGCAGCAAACCCCGTTGTCTAACATGCCCCATCCACCCACCCTCATTTTCTTTCACCAGCCCCTCCTCCGACATCACCTAACCCATCCCCTCCAGAAGTAACTGCACCACGAGGAATGTCATTACCTCCTCACCTGCAACCTCTGGCTTGCTTTTAATGTTGGCCTCACCAGTAAACCCCTTCAACATCAGAATTAACGGCCACTGGAACAGCGTAAATACCAAACGTCCCCTTCCGGTGGCCCCTCATGCTCATTCACAGAAGGTTACTTTTAATAACTGCTTTAATGTAAGGATTATCCGCACCCTACCAGACAACACCCCGCCCCCCAGCTTCAACAGTGGGAGTTAGCCCACATCATTCTCCTTGACTCCCCCCCCCCCCCCCCCCGTCTCAACCTCGGATAACCTTATTGGCCTTCCCCCCTACCTGCCTCCTCCTATCTCTGAACTCCTCTCATTTACCCCTCCCCCATATCCTCCCCAGTGTGTCACTTCAAACAGTACATGTCTCTCCGTCGCTGAAGAAGGGCGTCATCCTGAAAGCTCCATATTTTTGTTGTTTTTTGTGTTTTTCGTGTCTCTCCAATCTAGGTAAGTGTCCACTGGGCTTCCTCCAACACCATGTTGCCACCTTGATTATTACCTTTTCTTTAAGCATATATATATATACACACACAGGGTGTTTCAAAACACTACTGCATAACGTCACCCGCGTGTAGAAAACGTAATTTTAAGCAAAAAAGTTCCTATAAGCATGTGTCCGAATCTCCTAGGTTACGGAGCTATGGCAACCGAAAGATTTCTTTCAGCACTCCATGCGGTATCCTAGAAACAATGTCATAACGTCTTCCCCGTTCAATGAGGGGAGATGAAACCTGCTATGAAGTTACATTAGATTTGTACTCATGCTTGGCAGTAGTTTCATCAACCATATTTGGCGCTGTCTCCTTGGTAACCCCACAAATGTAACGTAAATGCACCCATGAAAATTGAATTTTCAGAATTATCTCGTTTATTTATCGAGATACGCTAAAAGAAGTGGTTACCAAAAGTCTTCTACACAGCATGGCCTTTCCAAAAAGGCCTCAACCAACTTTCTAATTAGAGTAGTCCTAGAGAAATTGCTTTTGGAGTTATGCGCATCAAGTAAGAAATATCTTCTCGAGTGATTTAATAACATTGTTTAAGACAATTATTTCATAATAACTTAAAAAATGATACGTAAATAGCAATTAAACTTCAAATATGATTGAATTTAACACGGAATCAAATTTATCTCTTTTGCCGAGAACTCCTTAAAACAGATACTCAAAATGTGTGTATGTGCATGCGCGTGCGTGCACGTGCTCGCATGTGTGTGCACGTGCTCGCATGTGTGTGCGCGTGCATGTGCGCATTTGTGCGTGTGTGTGTGTATATACCATATTTACCCGAAAGGAAGACAACCTCAAATTTAAGACGACTCCTAAAAAGTCAAGGTCTATTTACGAAAAACTTTTAAATAATAACACACTAAAAGCATGAATAAAAAATGGGCACAGCATACACTGTACAAACTTTCTCATGTAACAATGTGTCGTTTAGTTATCTTTAGAAAATCGTATCAGCCGGTTTTTAGAAAATCCAATTTTTGTTAAAGTTGCCCAAGAATAAACTAGCCTTATATTCATTTGTTGAGAAAAATGAAATGTGTAATATTATTGCAGAAGTAAACTCAAGTAATTGTACGAAATTTGATCAAAATCGTTCAAGCTGTTTTTGAGAAAATCAAATTATTCTTAAAGTTGCATAGAATAAACTAGCCTTATATTCATTTTTTGAGAAATATGAACTATACAGCATTATTGAAGACGTAAATTCAAATAACTGAATGAAATTCGATCAAAATCGTTACAGCTGTTTTTGAGAAAATCAAATTCTTGTTAAAAATGCGTAGAATAAACTTCCCTTAATTATTGAACAATGTCAACCATTTCTTCATAGACTCTGCTCAGTGTGATAAAATGCCTAAGTACGAGATTTCATTCATTTTCCCTACCGTTTGGGCTCTAGACGGCATTGGGAAAACCACTTTTTCGGATTCAGCGACACCTAAAACATATATTTCCGTAAAAATCTCGAGGTCGAATTCTTTTGCGATAACAATACTTTCTCAATACTTCTATGAGAAAGTAAAAAGGCATTGGCTTTGACATCTAACAATTATTCCTTTAGGTAGCAGTTCCCTAAGCATTGTTTTGCGTTTTAAAATAACACACGGCCGCAACTTCGTGCCATCCGCTAACCCAGCCAGCATTACCGTAACGCGTAATTTTTCATTATCGGAAGTTTTTATAGTGACACTGTATCTTTGTGGTAAACTTATTTTAAACTTAAAAATAATGACTAGTTTTCCCTTGACATTAAAACTTGGCGAATTGAGTACTAATGGAGTGCTTTCTGAAATGTTATACTCTTTAAAATTCAGGTGTACTTTCATCTGCTGCTGGAGCACCAATCGAAAGGTAGCAGATTTTTAAATTGTTATACACAGACATGTTAAAATGTAACAATATTCCTCAAATACGGCTGCCAATCCTTGCTTAACACTGTCGCACATATCAGATTTCCTACCCAGCCATAAACACCTCTTCTATCAGTACCCCGGAGGTAATCTGTCGTACTATGTGCAACTTTAAGAACTATGATACAAATTTTTAATGTATTATAATAATTAATTAAATGTAATTTATTGTTGTATGTATTTATAAATGCGTTTTCATGGACATATACTCGCAATCCGGGTATTCCGTGTGGTTTAAAATGCACGCATTTTTCGCACCTAAAACTTCGTACTCAATGTTAAACCGATCCCTAATTTTTTTGCGGACATTTTCTGTAAAAAAACCTCATCTTCCTTTCTGGTAAATATGGTATACACACGCACAGTGGCGAATCCGGGGCGGGGGGCACCGGGGCACATGCCCCTCCTGTCGTCAGACCCCCAAATATTTAATTGAAAATTATATATTAGTGTTAATTCATAGCATTCATTCCCAATGCCCAACCACGTAGTATAAATGTTATTTCGACTTCTGTATGGATAACAAAAGATTAATTGAGCTTAACCTTTTCCGTACTGACTTTTAAATGTGTTTATCCCTCTCCCTACCAAGCCGGCCGAAACTGGCCGCTCCACTTCGACCTGATCTGCGTCATATCACATGTAGAAACTTACAAGAACACATGATGTTTGTTTGTTTATAGATTTTTTATTATGTGCCCCCCCTGTCAAATTTTTCTGGATCTGCGACTGCACACACACACACAAGCGACTCCTGAGATTCGACAGGGATGTGTTCCTGGAAACATGGTCAAATCTTAAACTGTCGAATGTCGAATGCTGTTTTTCCATAGACTTGCATGTTATAATCGGGGGATACGTTCGTGCATCTCGGTTCGTGCAAGTCGTTTGTTACAAATTGCTGCACATCCCTACATACATCTATCTATACATATTAATATACAACGCAGCGAAATTAATATAAAAGTTATTAATAAGCACAAAATAACTTGCAGCCTCGCCAGTTAATTTAAGGTTATGCAAACCTGCCCCTCTTAAATCTGTCAAACCAGCCATCAAATTATGTAAATTTATCACGTTCTAGAATTTTCTCCTTCTGTTTCACATAAGTGCTGATAGTTGAACCACACTCTTTTATTTGATTCACTTACATTATCACTATTACATTTCCTTTTAGATATCATGTCAAGTGATAAATTTATAAATAAATCAATAAAATAAATAAATTTAAATAAAAGATTCACAGAAAAAAATGTGAAATCAGCAAAAATTAAACAATTAGAGCAGAAATAACTATGTCCACATTGAAACTAAACCTCGCGTGGTTGGTCGGGATGAAAATTGCATCGCGTATACTAGTTACCAATTCAGTCGGCTGGGTCGAAATCTCGAACTTGTCGAATCTCGGGATTCGCCTGTATATATGAGATAGCATTGCTGTAAATTGTTCCATTAACTCTAAGATAAATATAATAAATGCTTACTCCTGAATCAGAACGATCATTCTTCATCTCTTCATAATACAATGGAGCAGCAAAGTCATCGATACCTTCAATATTAAGAACATCACATTTCAATGACTGTAGAGTATCCCAACAATTACCAGAGTCTAGAGAATCATTTAATAACCTCACGGCATGCTCCTCTGTAAATTTAAAATATATTTTTAGGTTAGATCGATTAGCATCAATTTTATTTGGTTCACAACCGTATACAGGAAAACCTCATTAAGTCAAAACACACAGAATCAACAATTCATAGTTATATGAGTTAAATGGGTGCAAAAATATTTCATTTCGGTAAAAACATTTGAAAGTTTAAATTCCTAGCTGGCACGTTCAGGAAGGTCTTCCTCTCTTCATACTATTCTCACTCGTTCAGGTGCTGCAGGGCCAGCACTACGAGTTTTGCTACCTTATGCAAATGCAGATTTTGCTGCTCCCCAGCCCAATCTCCCCTTACTTAAGGTATGTACACACTGGACAACATCACTTCAACTCAGCAACTTTCAACATCGTCCCTCAGCATTGTAAGTTGTTGGACTGACGTTGAACAGCTTGTTGTACATCCACTGCAGCAATTTTCCCCGCACCTCCGCACTTAACGAAGCACTTGTCAAATAAACGTGACGAAAAACGCCCACCATCGAATATCGCCTGTCCTTCGTTATCGCCGTCTTTCATAATCGGCGAACAGAAAGGCAAAAACCTCTCCGCCAAATTGCTGGTCCCACAGCAACGCGCTTTATATAGGGCGAATATTACCCCTATTTCCCTTTTCCTCCTTTCTCATGATTATATAATGTAATCAAGAAATTAACCAATACGAAGTCAAGGAGTCGCCCGTTTAAGCTACCCGCCGAATCTCCCCTCAACCGCTCCATCACATGACTGCGGCTTTCGAGAGAACGAGTGGGCAGAGATACCGAGAGAGCGTCAGCTGAGGGTCGCCGCCGGGAAGAGTAAGAGTCCGAGTGACGGAGAGAGAGAGAGAGGAGCGGATCCTACACGTCGAGAAGATTTTCCTCGCAAGTCGTGTGTGCTGAAACTTTCCTGAGGACAGAGTGTAACTATAATTTGACATTCATGAAGTGTTTTATGTTGCGAGACTAGTTTTATGTCTCAAGAGCTTTGTTTGCTGTTATGTTATAATTTGATATTCACGAAGTGTTTAAGTTGGGAGAGTATTGTTACGTCTCAAGAGCATTTGTTTTGCTGTTATGTTGTTATTTCCTGTAAAATATAGCATTTATTTAGAGGATTATGTGGCTTTATTTTTTGGTCGCCACACCACACAGCAGACGATTCATTTTCCATGTTTAAACTTTTCAGGCCAGTATTCGTCATGGCCTTTTGAGTGGGAGAACGAAAACAGTTGTTCTGAGTGAGTGAAAGGCAAAGAGCATAACTGATTCAGATGCATGCGCAGTGAGAATTGGGTGGCTGTAGGGTACGGAGGGGTAAGGTATTGACTCAGACACGTGCACAGCGAGAATTGTGTGGAGGAGGGGTATGGAACTGACTCAAGATGCATGCGCAGCGAGCATTGGATGGAGATGGGATAAGGTTGAAGGGTCAAGAAATTGCCTTGTTTCCCATTTTGACCGGACAACTTTTCAACAAGGCGATTCCTTTAAGCTTTGCCGACTGATGTTGTGGAGTTGAAGCAATGTTGTCCATTGTACATACCTTTATATAGCACTACGTATTTAAATTATATTAATAATGAAATACTCAATGTAAAGTAATATTTAAAATTTTACCTTTTATCAATGAAGAGACAGGCAACGTAAAATCTGAAATGTGAGTGAAGTGTGAGGGAGTAGGTTTACCCCTTAAAGTGAAACGATGGCCAACCTTTCTTCCCGCCACTTTTATAGAAAACATAAACAATGCATGCGACTGCCATACATATAAAGCTGTTACTTTTGATTAAAAATTAATGAAAGATATCATTCATGAAACACTCAAGAGCAGTTGCCCCTTGTGAGTTCTACAGAGTCATTGATGAAGGACAATGTAAAAATCATAAAATCATGTGAGGCATCAATATATAGTCAAAGAAAAGTCCTATATTTAATGAATGATGATCGACAGAAGTCATCTATGACCCTCTCTGCCCGATACTGATTTTAATTTGAAGAGTTTTAGAAGAGCAGAGAAAGAACCAAATGATGAAGTAATGGATTGTTTGGTTTTATTTGAATTCCATAGCGTATTTCATATTAAAAAATATTTCCATGCATTGCATTTGTCACTCATTTTTGCCGCCCCCCAAAAGCTGCCATCCCGTGCAAGTGCATGTTTTGCACCCCCTGTTGTGCCGGCCCTCAAGTGCTGTGACAGCAGTCCCTTCTATCTTGATTAAAGGGATAAGATTCATCCATTGACTGGAAATTGCTACCATATAATCAACATCAAATAAATATTCAAAATGTCCTCAGCTCAACCCAGTCATAAAAATCCAATTTTCAGTTTTGATCTAACATTTCTTATTTGTAAACCCAGATTTTGCAAAGGAATTTATAATGATGATGCAGCATCCTATGCTACAACATCAAGGACAGTCCATTTCATATATCTGCCACAGGAATGTTGCGCTTCATCTCTTCAAGATAATATTGTAACAACTGCTTTTGGCATGACCTTTTCAGGCAGTTGATATGATTAATCCCAGATCAAAGGGCAGAATGTAACTCATCATGTTAGCAGGCAAAAATAGTACATGCATGTATGTACTTCAAATCCACGGCTGCTTGAATATCTATAGGACACTGGTCAATTAGTAGAATAATGTTTTTGTTCAGCCTCATTAGCCTATTCCTAAGATTTTAACCATCATCCAAGCATTTTTATTGGCCTTGCAGTCTGAAGGAAGTTGAGTTACCCCTTTCAAACATTGCATTTTTGGGATTGCCTATAATTCAGGGTTATTCATTGCCTTCTGCATAACAAGCTAAAAACAATAGAATTACAGTCAAGCCTTTCCTAATGACTTTGATTTTTCACATATTGTAGAGCAGCAAGACTGAAACCAGTAGAAGTGCAAATGAATTTAATGTTAAGTGCTTAAGACAGTTGGAAAAATTACCTGGTGAATCTTTTGAAGCAAAATAACAGTTTTACCATAAATGACTGAGATGGCTTCCAGACATCATTTTTAAGTGTAGTTTAAGCAATCACAGGGACTGAATATTGTACTCAAGTTTAAAAAATCTATTTTGAAATAACATACGCAAAATACATAAAACCTTACTCTATTGGCCAGATGTTAATGACATAGAAGTATAAAATACTTCCAGTCCTCCAATAATGAATGAAAAAGGTTTTCCTACATATACAATTGTAAATATAGAATGTCATTTATTTTTAAAATAAAACTTACTGGCTTTATCTGATTTGTAGATTCTATTGCAATTGCTAACAATATTTTGAAGAAAACACTGACTCTCTGAGAAGATCATATTATTATTTAAATTTTGTTCACTCAGGTTGTCACAGAGATATTCACAATATTGTGTTATGAGTCCATCTTTTATTTCCTGAAATGCAATTGGTTATACATTACTAAGGATAAAAAAAATTATAATAGCAATATATAACATAAATGATCAAAACACAAATGTTAAAACAAATGATAATATAAAAAAATAACTTTTATACAGATAACACCTTTATATGTATAAACAAACTGTGAGGTGAACATTTTTTTAATTATAAAGTTTTAATTTTGGGCAATTAATGGGTATCAGAAGTTGAAGTCGAGGGTATTGGAGGGGGAAACTTAGGGAAGGCCAACCAAAACCCACTCTAAGGTGGATCACTATTGAAGATTTATTCATAACATTATTAAATCGTTATAAGTAAGTTTTCTGTCATGGCGTTATTTTTAAAACTAGCAGGCAATTTTTTTTAATTTGATTTTTTCAAACTTTTAGATAAGATCGAACTGCTGGTAATTTATAAACAAATTTTTGTGGTAAATGGTAAGGACTGTGGTAGTTATAATGATGGCATCAGAAAATGAATAAATAAACTAAATTTTCAATGATGGTAGGATTACAAAATATATGCATCCATCTAAAGCAACCTGTGAGGCGCATACAGCTCGCCAGTGGTTTTAACACGTTCGCGGACAGACGAAGATTGCCATATGATTCTAGAAACGCACATGAATATTTATATTCTCCAATAGATTTTGAAACTTTTATAAAGACATATATATATATATATTAGGGTGGGCTGAAAAAAGGAAAAGTTTTCAGATCAAAGCGTAATAATGCGGAAAAGTTGCCTTTGGTGAATAGAAGACGAATGCAAAATTTTTTTTCAAATCGGTCAATATTTGACCCTCGCGCATCACATTCAAAGTTCCGAAAATTTGAACATTTCAACCCTTAATTCTGTAATTTTTAAAAATTATTCCTGACAGGAATATCTTGCTATATGGTGTCAATATATGATTTTTTGGCACTAACAGGTCATTTTCAGTTGTCTGGGATGGAACGTTCAGAACATAGCGTCTCCAACGAAAGGATACATTGGGCCTCCCTTCCACACTCCACTCCCTCCCAGAAGACAGTGCAGTCGAACCTCATCTGTGAATTTGAAGATGAAGTAGATAGTGTTGGTGGGACGTACGTTTTATCTGTACCCTTTTCTGTTTCAGGTATGGTGGATTTCTCTTTGAAATTTGACGATGGATGGATATCATCATAAAGAACGATGTCCTTAGAGTCATCGAGTGTTTGAGATTTACTGTTCCACTCTGAACAGGCAGATGCGCGGCGATTAAGCCCTCGTCCTTTCCTGAGAATTGTATTGGTAAGTTTTTCAGTTTCCTGCATATCTACTTGACCAATTTTTTGGTTTCTTTGATCATACATAAATCTCTGCTCAATTACAGGAATCTTCTTTGATTTCTCACCGACGCAGGTCATAGAAATCGGGCATTTACTTTTACAACTGTCAGGTCTTTTTTCACAGACATAACTCAAGAGTCATAGGGCACTTGCAGGCAGCTACGTTGAAAAGTTTAGCAGCATCCTGCTTGAAATTTTCCGGCTTGCTCTGATAATTGTGTTTATCTTTGTCCCTATTGTATAACTTTCTCAGAATGTAGTATGTTTTATGATATTCATTAATCATCTGTAAAATTCTTTGCTCAGAAACTGTGGGAATAGATACTTTATCAAACAAACCTTTGACTTTTTTGGCCACCACACCTGCTACAACAGAAAAGTTGACTGCTGTGTAGTTAGCCTCCAAAGCTAACACGAACCTTTCTTCAAAACAACATCGCAGAACTTCCTCATATGAAGGAAGTTTAGATGAAGGCAAATCTTTTGGATGAAAAAATATTGGACAGGCGAATGACTTCCTTGTGAAATGCTTCCGTGGCTCCTCCATGCCACTAAACAACAGAGAAAATAGGACTGGTAACTGGTAAACCAACCTGATGGATGACTCCTAGCCTATCAGTCAAACCAAGAGGCAAAGCGAAGAAAGCAGAGTGAAAGAGAACCTCGAACAAAAGATCAAGAGCGACAAGACAGAACCTGCGTCCGCACTCGCTGAGAGCTGAACTAACAATGACGCGGAAACTCGTGGAGATGCTCTTTGACAAGTCGCGACCAGTCGTTTGGAAGTGGGAGGGAGTGGAGGGTGGAGGGGAGGCCCAATGTATCATTTCGTTGGAGATGCTATGTCCTGAACGTTCAGTCCGTGACAACTGAAAATTACCTTTTAGTGCCAAAACATCATATATTGACACTATATAGCAAAATATTCCTGTCAGGAATAATTTTAAAAGATTACAGAAATAAGGGTTGAAATGTCCAAATTTTCGAAACTTTGAATGCGATGCGCGAGGGTCAAATATTGACCGATTTTTTAAAAAATTTTCGTACTCGTCTTCTATTCACCAAAGGGAACTTTTCCATACTATTAGGCTTCGATCTGAAAACTTTTCCTTTTTTCGGCCTACCCTAATATGTATGCTTTATGAGTAATCTTATATAATAAAATTGAATGTCTGTCCATCTGTTCCTTATACATTCCCACGCCCTTTGAGCTATCGGGACCAAACTTTGCAAATTGACTTCATATGACTCTACGAGTAAAATAGGGTACCCAGGATTTCCAAAATCGGTCCAGGTTCGAATCCAGGAGACAATTTTATTTTTCCATAAGTTTACACAGGATTTTCGATTTTTCAGAGTACAAGATTTTTTTCCTTCATTCATTAAAACGTAACTATGGACCGATTTTCTTCATTTTTGCTTTATTCGACGGCTAAAACTCTATACAGTAGAGACTCGCTAATCCAAACCTTGGTAATCCAAAATTTTGGTTAATCCGAACAGCATGTAAAAAAAATTCATCGAGTGCTTGCTCTTGTTGAACATCATCCATGATATTTGGCAACAGTTTTTTCCATGACTTTTTGATAATATCATATTTCATATTGTTCCAAGAGTCAGCCACTCAATAAATCACGTCCTGTATTGGGATCTTTTTCAGTTTCTCCATTATCGTGAAATTTTCTTCTTCACCCTCGATAAGAGATCGCAAAAGCTTTATCCTATAGTGACATATCAGATTTTGCAACACTCCCTGGTCCATTGGTTGCATCATCATGGTCACATTTGGAGGCGAGAAAGTAGCGGTTATGTCACCACAGATAAGTTCCGATTCCCATGAATGGGATAAAGCATTATCATTGAGCAATAATGCTTTTGGAGGTCAATGCATTAGAGAAATTCCAACTTATCTTTTAACGAACATGACCTGTGTTTACGCTTTTTGGACATTTCTACAAGATGGGCAAAATGGCGACAGTACCGTATCTGCCCGAAAATTTCCACAATTTTTTGGCAAAAACATAAATTTCGTAGATTTTATGATGAAGTGTGCCGGGCATTCATGCACATCTTAGAATACATTATTAGATATTGAATAAATGTGTGGAAATGGTTTGGTTGTTGACTTTTGGAATATTACTCCAATTAATGATTTTGCCTTGCTGAATAATGTTCCACATTCAGTGACAATAATTTCATTCATCTTCATTTTCACAAAAGGTCAAATATAGTACCAGCGATCTCGCCAAGATATTTTTTCATCCAAGTCTATTTCCAATGAAATTAGCATATATATTGCCTTAAGAAATTGATTTTTTATAATTATATAAGTTCCATGTAAAGTTTTAACGAAATTCAAACAGCTGAGCGTTCAAAGCCGTCAATGCATTTTGCATAATCGTCAATTTACGCAAGCAATCTCGCCAAGATATTTTTTCATCCGTGTCTATTTCCAATGAAATTAGCATATATATTGCCTTAAGAAACTGCATTTTAATAATTATACACGTTCCATGTAAGGTTTTACCGAAATTCAAACAGTTGAGCGTTCAAAGCCGTCAACTCATTTTGCGTAATCGTCAATTTACGCAATCTCGCCAATATATTTTTTCATCCAAGTCTATTTCCAATGAAATTAGCATTTACATTGCCTTAAGAAATTGCATTTTTATAATTATACACGTTCCATGTAAAGTTTTACCGAAATTCAAACAGTTGAGCGTTCAAAGCTGTCATCGCATTTCGCGTAATCGTCAATTTACGCAAGCAATCTCGCCAAGATATTTTTTCATCCATGTCTATTTCCAATGAAATTAGCATATACATTGCCTTAAGAAATTCCATTTTTATAATTATACACGTTCCATGTAAAGTTTTACCGAAATTAAAACAGTTGAACGTTCAAAGCCGTCAATGCATTTTGCGTAATTGCCAATTTACGCAAGCGATCTCGCCAAGATATTTTTATATATATTCATCGTAGGTCAAATATTTACTTTACGAAAAATATAGTACTATCATTTGAACGCGAAGGCAATGCGAGACTTCAAGATTTAACCAAAACCCAAATTTCCCTCGGACTCGCATTTAAGCCGAAGTGATTTTTTCATGATAGATTTTGACAAAAAACATCGGCTTGTATTCGGGCAGATGCGGTAATTTAAAACACTGTGAAAAGCCCTTAACTATATTACACAACTGTTAGAAAAGGAGGCACGAGTAAACGTAACATCACATTACACCTCCGCCGCCTTATTAGAGTGTTATGTGAGCACTTCCTATTGGTCCAAGACATTGCCAGGCAACGAGGCTACGTAAGCAGTCTCCCCCGCCATGTACTTTGTAAAACCCGGTTAATCCGAAAATTCACTAATCCGAACATACCAGAGTACCAATTAGTTCAGATTAGCGAGGCTCTAGTGTACTATCTTATTCTTGAGATGTTTACATGTTACACGGTCGAATCAATCAGAAATACGCAATTGTTTTCAAAATTTTGCGGATATTTTGTACTCTTTCTGGACGTTGTTAAGGCGACCGTAATTGTTGCCACCGATTCAATTAATGTCAATTAAACCTTCAAATAGGTGAAAGAATAGCGTCATTTGCTTCACACTTTGTTTAAGCATCGAAATTATTGCTGTAGCAATGTCAACATTTATACATAGCAACATAAATATTTACGGATAATTATTCTGTTGACCGCGTGTGGGAAGCGTTTCTAACGATTCAATCAAAGCAGTTGAATCTTCCTGTCATCATTTGAATGCTGGAATCTTATCTTTTTGTAAGGAGAACCATTATATTATACATCCATAATGTTTATTAACGCAAATAGACTCAAGCACAAAGTTTTAATTAAATGAGAATAGGGACACACGTTATTATTTTAAACACTTTACATGGTTATCTTCTCTTCATTGATATTCTACATAAACGGTTGCACTGATTGTTATATAAAAAAGGAATATATTTGAATAAAAGGAAAAATATGAAAGTTTGCCCAATTCATAGGTATCAGAGATATCTCAGAATTAGTTTTTACTTTCTCCAATATACGTAGTATAGAGAAATTGTTTTCATGAAAAAATTTGAAATCGAGATTTCAACGGAAATACACGTTTTGAGGTGCGCAAAGAGAGAAATGATTGTATTACCATGTAATACATCATGTTATTCGCCAAAGACATCTGGCATAACCCGGGCATCGCCGGGTACTTTCACCTAGTTATCAATAATTATAAGACATAACTGCTATAGCCGTCTTGTCCCTAAACAGTGCGCACATGACGTTGGCTATAGCCGTCTTGTCTGTGAATGTGTTAATTTAAATATAGAAACTATAGAGAGATTTAAAAAAAAGATGTTGGTTAAGTATGATTCTGTTGCTGGGGTTGGAGTTTTTTGCTCCCATTAAAATTCACTCTTAATAAAAATTCGTTTTTTCATAATTTACATATTTAAAGTTACATAGTGTGTTCTGTGGGCTAGGTGGTTATTGATAAAGCATCCCAGAGATTTGGAAAATTAACACTGTGGATCCTTCATAGAACAAGGTTTTACACCACTGATCTAAAGCATCTAATGATAAAGAATTAAATTTGAAAGGAACTCCAGCAGATGTAACTTTAATAAATCTTGTGAAATAATTATTTAACTCTCATGTTGCCCTTATATCTTTAAACACCTCATTTTTTAATTAGAATATTTTTTACTTTTATTTCAGATTGAACCAAGTCGAGTTTTATTTAAAAACTCAACTCGGTTCAAAATTTCGAACATTTCACACATCTTTAGTATTTGCTTGTAATGAGCATCCATTATTAGGAGTATTTTCTCAACTGTTATAAACTCTCGTTATAGCAGATTTTTACCCTGTATGCTTATATATAAACTAGGAGCTGCGCCGCTAGCACCTATGGTGCCCAACACTGCACCTCGCTTTGCTAAGCGTTTTCACCCGTGAATATTTATAATTTTGGATTTTTTTCTTCGGTGTTCCTAATAACCTATAATCTGCCAAATTTCAAGTCTGTGGCTCATCTAGAATTGCCTTATAATTTGTTCTTCTTATAAGGCAAACAAGGGGCAAAAAGTCCCTTAAAATGTAGAATTTTTACAATTTCGAAGTTTTTTCATTAATTGTGCACCAAACTTAATAAACATGCCAAATTTCAAGTCTATAGCTTGCCGGGAAGTAACAAATAATTTCGTCACCCACCCACCCACCCAGAACTTCAGCTTTATATTATAGATATCTAAGTATGCACATGCACGTACAAACATATTGTTTATTTACTTAACAAAGTAATTTTTTGCATTCCAAAAATTAACTTCAGCAACCTAGCATGCCACAGTTTCACAAACAATGTGTTAGCAGTTGCATAGACTATTGCTATAAAATAACTATGAACTGACAAATATTCTTACCTTGATGTGCAAAAATGGTGCCTTTAGACAGTGTTTAAATAACTCGTACTGCCTCTTTTCTGCTGATTCAATTAATTTGTTCCAATTACAGAAAACTTGAAATAATAATTTAAAATATCAATAAATAAATAATTTAAAAAATCAATAGAAGGTATTTAAGTGGAACATAGTGAACTCACAATTAACATATGAAATATGTCCTTGGATTTCTGCATGCGTGAGCAATTCATCATAGGCATCACTGACATAGCTTTCACTCAAAGACTAAAATGAAGAAAATTACAAAATTAGACAATAAAATTACATAAACCAATAAGTTTAAACTTTATATTCAAACATCTTGCACAATAATAAATTCTGATATGTGAAAAACTAAATTTTTCTAACTCTTAAACCATTTAAAAACAAATGTAACGTAGATTCTTCTTTCGTTCTAATGACAACACTTGCACCTTTTTATTTAAACTAATACAATAACCAATTATAAAATTCAAAATTTCTCATACACAAGATACAAATTAATCCTATTATTAGTTACCAATTCTACTTGGGGAAATAGCAAATGTAAAATACTAAAAATTCTCATTTTGAAACTCAATGCATGAAAAGTGAAGAGATTAAAAGAGGATAGTGAAAACCCTGATATGGAGTGTAGAATTATATGGATGTGAGACAGAGACAATGAGAAATTAAGAGCGTTTGAGATATGGGTATGGTATAGATGTGTAGATTACAGAAAATCAGTTGGACAGAGGAAAACCAATGAGAAAGTTTTGAATACAGTAGTAGGGAAAGAGAGGAACTTAATTAGAGTAATATTTGGGTAGGTGCTTCCCAGATGATATGTCCACAGCCTTTCTGTACACTGCCTTTATTCCACTCATATTTGGCTCCCAGAATGAGCATTAAAAAATTAAAATAAATTATAAGTTAGACGGTGATAATTCTGACAAAAAATAGTGAATTAGATAACGAAGAACAATATATACATCTTATAGGGAAGAAGATCCTTGAAAGATAGCATATATGCCATCAATGTAATTGGAATGAGATTTTGTGGCACCATTCTTTATATCGGCATATTCACTTTAGCGGCACAACTTTGGTCCCATGGGTTCTGTTAGAATGGGCTTTTAATGTATATCACACACATCTCAAGGATATTTTACAGTGAAATTTAACATAAAAAATGATATAGTAAAATATTATTAACGAAAATATAAAAATTAAATTAAATTCAGAATCACAAGGCATGTTATTGAATATTTAATCAATTTTATTCTACTAGATTAAATAATTAGTGGTAATGATCTCCCACATGAATCATCTATCAATCTCTTGCACGAACATATGCCTTCCGACCATGGTTAGACAGCTCATCTATTTTTTGGTAGGTTAAACCAAAAGTCAGTTAATAGAGGATCAGATAATCGAAGTATTACTCTATAATGACACATTTAACACTTATTTTTTAAGATTGTATGCACGATTAAGAGACCCATGGGCTTCAAGCACAACACATTGAAGGCTCCACCCAAATCATAATTTGTAACAAGTAACAATTATTGTAAGGTTTGTGATCTGTGCGGTAATACTTCAGTGACTTAACTAGCCACCCAACTCTGTGGGGGGGGGGGGGGGGAGACAGCCTAAAAGCTAAAAATATTTGGGGAGGCACACCAAAATTTGAAAGGTAATACCGTATTTGACCGAATATAGCCCCCCTGTTTTTGGCCAAAAGTGAAGTGCAAAAGTTGAGGGGGGAGGCTATTTTCGGGCACTAAAAATTTGGTGGGTACAAACAAGTGTGCAAAGCTTCAATAGCGATGAATTTCATTGGAGTCAGTAAGTGTTTCTATCCATTGTAAGACTAAACTACTCGGGTTGCGAATATTTATTTGCAAGGCTGATTGACGTCTCCATATAGGAAGGAATTTTCAATTACCTGATCGCTCTCATTATCGTCAAATTGCATGTTTTACCGTATTTGCTCGTGTAAGCCGAGACCTCGTGTATTCCGCGCACCCCGGTTTTTGGGCCAGCTCTAGGGAAAAAAATGTATTTGAGCCGAAAAAGGGTTTTTTAAATCACCAATTCCTATTTCTCAAAAATGCTACGCTCAAGTTAAGCATCTTCACATTCCTACGTGATGAATTTATTGGGTGATCTCTCTATATCGGTACTAGCAGAAATCTCCTCGGTAGTCCTCTTTTGTTAAACACATAACTGTTTTTGTGGTCACATTGGTCATGTTCGCAGAAATCGCTCCGGGAGCGATCATTCTGCTGTACGTAATTTTCCAGCCATATGGTCACTGATCCCTACCGTAGCGGTCGTCATTTTATTGGCGAACTAAAATTATGATCAGTGATCACGGTGGCTATGACTTTCATAGACGTATCATAGAATAAAGGAAGCACGCCGTATCTGAACATGGTAGGCGTCGTCTGCCGTGAGAACAAAACCCCCACCAACCCAAACTGGTCGCGCATACGCCGTGGCCTCCGTGACGATTGTAGCAGAAAGCCGTCGAGTTTGGGGAGCACCCATTAATAAACTTAAAACTCATTAAAAATTTTTATACAATGAATGAAAATGACTAAATACACCGAAATTTAGAAATAGAATAAGAGATGCGGCATGGGTGCTAGCTTAACGTATATTTGTTTACCGACACGACATTTTGAAAAGAAAGGTCGCAGCTTACACGAGCAAATACGGTAATACCAATAAAATTAACCTTACCCGAGAATGGACTAATTGCCTGGCTTAGCTCGAATTCTTAATTACACAAACGAAAGATAGATTAGCATTGCGCATCGAAATATGAGCAAAGTGCGAATTTATTTTGCTGCATAAATTGGTATGTTATTTCGACTTGTTAATATTGCTGCATTAATTATTATGTTATTTCGACTTTTTAAAGTTTATTTTTACTCCCAAAAAATATATTTTTGTTCATTTCCTTGTCAAATATCTCCTTCGTTAGTATACCCTCTGAATTCTGAGGTACAAATCTGAAAACCTTAAAATTCGAATTAGCATGGCGTTTTATCACTCGCTAATTGGTACTTTTTTATTAAATGAGTGCAAGTTTGATATTTCTTTAAATTATACAGCATGTTTCATGACATTAATGTCCTAAAAATGATCATGTCCTTTCAGGGTATTAAAATATTTTCTAGATTTGTGGGAGAAAAATGGGTAGGGGGGCTATATTCAGAGGGGGGCTATATTCGGTCAAATACGGTAAATACAAAAGAGTAGACCGGTATTTTTGTGCCAATGCTCAATTAGCATCAATTAAGCCTTCAAATAGACCAAAGGATAGCATTATTCGCTTCGCGCTTTTGTTTAAGCAATGAAATTATCGTTGTATGTAGCAACGTTAATCTTTATACATAGGAACGTAAATACATATGTACTGATAATTATTCAGGAAACTGTGTATGGGAAGCATTTATAACGACTGACCAAACCATTGTCGTCTGCCATTGCTGAAGTACTTGCCCTATTTGTGCTATTTACACATGCCATACCATCAGTCAATGGCATTCAGCAAATGGTAAGCGGGGGCTGAGGACTTTTAAGAGCTTCAGATCATCACTGAGTACAGGTATTTAATATAATAAAAGCCGTCGTCTGTTGGTTGGTCGGTCGTTTGGTTGGTCACACTATGCAAACGCTAATAACTCGAGAATAATAATGATAGAAATTCGAAATTTGGTAGGGTTGCTTGATTAACACTTATTCAGAGAATGACAAATTTAAATCGCGAAAAAATTCCTTGGTTCATCTCCAAGAGAGGCATTTCCATTTCCCATTACTTTACATGTAAAATGCGATTTTTTGACGTGCAGGCTTTTATTCATTTGGAAATTAAAATTAGAAGAAATTAACAGACGACCTTCAGATTTGAACCATTTTGAAGAAAAATTTATAGTTTCTTATTCCATTCATCTTTTTTTGCCCACAGTTCGAAATATTCCATGTTAAACGTTTAATTTGCACATTTTGTGGAAATCTCGCCATTTTAACGTAATGTTGCTATGTCGACCATTATCATTGTTACACCTCAAATTACTATTATTGTATACATCCTTCAGGGAATAAGCGTGCCTTGAGTGCTTCAACACGAGAGAGAGAGGAAGGAAGGGGAGAGATTGGCGTGTTTTGTGGAAAATAAGTATATTAACGTAAATGTAAAAAATTTTAAGTATCAACAGTGTCATTTTAGAAAAACTGGAAATAAAAAGCATTCTTAAATTAAATTCTTTGTAAACCATACGTGCTTACGAATTTATATTGTTATTCCTCGAATTAATTTCATAACAATGGCCGAAGTTTGGAAACGAATATAAATTAAAATTCAATTAAAAATAAAAGGACATTTAAAACTGTAAACAGGCAATTTTCGAAGAAACAACAGTGGATCTTTTAATGAACTGATTTGTTTTTATAAAAGGAATTTTGGTGCTTACTTAATACAGAGTAAGTTCTAAGGCTTATAATCCATTTAAATCTAATAACAGTGGCTATTATAGCTTAAAGAAAGAATTTTATTTATTCACTTTACAGAATGAATTAATTTTAGGCTAGCATTGCCTATTATAAAAGGAGTTACTTTGGAATTTACAGTATGTAAAGTGGAAGTTGTACTGAATTGACTCAAGTATATTTCAAAGCAAAAATTGAAAAAAAAATTGAAAGTTGTGGTTTCGGAAACTGAGAAGTCCAGAGTGGTGAACGGATGCTAAACGATATTAAGGTACATTTTATTCCAAAATCTATTTAAAGTATTATCAAAGGCAATTGAAGATTGAACAAATTTTTTTGTTACTGGAATTCTGCTTATTTCATGAAATTGAAATGCTAATGCATTAATCCATTAAAATCAGTTAAGAGTGGCTATTTTAGTTGAAAGAAATATATGTATATCGTAGGTACTTTTATTCACTTTTCAGAATGAATGAATTCTAGGTTAACATTGCATATTATAAAAGGATTTTCTTTGGAATAAGAAGTTTGTTATGTGGTTATTTTAACTGAATTGAATCAAGTTCTCTTCTAACAAGGGGAACGTCAGGTCTGTGGGACGCCAATTTTGATGAAATAAAAATGACGCGTTCTTTGATTTAATATAACCGATACGTGTCCGCCACTTTTTCTGAATGCGCTCTTGTTTATGAGTAATAAATGTTTAAAAATCAATGTCTTCGATTACTACGAATAAGAACCTAAACTTCTTTACATCGTCCATAACGAAGCTGTGGATGGTTGGTAGGAACCTTGGCTACGGAGTTGGGGGATCCGGGTTCGTAACCTGGTTGCTGACTTTTTTTTTCTTTTTTAATGATTTTTTATTTACGAGTTTCATTTAAAATTTTAAATGTTTTCTCAAGGACTTGCCGTTTTTCATTTTTCATAGTAAAATTTAATTCATTGTAAATATTAATTTCGTTACCGTTCATATACATTTATAATTTTTTAAAGTCCTTATTTTTAATCACATTTATATTAAATAAAAAGTACATACTATTTTTATAGTTATTTGACATCTAATATTTATTTCTCACAATTATTGGGGTGGTAATTATAATAAAAACAATCAAAACATATGTCTTTACGACACCATGCACAGCACAAAAAACTTGCAGCATTGCATGAGCATTTGAAATGTAAGACATCCTTTGAGAAACACACTTGATTTACATTTAAAAATGCTGATCGATCTGTACGTAATTTTGAAGCAAACCATGCATAGCGTAACATATTTTCAAATATAGGCGCCGATAACTGATTTTGCACCAAAGCATGAATTTTAATTGCATCTTCTCGATTATGTAATTCCCTACTTTTTTTAAGTAATACAGGTGCATTTTGAATTTTCTTAATGAAATTTTTCACTTGGCGGAAAAAATACACATCACATGGCTGACACATTGACGTACATTTCAGCGGAATTACTTTTAATGTACACGTTGGTATACAATTTTCACCAATAAAAATTTCATCATACTGGGCCACATTAGTCTGTCCACCCCAAGAATCTAATATCAAAACAAATCTGTTTACCTCCACATAAGGTTTTAAAATATGATTTAAATAAGATCTAAAAAGGTCCGACGTTAATTTCCCGGATTTGGAGCACGTGACATAAACATTTTTATATCGTTCTGTAAATCCCTTCACTTCCTCTGATACCCTAGGACCGAATCTAGCGTTAGGTTCTTGCAAGCATATAAACACTTTCGGCAATAGTTTTCCCGATAATGACAATGAATATTGTGCGGTGTAGGAATGCGTGATTTTATTTACGCTCCCCACATACACCTCCGTTCTTTTCTCACCCTGGTGGGATAGTGTGCGCCGTATATTCAGGCAGTATTCGCAGCCAGTCTGATCCGTGTTAATAACATATTCCGGATTGAACGTACTAATTAAACCTGCCGTTTGCCGTTGAAACATTCTAGCTGCCAATATAGTCTCTTCAAATGAGGCACAATCTCTCTTCGTGACGTACTTCGTTACGTGGCGCTGCCTGATCCGATGCCTTCTTTTAAATCGGTCGACCCAAGATTGTGATGAGGTGAAGGAAAAATCTTCTGAAAGGAATTGAAATGCAGCCAACATTGCCCATTGTTGTAGTGCCCTCGTCGTGACATTTTCGTGAGTCGCCCTTGCTTCTACAAAACGGTCGTGTGTCCAACTATCGATGAGAGCGAATTTCTCCGCTGCAGTACCTCCTTTTTTAATATCATTTTCCCAGCGACTGATGAGATCTTTTCTCGTCAGCTTACTTGAGCCTCTTTGTTGCAGTTTTTAAACTCCACTGTGGATGAAGTTGAGCTATAGTCACCACCTTAATTTTCGTTTCCAACGGAACTGTATGACTTCTCGGTTTCTTCGGTGAAGGCTCAAATTCGGAACTCGAAGATTCAGAAGCAGATTGTTCAACAACGTCTTCCTTTCCGCTTCCAATGGGCACATCGTGGAAATCCTCGGATATATCACTATAATTTTCCTGAATTAATACCTCTGTATCAAGAAATGTCATTTCGTCGTACATTTCCATAAATCGTTCAACCATTTCCTTGGCAATCAATTTTGATCGATAGGAAATGGGAGAAGTCACCGTTTGTGCAATAACATTACTGTCCCGTAGTAATTCTGCGAAAACATGGACCGCGTTGGCCAATTCCTGCTTTGTCTCGCCATCGATGTGAGGATCTGGTATTGGATCAGCAATCGAAGCCGAGCTTGTAGAAGGAAGTTCTCTTTCCATTACGTACAAGGCCTATTTTTAAGTAAAATATTTATGTATATGTAGAATACTGTCAATATAGAACCATAATAAAATTAAAACAAATAATTATTTTTAATTAACTTACCAAAATTCGCTCTGTAAATCCTCAGAAAATGAAAAAGATGAAACCACAAAACTTTCGCCACTAATATTCACTCCGAACTTCTCTCCACAACGTTTCGCTACAAAATACTCAAGAGAACTATTTGTAAGTGACTACCTAACGGTTTCTATTTGTCGGACCAGATGTCAAACAGAATAAGGCCATAAAACGTCAGCGAGCGCGGATTATGCCTTTTCTCTCTCTACCTTTCCTTCGTCGAACCAAAAAGAAACATTTCATAGAACTCCACGGCGATCTTATAAAGTATACTACCTCAAAGTATACTTTGAAACATTGTGCACATTTCAAATGCTCATGCAATGCTGCAAGTTTTTTGTGCTGTGCATGGTGTCGTAAATACATATGTTTTGATTGTTTTTATTATAATTACCATCCCAATAATTGTGAGAAATAAATATTAGATGTCAAATAACTATAAAAATAGTATGTACTTTTTATTTAACATAAATGTATGATTAAAAATAAGGCCTTTAAAAAATTATAAATGTATATGAACGGTAACGAAATTAATATTTACAATGAATTAAATTTTACTATGAAAAATGAAAAACGGCAAGTCCTTGAGAAAACATTTAAAATTTTAAATGAAACTCTTAAATAAAAAATCATTAAAAAAGAAAAAAAAAGTCAGCAACCAGGTTACGAACCCGGATCCCCCAACTCCGTAGCCAAGGTTCCTAACAACCATCCACGGCTTCGTTATGAACAATGTAAAGAAGTTTAGCTTCATATTCGTAGTAATCGAAGACATTGATTTTTAAACATTTATTACTCATAAACAAGAGCGCATTCAGAAAAAGTGGCGGACACGTATCGGTTATATTAAATCAAAGAACACGTCATTTTTATTTCATCAAAATTGGCGTCCCACAGACCTGACGTTCCCCTTGTAAGTTTGAAATCCATTTAAAACTGGTGAAAGTGGTTGTTTCGGAAAATGAGAAGGCAAGAGTGCTGAGCAGACAATAAACGATATTGAGGTACATTATATTCCAAAATCTATTTAAAGTATTATCAGAGGCAATTGAAGATTGAACCAATTTTTTGGAACCGGAATTCTCCTTATTTAATGAAATTGAAATCCTAATGCTATAATCAATTTAAAACTAATAACAATGGCTATTTTAGTAGAAAGAAAGGTACTATTTTATTCACAAGGAATTTCTGTGAGATTTTAGTTAATTAATTAAAACAGACTTATAATATAGAAATATTCGGTGGTTAAAACAGTGCACAATTTTATTCTTGCCATTTTTATATGTTGCATTGACGAAAATTTAGATTCATTAAACCCGTTGAAATTCAATGGGCACTTATGCTAGCATATTATAATAGTGCTCAAAATGGAAAGTATTATGAAATGGAACTCACATTCTGGTAGTGGAACTGAAAATAGTGGATGCGAAATAACTAATAGAACATTTATAATCGAGTTAAATTTTGATTTATTCCTTATGTCCTACAATGAAGAAAAGTAAAGAAATTTTTTATATTATTTTTATTAAATTAAGTTAACAAAATGGTATTGCTAAATGTTTGATGAGACGGAACGATATTATCGACACGCAATGGACCAGAACACCATTCCGGTGAGTTCTAGCTCTTTCCGAGCATTGTTTATGAGTATATCCCCGATAACCTGAAATTCCAGATAACCATCTATCCCCATATCCCAAGCTTGCCGGATAAAAGTTTCTATACTGTATATTCTAATGCAGAAAAAGTAAATATATAACATTTTGTGCAGCAAAATGAATATAGTAAATTGCCTGACATGCTCAGCAAGTAGGACGAGGTTTAGGGGTTGATTTTTCCTAGTGTTCAGAAATCTGGGGATTAATTACCCCCCCCCCCATCTGCCCAAGCCTGCATAAGCCCTAGAATTGGCTGTGCAAGTAAATTCACTACATCTCTTGAAATTCAACGGGCACTTATACTGGTGCATAAATAAATAAGAAAATACCTACCCTATTATGAGCACTAATTGATTTATTCCTTTTAGCTACATAAAGTGCATCCTGGTACTCAGCAGACAAATTTTTACTCAGATGTTGGAAATCAACAATAGGATTGAATAAAGTCTTCATTGTCTCGTTAGAATCCTACATTAAAGAATAAACAAGACTAATAAAAAATTAAAAAAGAGAAGTCAATATAAAGACTTACAAAAATTAAATAACTTTCATTTTTACTCATTGTTCGTGTTAAAAGACAACATTATAATAAAGTTTGAATTTGGCATAGAATTACAGTATATACATTTAAATAAAAAATTATATGAAATCTGACACCTTAGGTAAAACTTTGTATATTTTTCTTTGCAATGAAAAGCATAAATTGTGAATTATGAGAGATAGCAAAAAGGTTCCATCAGCAGGGGGAAAATACTTACTTAAAATACTTAAAAGGATTAAAGAGACAAGTAAGAAGAGCAAAACAATAGAGGCAAGTCCAGATGGCAGTAGAGAGCTGAATAATTATTTGATTGAAGTAATAATAATTACCTTCCTATCAACAGTTTCATTGACTGCTATCACAGCAGCATGGAGCTGGGCTTTGTCTCCGGCCAAATCATTAGTCAATATACCACCAATCTTTTGGAAAGGAGGCATTTGAATTCCATATTTTTCAAGTTCTTTACACACTGCATTAATTTCATCATCTGAAATTTCAATTCATTTACATGTTAAAAAAGGATTAAAAGCTCTTCCTTAACCCATCAGTGCCGGCCGTCCTTGTTTGAGGACGACTAGTTCAACTACTATTGTTCCGAAATATATTAAGTCTTTCCGTTTATACTTTTATACGAATGAGAGAAGTCTCAGAGACTATTTACACCCATATTACTTTGCTGGAAACATATAGTCTGTGGTTGACCGCCAACCAAAAAGCACAAAAAAATGTTATGTGCAGCTACAAAGAAATTTGTCAATAATTAAAATTAATCAAAGTATTTTATACATTATGTAAAGTGCATTTGGTTATAAATACTTTAATTTACCGTAAGTAAAAATCGTTTTATATTTATTTGTATAATTTGTTATTTTTCAAGTTATTTTATGCCGTCCTCATATGAAAACGTTAGGCGCTTATATAATTGGTTTTGAATTGTAGGTACAATATTTTAATAAACTATATACAATTTACGATGGATAGAAGGGTTTTTTCTCGAGAATAAAACATTGATGGACTGGAAGAGGCCGTTCTTGCTATAATGAATGAAGAATCAATTGACTATGAAAATGCTAAAGAGTTTCAAGTCAATATTATTCCACCAAATTTAGATGAACTGACGGACTGTGAGGAATTTGATGATGATGTTTTATGTGGACCTAATTCATTTCTGCATGATATTACTGGTTCCATTGAATGAATTGAAAGTTTTATCTCCAAGAGGTATATTTGAAAAGCTTCTTAGTGATGAAATCGTACAATATGTTTGTGACCAAACTATTTTATATGCACAACAGTAAAACCATCAGGCCTTCAACATTAGCATGAATGAAACGCGAACATTTTTTGCCGTTTTATTGCTGACAGGTTATAACTGTTTACCACAAGAGCGAATGTATTGGTCTCACGACAAGGACCTGGAAGTTTCACTTATTTATGATAGCATCTCACGATATTTTGAAATCAAACGGTTTTTGCACATGGCCAATAATAGCGAAATAGGGAAATCTTAAAACCGAATGTTCAAAATTAGGCCACTTATAAATATGCTTATAAAAAGTTTTTGCAAATGGGGTTTCTTCCAAAAAGACTTATCAGTAGATGAATCCATGGTAAAGTATTTCGAACACAATCCAGCAAAACAATTTATAAAAAGAAACCTGTAAGGTTTGGGTATAAAAACTGGATGCTGAGCAGTTCTTCTGGGTATTGTTACGTCTTTGATGTTTACTGTGGAAAAAATCATAATCAACCGGGACATTCCAAATCTTTACCTGTAGGTGCTAGAGTCGTGATCGATTTGTTGAACCACGTACCAAATCCCTCAAATCACGCGGTTTTCTTCGATAATTATTTCACCACTTATGCATTACTGGTATACCTCAAAAAGAAAATAATCAGAGCAATGGGAACTGTAAGAGACAATCGAGTTCATAATTGTCCTATTATGCCTTCAAAGGATATGAAAAAAAAAGAACGGAGGAACTTACGATTACCATTTTGATGAAAATAATGACATATTGCGGGTAAAGTGGAAGGACAACAATGTCTGCTCTATCCAAACAAACTATGATTTCGTTGAACCACTGCATTATGTAAAATGACGGTCTAAAGTGGAGAAGGCTAAAATTAAAGTTCCTCAACCTGCATCATTCGCTATAAATAATGGTGGCATGGGGTAGCAATCTCGAGTTAAGCAATGGAAATCATTTTCATGAAAAACTTGAAAAAAAGTTAAAATGTTGTGTGTCACATGAAGGCTATATGGTCCTGTAAAAAATGTAAAAAAAACATGTATAGAAAAGAGTTGTTATAAAAAATACCATGTATCTGCCTAACATCCTCATTTGAGGACGGCAATTTTTCTAAAGATATCAAGTAAATTTCGTTGATTTCTTTTAATATATTGTTTTATTTAGCACTTATCTCACCAGTGAATGAATAAGAACAATTTTCGCCTGGCCATTTTCTAGCCGGCGCTAATGGGTTAAATACTTAAGGACAAATAATTACCTTTGTTATAAACAAAAGAGAAAAAGATAAATGTAAATTATCAATCAATTTGATAATTGATTTATTCTGCCTTCCATTATTGTTTAAAAACCATTATTACTTCACTGTGACTATGTAAACATCACTAATTATAGTTAAGGAGCAACTATTCTACATTTGCAAATAATGTTAATTTAATGCTGTAGCAAGTGTACCACATGCAAGGAAACAGCAATACTATATTTAAAAAAATAACTGAATAAATTGGTTCCTTTTTGTAATGTTGCATAAACTGTCATTAGACCTCCAAAAAAGAATACAAATACATAAAAGTTATTGCTAAACGAAATTTTAAAATTTAGATCCTTGCAATAAACTGCAAGATCTACTCAAAAGGACTAAATATTACAATATAAACCCAAATGCTGAAAAAGTTAAGTTAAAAAACTTCAATTATATTTTATAGCACAAAATATTTATGAAGCATGTACAGGCGACTCCCGAGATTCGACAGTTCGAGATTCGACAAAATCGAGATTTTGACGCAGTCGATCGAATTGGGAGCTAGTTTACGCGAAGTAATTTTCGTCCCGACCAACCACACGAGATTTAGTTTCAGTGTAGACATAGTTATTTCTGCTCTAATTGTTTGAATTTGTGCTGATTTCACTCTTTTTTCTGTTCATATTTTATTTAAATTTATTTATTTTAATGATTTATTTATAAATTTATCACTTGACATGATATCTAAAAGGAAATGCAATAGTGATAATGCAAGTGAATAAAATAAAAGTGTGTGGTTCAACTATCAGCATGTATAGATAGATGTATGCAGGGATTTGCAGCAGACGGCCCGCTCTGGCTTGCGCAAGTCATTTGTAACAAATGACTAGCGCGAACTGAGACGTGGGAACGTTTCCCCCGATTATAACATGCAAGTCTATGGAAAATGGGTGTTCGACATTCGACAATTCGAGATTTGACCACGTTTTCAGGAACGCATCCCTGTCGAATCTCGGGAGTCGCCTGTATTTTTAACCACTCATCTGGGTATGCCGTGTATAGACGTCATGGCCGGACGCACCGTTGTTGGGTATGACGGATTTAGACGTCATGGCATTTTTAATGCTGATTGCTATGGGTATGCCAGGATTTTCCGTCCCGTAGCATCTCGCACTTATAGATGGGTTCTTCTAGTTTCGTCCTACCTACCACAGATGGCCTTGTCTTCCTTTTTCTTTGAGAAGCAGGTCTTCATAAGGGAGCTCTGTATATGCGTTGCGGGTTGCATTTCTGATTACGCCACTTCTTCAATGACCGTTTATGACACTCGGGGTTTTTTCACACTCCCTTGCGAAAACTCACACTTTTCTCTGCATGCACTTTTCTCTCAAGAGTAATCCTGCTATTTATGAATGTTTTTCCTGCTAGTAATCCTAACGGTATATGTGAAAAACAAATGTATATGGAAGGCTCAGTTTGCTTCTGAGAATTGAAAGAGACGTTTCGTTTCTAAGAGAAGCATTTTTATCAGTTACGCTGTTTTATATTTGCGGAAACTGAATGATATTTAACTTTATCAATTTAATTACCCACTGTGGGTGGGACTTGATAAAAAGAACTACCCAGTTGAGTGGTTAAGACATCTCTTACTATAAGTTGTTAAAAAGAGCATAAAAATGCAGTCATATGTGAGCCGCAGAAAGATCCAAGCGAAGAAGAGTGGAGAGAAGTTAAGAAGAAGTCCAGGGGAGGGAAATCAGTGGAAAACGATATTCCTGAAAGTGCCTTGTGTACGCATAATGGGCGATTCGATGATTCGTTACGCGGGAAATGAATGCAGAAGGGATGGTGCTATAGTGGAATGTTTTCCAAGAATAAGAACGGAGCAGTTAGAGAGGAAAATTGAGGGTTTGGGTGTGAATAGAAGTGAAGAGGTAGTGGTTCTTCATGTGGGATCAAATGACATTAAGAGTGCTAAAACTGGCGACCACGCTGTTGGCCTGGTGTGGGATATGTGCACCGCAGCGAAGAAAAAGTTTAAAAGGGTGAAAAATGTGGTGAGTGGTATAATAAGAAGAAGAGACATGCCAAACAGAAGGGTGGACAACATAAATGAGGCCATACACTGGGTGTGAGAAACAGGGGATGTGTTTCGTGGATCCTAACTGTTGGATAGGACGAAACGATCTGATGCGGGACGGACTGCATCTGAACAGACGTGGAAGCGTTAAATTTGAAAGACTACTTAGTGATGTTGTTCGATCCTTCAAAACGGGAAACTAGAAGGAGCACTTGGAGGTAAACTCAAGCAAGATGGAGTGAAAGATGAGCGTGGCTTGGGGAAAAGGGCTGCAAGGAACAATGACGCAGTAAAAAAGTAGTTCATGGGAGGGAGAGGACACTCAGACTTTTGCAGATGAACTGTAGGAGCATAGTTAATAAAACGTTAGAGCTCAGCTCGCTCATTGAAATACATATGCCTGACGTAGTTATTGGGACCAAGTCTTGGTTAAGGGAAGATATAAGCAGCAACGAAATATTTCCAATAGGCTTTAATATTTACAGAAGAGATAGAGGCACTAAGGGCGGCGGTGTAGTCGTGTGGGTGAGAGACGACATTTGCGTTAATATACATTCTAGTAATGGAAAAAAGTTTGAGGTTATAGCTGCATATAGACCTCCAGGAGATGAAACAGCAGTCCTATAGAGCATTCCACCTTAAAGTTTCAGTACGGTTTCAAACGGCATCGTTTCTCCTGTCTCCTGCAGACTTAAAAATCCAATCATCCCCTCCGTCTCTACGACACCAGGATTGACAAATCTCACTAATAATTTAAAGTTGCATTAAAATAAAAATACAGAATTTCTAATTGCGCTATTTTTAACACAGAATCTGATGATATGTTTTTAAATAAAAACTAAAAATTATATTCTATAGAAAATGCGATAAACAATATTTGACCTGAAATGGACATTTTATGGTCACGTTTGTTTCAATCGATGATATATACGTTCTGTTTTAAAGTAATGTAATGCAATCTTTTGCATTAGGTTCACGAAATTTTAAGGATCGTAATGGTGCTACTGAAAGTTTAATAAATTGATTTTAAATATTTGTTTTCTGCATTTAATTATAAAAGTTCCTTTTGCGTGTTCCAGTCTGATTTGAAAAAGTTTGTCTGTGAGAAACTTTTTTATTTATAAAGATACTTTCATAGTCCAAGCGAGAAAGTTGTAGGTAAATGTTTAAAGTTATTTTTGGTGCACCCAGATGTGGGGTTGAGTCTCCAAGGGGAGGGTGAACAATGCAAAAGTTTTATTGCGGTCCGGTCAAAGGTTGGCCCGCTCTTCCCTCAGTTACGACTCAGCAGTTGAACTATCTTGTGCTTTCGTCATTTTGTCTGCTCATAAGTTTGCAGACAAGTACTTACAAATTTTGCCAGTTTTATTGTGTATTGCAAATTAGTTGTTTTAACAATTCTTCAAAATGTTTTCAAACTGAAGTGTGTAATACAGTTCAAATGTAGAAATACATTGTGTTTGCAGGTTTTATGTTTATAGTGTCCCCTTTTTAAAAATACTGTGTATGTACATCAGACGTTGATTATCCCCGAACATATTTTCATATTGATATTGTGGTTTTTGTGAGAAAATGGATGTCTCAATGAGGAAAAGAAAGCAAGGTGACTTCAGAAAAACAAACAATATTGAATGTTCTTAGTAGTTGCCTCAATGAGTCTAATGAAAGCCTGTCATCTGCTGTTAGTAGGAGGAGCAAGCTATGTGGTATGTCTCAGAGGACAATTCACAAAATTAAAAAAGAAGCAAATGAATTTGTAATGCCGGGCAGGTAAAAATTTCCTCAACTGCACTTAATTTCCGTTATGTATAGTGATCAGCATAAAATAATCCAGTTATTGTTTTTACTTAGGGATTTTGTGAGCAATTATTCTCGTACAAACAGGCTTAACTACTTTCCTCTGATCACATTACATATAATCATAGTATATGCGAGGAAGTAAATCCAAAAATAAGATGTGAACACAGTGTACCTCCAAACTCGCATTTATCCAATTAACTACGCTACAATTTTGTTAAATACCAATTTACATTGTTTGGGTGCTTTTTCTGCAAATTAGGTTAGAATATAAAATGAGTACCTATTTTAAAACGCCTGACAACTTTTATTCTATACATTTTTCTCTAAACGAAATATTTATCGTGTTATACATAAAAATGCAAATGGCAACTACAATGCTAATTTATTATTTACAAAGTAACCTATACATTTTTTTAAATATGTACTACTTAAACTTATATTTATGATTTCAATAGCTATTCAAATGAAATAATTTTTTATTGGGAAAATATATTTTTAAATTTTAGGCAGTTTACGGCATAATATATCTTGCTGTTGTTAAGGAAACGTTATTTAACATAATAAACCCCTCAATCACGTAAGACATTTAAATCAAACTAATCCCCCAGGTCGAAGAACATTTAACCCCTTAACTGGAGAATTAATTTGTCTTATCTTTCAGCTGGTGGGGAATTATTCCGTTCTTTCAAATAATTTGAATTTGACTTCTTCTTGATCTATTTGTTATGATATGATGTTCTGTGAAGTTGGTAATGGATATTTTACAATATTAACAAACTTACGACATTTGAAAATTTATAAAATTTCAATTTTTTCTTTAATTAATTATTTGTTAAAAAATTATCACATATTTATCAAGAGTGATTTTTCCAATTATAAAACACTAGCAGAATTTCCCATTGAATTTCAATGGATTTAGTGAAGCTACTACAGCACAACATACAAACTCTTTAAAATACCTATATAGTAGATACTTTTTAAATTACAATTAGCTTTTCTTAACAATTAATCATATTTGCTTGTAACAATCCATTTCCGAGCCTACTGCATTCAAATATAACGATATTTTTATTTCCTATCATATTACTTTCACCAAATCCAGCTTCATTTCTTGTGTAATTATGCCTCGCTGAAATATTTACTTTTATGTCTTGTAAGCAAGAAACCCATGAAAAAGCAACGTATAGCTGTCCATGATTGAACACTGACTCCGGCAATTGTACACCAGATACGTGAGCTTATTTACGTTAATAAACATTATAATGTAAAATATAATGATGTTACTTACAAAAAATGTAAGATTCCAGTATTCAATAGACGAAAGAAGGTTCAATTATTTTCATCAATCGTTATAAACGCTTCCTGAATAATAATCAGTATCTATTTACGTTGTTATCCATAAACATCGATTGTTTCGTTGCTTAAACAAAAGTGCGAATTGAATAACGCTAAACTTTCGTCTATTTGTAAACTTCATTGAAGCTAATTGAATCGGAGGTAACAATGACGGCCGCCTTGATTACGCCCGGAAAGAGTACGAAAAATCCACAAAATTTCGAAAAAAATACCGTATTTCTGAAAACTTCGACCGTGTAACATGTAAACTTCGCAGGAATAAGATAGGATAGAGTTTTATTCATCAAATAAAGCAAAAACGAAAAAAATCGGTCCATATTTACATATTTTTATGCTTGAAGGAAGAATACCTTGCAAGTCAAGAAATGGATTCATACGTGTTATCTTATGGAAAAATGTTAATCCCCTATATTGGCAGCACTGATTAATCCCGGTTGACCAAACCTTGACCATTCACTAAATAAATAAATACATTTTACTTGCCATAAGGACAATTTTTTTTACATTGTATTGGCATCGTTATTTATTTACACAATTCACAAAGTTAAATAGTATCCTCTTCATATTAACACCATCATTTTTAATATTTCACAGGTTTTAAATATTATCCTCTTTATATTCATTGACAGAGTAATACGCTTTATTTATAAAAAACATTTTTAACTCCCAATTAAAACGGTTTACATTTAAAATAGCTTTCAGTTGTGAAGAAAGTTTATTATATAGCATTTTACCAGCATAATCAGGACATTTCTCTAATAATTCAAGCCTGTGATGTTTCATATATAGAAACTCTTTATTTCTAGTATTATATTTATGAACATTTCCTAATTTGATTTTTTGCACATTTTGTGTTCTTTCGTATAAAATAGTGTTATACATATACAAAGAAGGGATAGTCATAATTTTTAGTTTTTTAAAATATTCCCTAGATGAGACTCTTAGTTTCACTAACAAGGGGAAGGCACTACTGACCCCCAACCGATTTGGCTTAAACTTCGTAGAGATAATGTCCATGACGTCCGATTAACAAAAATATATACATATCAGGGCCAATACCCAGCCGTTTTTATTTTATTAATAAAAATAAGTTATTATTTCCCTAGTCACTGCTTAGCTACCATACACGGTAACAGATCTTGCAAGAAGCGGTGCTGGCGTAGCGGTTAGCACGCTTGGTTGTAAATATCAAGATCAGTTGTTTGCGTCCTTGTTCCGAAACTTTTTTCATTTTTCCCCACATTTTCACTTTCCGCATTTTAAATGTCTATTTCTTAATAATGTTATATATTTTTATTTTTTAATAGTTAATACTCTTTATTTTTAATTGATGTGCAGTTTTGAAGAATTATTTGTAGCATACATAGCGGTTGGTTATCCTCGTCAATAAATTTTTCATTGTAAAGCGATTTATTAATTTGTCCTCCCCATGATTAAACAATGAAAAGAAACTTATTGTCTTGCACATATTGTTTCACAATCATGACATTGTCGAAAAATACTTTGAAAGCATTTGGAAAAGGATCAGAGAGGAGCGATTTCAAGTGCTACAAGATCGGTATTGCTTCTTTCATCAGAGCATTGTGAGCAATTTAACTAGTGTGTTTCGAAGTGTATTTTTAACATACTGCAGTTTTTGCTGTTTCAAAAATGGAATATACTGCTTCAACATCTTCAGTGGGGAATCCTATAACAAGCAAAAATGTTACATCTTTTACGTCTCCTCCTTTGGACGACGAAACAGCGAAAGATGTGCTGAACACCGCCATGCATTACTGCATGAAACTCCTCTGAAAAAATGGATTGATGTCGGATAAAGAAGTTCCCGAAAGTGAATGTGGCCGTAGTGTTGTAATGTCCCAAGAAATTTATACACGTGTTGTGGATATGCTTGGCGAGATGAACTTCCATGAAGATTGCAATCTGGTGGGGTCCGATGAAGTTGACGAAATGCACGGATATGAGGAAATCGAGTTGGCTTATATATACTACCATTGTGATTAGGAATTTTATTTAGAAATACATGGATATTTAACTTAAAGCAATATTAGGAAATAAGGTAATAAATACTTTAAATGCGGAAAGTGAAAATGTGGGAAAAAATTTAAAAAGTTTTGGAACAAGGATGCGAACAACAGATCCTGATATTTACAGCCAAGCGTGCTAACCGCTACGCCAGCGCCACTTCTTACGAGATCCGTTACTGTGTATGGTAGTTAAGCAGTGACACGGGAAATATTAACTTATTTTTATTAATAAAATAAAAACGGCTCTGTATTGGCCCTGATATGTATATATTTTCATTAATCGGACATCATGCACATTATCTCTACGATGTTTCAGCCAAATCGGTTGGGGTCAGTATTGCCTTCCCCTTGTAAGTTAGGATGTAAGGAAGAATCATACCAAATTTGGTTATTCTAGCTTTTACCATTAAGGAGGAGTTCCATGAACAAACACACACACAAATACACACTTCAAAATATATTATAGTAGTAAAACATTTAAAATATTTTTTAATTTTTCTACTATTTTGACATTTTCGCATGGGTAGGTAACTTTACATCACAAGATAAAGGACTACCTAAGACTGATTTAGACAATTGAACGCTAGCACAGAAAAAACAAGTTAGGAAAGTGTACAACGTATCACAAATGGGCGCGTTTCATGCAATGGAGTATTAGAAAGCAATTATATACCTGTACGTAAGGGAAATAGCGTTTTAAAGTCCTTCTCTTCATCATAAATAATCCATTTTCTTCCTATTTAATAGTATTACATGCTGTTACATGCACACATAAGGAAATTAAACGTTTGTTTGGGAGATTGTTTATGATAGCAACAATGAAGAAGTAACCATGCAAGAAATTTTCAAAGTTCAACTCGATTTAAGACGTTTTTGTTTGATTTTCTCAATAAAGGCTACTTCTACGATAAAAATGTATAGGAAAGAAACTACTCTTCTTTACCAGTTCTACAACTTTTATTTGAAAAATATTTTGATATGAGCAATACTTTACGAGATATGACGAAAATTTAATTTTTTGTCACCAGTAAAGTGGTACCCCTGATTGGCGTACGTGATTCGTTTGTGCGATTTTCTTATTATATTTGATAGAAAGTCCTTAATATCAAATTTCATAAAAATCCGTTCAGTAGAAGCCGAGAACGAACATGCGGACGGACGGACGGACCGACCGACTGACGATAATAGGCGCTCACGCTGTAAGCGAAACGCGCCTAATAAATCTGAGTGCATAGGGAAAACAAGGACACTTAAACTTCTTTTAAGCTCCTTTTTTCACTTTTATGAAGGTTTCGGGACCGCCGGAGTGTTTGGGGCACTATAGCAGCCACGTGTGCAACACGCTTGCGGTACGTAGTGAGAGAAATTTTACTACGCAGTACTTTTGTTTTGGTTTAGAAAATCGTGTATTATGACAAAAATTGTAACAATAGCATTTACTTAAAAAGTTACATAAAGGAAATTTAAGTTACCAGACTTTTGCTGGCGTTAGGGTAGTGAGAGGTGGCAACATCGCACGCCATTTACCCAATACTGACACTTACAGATGGAATGCTCCATAGATTGGCTAATTGAGATAACATGTAGTGAAGAGGTGCTCAGGAAGTCAACAATAATTGTGGGTGACCTCAATCTACCCCAGGTAGATTGGAAAGGATGGACCACGGGAGGGGATGAAGGTCAAAGATGGGTAAACGACCTTACTAGGCTGGGGGGGTTTATCCAGGTAGTAGACAGCCCAACGAGAGGAGAAAACATCTTAGATGTGTACTTGGTAAGGCCTAGCGAATTAGTCTCGGGAACGGAAACTCTTGATGATATAAGCGACCATAGGGCAGTTACTATCGACATTATGTGGGAACAGTCCAGCAAAATTAAGGAGAAGCCATCACATTACATCACAATGCAGATACTTTAGGCTTCGAGAATATCTAGTGGAGTTCGCGGAATGGGTGGGCAATTGACAAAGTGTAAACCACAAATGGGAGAATTTTAAGAATATATTATCCTATGGTATTGAGAAATTTGTACCAATCAAAATCTTGAAGGGAAATCCTGACCCAGAATACTACAATGTTAAAATAAGAAAGCTGAAGAGAAAGGCTAGGAAGTTATATCACAATAAATGTAAAGAAGAGAAACACAGAGAAATACAAAGAGATCTGTAGGGAGCTTTCAAGGAGAATGAGAAGGCGAAAGAGAAATTTTTATGCAATTCCCTAAATAGTCAAGGTTGGGGTAACTTATTTAAATGTATACGGAGGAGGCAAAAGGGTTGCGACGAGTTAGATAATACAGTATTAAATACAGTAAATACAGTTGTGCCAGGCCTCCGTCGTGAGCAGACATGCCTTCACTTTTGCTCCTGCTGCTGCGCTGTTACCTGCCGTATCCCGTAGTATAGCTGTCTTTGGCTTGCTGTAGCTATAGCTTAAGTACCTTTAGTTATATTATAATTTAGTTTATTATTATTATCTTTTTCATGTCTTAGATTATTAGTCTTAATTGAAATCTTTATTCGGAGAATATCCGGAGTCCACGTATTTATTTGTAGTTTATTCTTAGTACTCCTACTTATAATCTCTCACATTTCCAAATTAAAATAGATACTTTCATATTCTTATCTAATATTTAACTAACCTGATTAATTTAAGACTAATTTAGTTTCAACTTCGTTTTTTATTTTTTACACTAGTGAATGTGTGCTTGCATTCTGCAAGCATGTTCTCACATTAATGTAAAGAATGAAAGCCGACAATTAATTTTCAAACACATAATTTTGCACCTGTGCATCTAATTACGTGTATTTTTTTTGGATAATATTCGTGTAAAAACAACCCTAAAAATGTACAAATATAAACATTTTATAGGTTCTCATCATCCATTTTGAACACCTCATATTTGCTCTAAATATCATCGATGTAGCACCTCTAGAAATGCATATATATATGAATTTAATTGTATAAATTTTATGAATTTTTAACATCCACAATTACAAACCTTCCTAAAAATTTTAATATTAGTTACCACTGAAGCATCATTCCCTCCCTAGGTTAAAATATTCATCTTCTGCACCTTCAGAAAGTACATAAACATTAGTCAAATTGTTTAATATTTAAGAAATTTTTACGGCTGAACGAACAAAAATTTTCAAATTTCTATATTCCTGCTTACGTAATTTGGTAAATTCTACGGTTAGAAAAAATTTCAGCATTGTAGTCCATATAGAAATACCTAAACCACAAAATGTTCACCCCTAATAAATGGAATTTGAGCAATTTTTTATTTTATCTTGGGTTACAAAGAAATTTATATATTTGTGCAAAATTTCAAGTCTCTAGGTAATATGGAGCTGCCTCATAAATTTGTTCTCCAATGGAACAATACTGCGCAAAACAGCCCCAAAAATAGGGATTATTACAATATCGGAATTCCTTCATTAGGCAAAGTTGAACATTAAAGGCATTAAAATATATGCCTCTGATTCCCATTAAAAGCTTAGCCCATATGAAAGCATTAAGCCTGTTGCTAGGAAGCCTATTGTTGGACCCAGAAAAATTACCACTTTTTCGCAATAAAAACTATAAATTTAAGCTAATTCTACTCGGATTTGAATTCTGTCTTCAAAAATATGAAATTACAATTTATATCCAATCCGATACTTCAAGTTTCGACTTCGTATCTTGACAGGAAGTAATTTTAAAATGCAAATATAAAACCTCTACACCAATTTACATGTTTTCTTATGGGCAAAAAATGGGGCAAAAAGGGGTCAAAATAGCCCTTCAAAATAGTAATTTCGACAGTTTCGTATTTTTTCCTTCGGTTGTGACCAAAAACCTATAATCCTACCAAATTTCAAGTTTCTGGCACATCTGGAAGTGCCTCATAATTTTGTATCCTCATATATCTATAATATATAGATGCTTCTTACACATGATATCTATAATATAAAGACGCTTCTTACACATGATATATATATATATCATATATATATATATATATATAGGAGGATACAAAATTATGAGGCACTTCCAGATGTGCCAGAAACTTGAAATTTGGTAGGATTATAGGTTTTTGGTCAAAACCGAAGGAAAAAATCCGAAATTGGCAAAATTCCTATTTTGAGGGGCTATTTTGGCCCCTTTTTGCCCCATTTTTTGCCCATAAGAAAGCATGTAAATTGGTGCAGAGGTTTTTATATTTGCATTTTAAAATTACTTCCCATCAAGATACGAACTCGAGGCTTAAACTGTCGGATACGATATAAATTGTAGTTTCTTATTTTTGAAGACGGAATGCAAATCCGAGTAGAATTAACGTAAATTTATAGTTTTTATCTCAAAAAAGTAGTAATTTTTCTGGGTCTTACAATAGGTTTCCTTGGTAACAAGCTCTATCCTTTCATATGGGTAAGCCTTTAATGGGAATCAGAGGCTTATATTTTAATGCAGTTAATGTTAAACTACACCTAATGAATGAAATCCAATATTGATATAATCCTCATTTTTGGGGCTGTTTTGCACATTATTGCCCAATTCGAGAACAAAAAAGGCGATGCCGCTTCGTAGGAACCAGAGACTTGAAATTTGGCACGGTTATAGAAATTTCATTGCAACCTAAGATAAAATTATAAAATTACAAAGTTCTCATTTTTAAGGGGCGGCTTTGCCGCTTTTCGGACCCATGCAAGAACAAAAAATGCGAGGCAGCTGCATAGGATCTAGAGACTTCAAATTTGGCACGATTATAGGATTTTCATAGCAAACTAAGATAAAATTGTAAAATTGCAAAAATTCCAATTTTTAATGTGTGGTTTTGCCCCTTTTCGGCCCCATACGAGTGTAATAATTATAAGGCACTTCTTAATGAGATACAAACTTGAAATTTGGCAGAATTATGGGTTTTTAGTTACAACAGATGGAAAAAATCTGAGAGTGTAATAACTCATAATGTTAGTGGCTGTTTTGCTCCACTATTGCCCTATACGAGGATTAAAATTATAAGGCACTTCTAAATGAGCAACTAACTCCAATTTGACATGGTTATATGATTATGTACACCATCGATAGGGTATAATTTGAATTTGCAAAAAGGTTAAAATTTGAAAATGCTTGCAGAATGCAAGCACATATAATAACTAGTATTACATATATATATATGAGGATACAAAATTATGAGGCATTTCCAGATGTGCCAGAAACTTGAAATTTGGTAGGATTATAGGTTTTTGGTTACAACCGGAGGAAAAAATCCGAAACTGTCGAAATTACTATATTGAAGGGCTATTTTGGCCCCTTTTTGCCCCATTTTTTGCCCATAAGAAAACATGTAAATTGATGTAGAGGTTTTTATATTTGCATTTTAAAATTACTTCCCGTCAGGATACGAACTCGAGACTTAAACTGTCGGATAGGATATAAATTGTAGTTTCTTATTTTTGAAGACAGAATTCAAATCCGAGTAGAATTACCCTAATTTTATAGTTTTTATCTAAAAAAATTGCTAATTTTTCTGGGTCTAACAATATGCTTCCTTGGTAACAAGCTCTTTCCTTTCATATGGGTAAGCTTTTACCGTATATGACCGAATATAGCCCCCCTGTTTTTGGCCAAAAGCGAAGTGCAAAAGTTGGGGGGGGGGCTATTTTCGGGCACTAAAAATTAGGTGGGTACAAACAAGTGTGCAAAGCTTCAATAATGATGAATTTCATTCGAGTCAGTAAGTGTTTCTATCCATTGTAAGACTAAACTACTCGGGTTGCGAATATTTATTTGCAAGGCTGATTGACGTCACCATATAGGAAGGATTTTTCTATTACCTGATCGCTCTCATTATTGTCAAATTGCAAGTTTTACCGTATTTGCTCGTGTAAGCCGAGACCTCGTGTATTCCGCGCACCCCGGTTTTTGGGCCAGCTCTAGGGAAAAAAATGTATTTGAGCCGAAAAAGGGTTTTTTAAATCACCAATTCCTATTTCTCAAAAATGCTACGCTCAAGTTAAGCATCTTCACACTCCTACGTGATGAATTTATTGGGTGATCTCTCTATATCGGTACTAGCAGAAATCTCCTCGGTAGTCCTCTTTTGTTAAACACATAACTGTTTTTGTGGTCACATTGGTCATGTTCGCAGAAATCGCTCCGGGAGCGATCATTCTGCTGTACGTAATTTTCCAGCCATATGGTCACTGATCCCTACCGTAGCGGTCGTCATTTTATTGGCGAACTAAAATTATGATCAGTGATCACGGTGGCTATGACTTTCATAGACGTATCATAGAATAAAGGAAGCACGCCGTATCTGAACATGGTAGGCGTCATCTGCCGTGAGAACAAAACCCACACCAACCCAAACTGGTCGCGCATACGCCGTGGCCTCCGTGACGATTGTAGCAGAAAGCCGTCGAGTTTGGGGAGCACCCATTAATAAACTTAAAACTCATTAAAAATTTTTATACAATGAATGAAAATGACTAAATACACCGAAATTTAGAAATAGAATAATAGATGCGGCATGGGTGCTAGCTTAACGTATATTTGTTTACCGACACGACATTTTGGGAAAAAAGGTGAGCGGCAAATAAAAGAATTCGTGTAAGACACGCACCCCCTCTTTTCCACCAGCGTTTTGGGAAAAAAGGTGCGCAGCTTACACGAGCAAATACGGTAATACCAACAAAATTAACCTTGCCCGAGAATGGACTAATTGCCTGGCTAAGCTCGAATTGTTAATTACACAAACGAAAGATAGATCGAAATATGAGCAAAGTGCGAATTTATATTGCTGCATAAATTGGTGTTATTTTGACTTGCTAATATTGCTGCATTAATTAGTATGTTATTTCGACCTTTTAAAGTTTATTTTTACTCCCTAAAAATGTATTTTTGTTCAATTCCTTGTCAAATATCTCTCTCGTTAGTATACCCTCTGAATTCTGAGGAACAAATCTGAAAACCTTAAAATTCCAATTAGCATGGCGTTTTATCACTCGCTAATTGGTACTTTTTTATTAAATGAGTGCAAGTTTGATATTTCTTCAAATTATACAACATGTTTCATGACATTAAAGTCCTAAAAATAATCGTCCTTTCAGGGTATTAAAATATTTTCTAGATTTGTGTGAGAAAAATGGGTAGGGGGGCTATATTCGGGGGGGGGGGGGGGGCTATATTCGGTCAAATACGGTAATTCTTTTTGTGGCCTGCTAAGCCAAATAGCTAAAAACAAACTTCAAACTTTAATTCAGTATTTAATCTCCTACTATATGAATTTGCTAATGGTGAAGCCATCTTGATCGATGACAAATGCGAATAACTCGGTAAAGAATTGAGATAGAAACTCTAAATCTGTCATGAATACTCGACTCTCATATTTTAAGGTGATGATAAAAAAAATCTTGGAAAAAGGCTGGGTTCGACTCCAAGGTAAACATTTCTATTTCCCATAAGATAACATGTAAAAATCGACTTTTCGACGTGGAGGCTTTTCTTTTTATTGCGATTAAAATTAGAAAGAATTAACCTACAATCTTCGGATATGAACCATTTTGAAGAAAACATTATAGTTTCTTCTGTTCATCTTTTCCCACATACAGTTCGAAATCGCTGATGTTAAACGTTTAATTCACATATTTTCAGGTCTTTCCATTTTAACGAAATGCAGCCTTGCCTACCAATTACATTGTTATTTCAATCCTTATGGGTATAAGAGTTCTTTCAATGATTTTAATATGAGAGAAGGGGAGGGAGGAAGAGGAAGGGCAGGAGAGAAAGTGAGAGGGAAAGAGACAACAATTTTAAGTTTAACTATAGATAACTCGCCGTGCGGAGCAGTATGCAACGTTGTTTCGAGAATGTGGAAGAAACTCGAACTAATACACAATTGGTTTTGTTTGTTTATTTTGACAACGAAGACGTAGGTATTTAAAGAATCACATCAGTTAGAGAAATATCTTTTACTGTGTTGAATTATCTAGAACTCAGTAAGTACATTACAAATATAGCATATACAGGGGGTGAGAAAGGAAGGAGGAGAGAAGAAATTATTTTTTTAAGTTTAACTAAAGAGAAGTCGCCACAAGGAGCGAGGCACAGGATTAGGCGCCAGAGGTGCCAGGGTCGGAGCCCCTAATAATATAATAATTAAAATCATAGTAGTATAACCTCTTCTGGTGAAATGTTAATGCTAGTAAATTATTTTTGCTTGATTTTCACTAATATGCTACCACTGAATCTCAATAAAACATTCAATATAAAAAATTATCCAGCCTGCCAAAGGACTCGCATTCTTTTATTCGGCTCACTGATGGATTCACGTCTATGAATGTGGCCCACCATGCAGAAAAGGCTGCCGACCCTGGTGTTAGTTGGCATCTTTCTGGAGAAAATCCGAGCTGTATGCCATCAGGGAAAATCATTATTTGCAATAGCACACTCCCATTATGGAAAAAATTGGTACAACATACATTGTACAAACTTTCTCATTTACTAATGCATCGTTTAGCTATCTTTATAAAATAAAAATCGTATCAACCGGTTTTCAGAAAATCCAATTTTTGTTATTCATTCACTGAGAAAAATGAAATATGTAATATTAACAGCACATTTATAAGAATCATATTTCTTTTAAGGCTTTGCCAGCATCCAATGGGATGACACCTGTATTTTTAATAAATAAAATCTTAAAATCAGTTTTAGAATGATTTTGCTTTGCAGACCAGTTTTACATAGATAAGTAAAGATGCAAACTTCCCTCGAGAAGACGTACATATTACTAGCTGGCCCTATGAGGAGGACCTCAGAAAAGTGTACCTAGAGTGAAGATTACACAATTATTTTTGCAATATCCAAAAAAATATCAAACTGAAAGATATAACAAGTGCCAAATTTTGTTCGTTTTTAACCCATCTGAATGTTACATTGTATTTCACTAGAATGTCAGCAACATAGCTGTATTAATTCATAAGAGAAAAATCGGTACAACACACGTTGTACAAACTTTCTCATATACTAATGCGTCGTTTAGTTATCTTTAGAAAATGAAAATCGTATCTGCCGGTTTTTAGAAAATCCAATTTTTGTTAAAGTTGCCCAAGAATAAACTAGCCTTATATTCATTCATTGAAAAAAATGAAATACGTAGTATTACTGCCGATGTATATTCAAGTAACTGTACGGAATTTGATCAAAATCGTTTGAGTCGTTTTTGAGAAAATCAAATTATTGTTACAGTTGTCTAGAATAAACAAGCCTTATAATCATTTTTTGAAAAATATGAACTATGCAGTATTTCTGCAGATGTAAACTCAAGTAATTGTACAAAATTTGAACAAAATCGTTAAAGCCGTTTTTGAGAAAATCAAAGTGTTGTTAAAAATGCATAGAATAAACTTTTCCTAATTATTGAGCAATGACAACCAAATATTCACTGCCTCTGCTCTGTATGATAAAATGCCAAAGTACAAGATTTCATTCAATTTTGCTATACCGTTTAGGCTCTAGAGCCAGTAACAGACAGACAGGATTGCAAAAACCACTTTTTCGGACTCAGCTACACCTAAAATGTATATTTCTGTAAAAATCTCGTGGTCGAATTTTTTCACAATTCAATATACTTCGTATATGAGAATGTAAAAAAAAGTTCTTTTTGGGGCTAAAGTAAAATTCAGTCTATGCAAGAGCCATCAAAATACCAAAATAATCCTTGGTTAAAAAATTAAGCATAACTACTGAAGTCCTCCAGATTTAATAAGATACATCCTTCTGTAGCCATGATGCACAAAAAAAACTTTTTAAAAATTAGTATTTATAGAAATGTCATTTTAAATGTTACCTGTGAAATTCACCTTGCCATACAAATCTTGCATGAGTGGAGCTTTCCCAAGTTTGAAAAGATGTGTACTCAGTGCATGAAGGCAGTATATAACCCTTGGCATATTTTTTTTATCATATACATCGGTGGTTTCCGGATGAAAGGTCTAAGAAAAATTTGAATGAAATATTATTATAATTAGAAATTTATTAATTTAAAGCATACAAGAAAACAATAAGTTACAATAGTTACCAATGGAAGTCCCACTGAAGCTAGAGATTTCAACCAATAGCTAATGTTATCAGTGTGTCTGAATTGAAGACCTGAAACCTTGAACCTTTTTTGCTCCAAGTCAAATATTTTAATCAAACATACAGTTTCAGGTGATATGAAATTTCCCAGTTTGGCAAGATAAACTCCATTTCTCAAATATTCCTCCAGTTCAGTTGTTGGTGGTAAATCCTCCTTTAAACAAACCTCCAGCCATCTGCAACAAAATATTACACCACAATTTATTGTGTTCCACCATTTCCATGCAGTATGGATAGGTGTAGGAGATTCTCCCTCCCTCTCTCTCTCCTTCCCATGTTATTCTTCCTATAGCTCTATCTCTCTCTAAAGGTAGCCTCTATGCAAGGTGAGGATAAGCAAATCTTGCTACCAAAATCATTTTTTATTGCTCTATTTTTGTGTTTTTAATTTAATTTTTCGTGATTTATAGAAGAAATTTTGTTCTTTAATAATTCTGAATTTTTAAATTACAAGTAAATTACTGAAATAGCATAATAACTTAAAACTCTGTTTTTTTGTTCTAGGTGAATCCGTTGAAAACGAATTCGTCAAAAGCAAATTTGTCGAACAATCAATTCATCGAAAGGCAAGTTTGTCAAAAGTTACAAGTTCGTTGAAAATCATTTGTAATTATTTTAAAGAAAAAATGTTAATGAAAATGATTTGCATTCAGACTGATTAATACAATCGAGTTTTAATGGAGGGAAAAAGCTTGAGATTTATACTAACACTTCAGAATACTTACAATTAGTTTTGAACATCAGTTGGAGTCATTACATGGTAAGGTTTGTAAAATTTTTAAAAATGAATTTATCAAATGGTGAATGGTAATTTTCATGTTTATATTATTCATTTATAGAAGTTTCAAGGGAAACAAAATCCTTGCAATACATTCAGCAAATTTATGGAAAATTAAAATACACAATTACTAAGTAATTATTCGTGCTTAATAAGTTGATATTACTTGTTTTTTATACTCTTGCAAATGGTTTTTAGAGAAATGTTGCTTTAACCCTTTCCCCTCGTATGTTGGGGGAGCCCCAACATTGTGAAAAATCGCGCAAGACAATTACTTTCGTTTACAGTGTTGTCAATTCACATGAATATGCATCCATAAAAGTGTTCGTGGCTCTCTGTAAATTTTTAAAAACATGCATCCCAGTCGTTTTCTGTCGTTCGTATGACATTTCGCCAGGTCGGTCGGTGCTTTGTAGTTCATCTTTTTGTCACTGAAGGCACTTATTTGAAATATAGCATTTTCCGATTTCAGGCGCATTAAAATAAAGGTATGTAGTATTAATTGTTTATTTAATGCCATTTATATATTCATTTTTGATTTTTATTGTTTTATTTATGTTTATATACCGTTTATATCATACAAGGCACTATATAGCTTCATAAAATACTATATATGATGTGTTATTGTATTTCAAGAGATTTTGAGCTCGAGTTTTTGGAACCGATTTTACTGTATAACATAGGTTCTTATGGGAAACATTGATTCATTTAACGTTGTTTCATTCAACGTCGCAAATTTCAGGAACGAATTAATGACGTTAATCGAGGCCATACTGTATTTGTGTGTGTGTGTGCGTGCGTGTGTTTATATATATACAGGTAGGCCTCGATTTACGATGCTTTATTATACGCCGTTTCACATTAACGCCCTTTTAAAATTATAAAGAAAAAAATATAAAAAATTTTTTTAAAAATACATGGTGATTCAAAAGTAGCTTGACAACTTTGAATGAATGTATATTTTTATTAATAGGAGTAACTTACTATTTTAAAACATGAGATTGCAGCAAAACAGAATCACTTATGGCGGTGGTATATAGAATTACGACTGGCAGGCTTGATGTGTTCTGCTACAATGTTACGTTTTAAAGCAGCTTGTATCGCCTATCTATAAAAATATACTTCCATCGAAAGTTGTAAAGCTACTTCAGAATCACTCTGTATATAAAAAGAAAATTTGGAAATGCAAGCGTAAACACAGCAGAGGAAATATGCGACGGTAGTGTCAGCGTCATTTACTTACTTCTCGTCCGCTAGTGTGCACGTGTTGTGAGCTGTGACTTAAATTTTAATACTTTCTTGTGTTCATTAGTGCCTTATTACTTTAAATAAATTGTGCACCCATGTCTTCTAAGCGGAGTGGTGAATCTGTGCCTGCACATGTTAAAAAAAGTCGCAAATCTCTAACGATTGAAGTGAAACTGGATGTTATTCGTCGTATGGAATCTGGTGAGCGGCGTTCAGAGGTGTGCAAGGCCTTAAACTTAGCACCTTCTACTGTTACGACCATTATGAATAATGCTGAGAAAATCAAGCAATCACATACAGCAATTGTTAATGTAAGTGTTTCTAGAACAACTTATTCAAGGAGTGAGATAATGGAGAAGACGGAGAAGTTGTTAGTGCTGTGGATAGACGATTTAAACCAAAATAACATTCCTGTAACACAGGCAGTGGTTATGGACAAGGAGGGGCTGGTTTTTCCGGTTCAAAAACTGGACCAGAATTCACAATGTGAAAATTACTGGTGAGGCGGCTAGCGCCGACATTGCAGGTGCTGAGGAATATCCACTCATATTCCAAAAGTTAATGGATGGAGGCAGCTACGCCCCTGACTTGGTCTTTAATGTTGATGAAACGGGGTTATACTGGAAGAAGATGCCTGGTAGGACGTACATAGCCTGTGAAGAGAGGTCTGCCCCTGGTTTTAAGGCTGCAAAAGATCGACTTATATTACTCCTGGGTGGTAATGCATCAGGCATGTTTAAGTTAAAGCCTATGTTAGTGTACCATTCTGAGAATCCACGTGTTATGAAGGGCATTGTGAAGACTCGACTTCCTGTTTTCTGGCGCTCTAATAAGAAGGCGTGGGTGACCCAAACCCTTTTTAGTGAATGGTACACTTCGTACTTTTGTCCAGAGGTGGCCCAATTTTGTGCAGCAAACAACTTGCCCAACAACGTTGTTTTAGTCCTCGACTATGCTCCAGGTCATCCAGCCAACCTTGAAGATATTCCTAACGACGTTCTGAATGTGAAGGTCATTTATTTGCCACCCAACATCACCTCACTGTTGCAGCCAATGGATCAGGGCGTTATTGCGACCTTCAAGGCGTACTATTTACATACCACCTTCAAAGGGATTGTTGTGGCAGTGCAAGCATCTGACTCAGTGACTGTGAGGGACTACTGGAGGTCCTACAGCATCCTTAAGGCCATTAGTAACATTGCTACAGCGTGGAAAGAAGTGTCACAATCATGCATGAATGGCGTTTGGAGGAAATTGTGGCCTGATGCGGTGTCTTACTTTCTTGAGTTTGAGCCAATTTCAGCAGTGGTTGAAGATGTCACTCGGATGGCTGAGGATGTTGGCCTTGACAAGGTTGACATTGATGATGTCAGTGAGTTGCTACAAAGCCATGGTGAGCCTCTTTCAAAGGAGGACTTAGAGGTGCTGACTGCACAACAGGCTAAACAGAACTCTACGGAGGAAGGGGAAGAGCAGGGGATTGTACCAATTAGAAGCCCCACCACAAATACAAACAGGCTGTGAAACTCTATGTGATAATGACCCAGACTGGGAACGCAGCTCTTCCATCCAAAGAGCTGTTACTAACATACTGAAGCCCTACTATAATATGTTAGAAGAGAGAAAGAGAAATACTCAGCAGACGTCATTACTGCAGTTATTTTCTAAGGACAAAGGACCTGCAGAACCACTCGACCCAGACGACCCTCCACCAGGCCCATCCCATTAATCCACCACCACTGTCAAAGAACATAACAAAGGGGGCAGACAGTGGCATTACTACATACTCCAAAGATGGCTCTACAGGACCGATGTAGTAAGTTAAATTTTTATTTTATTACTTAGATTTTATCTAAATATATTATTTATATCTCACAATTACAAAATAAAATGAAATATTTAAATAAAAAGCATTTATATTAATTCTTATGGTTCAATTTTCTTAGTGAAGGAACCTATCTCATTTAAATACATTATAATTATTCCTCGATTTATGCCGCTTCGGCTAACGACTCTGAGGTGGTGGAACGTAATCCCGGCGTAAATCGGGGCCTACCTGTGTGTGTGTGTGTGTGTGTGTGTGTATATATATATACTAGGTGTTGAAGGAAACCCAGTGAGCACTTACCAGAAGGAGAGCCGCTGGGGTGTTGGAGAGACAAATTTATAGAAGTTATTGGAGCTGTCGGGATGATCCCTTCATCAGCACAAGAGAGACACAACTGATATGGCAGTGACACTGGGGTGAAGGTGTGGGGGTGGAAGGGAAGGGAGTGTGGAAAGTTCGGGGATTGAATGATGCAGAAGGGGGAGGGGGGAGAGGGGAAAGAGAGGGTGGAAAGAAGGAAATATTAACGGATATTGAGGCCGGGAGGAGAGAAAGAGTTTAAGATTTGGATATGGGCCAGTTCCCATTGACGGAGTTGGGGGGCGGAAGCGTCGTCTGGGAGGGCACGAATGGCCCTCACCGTGAAACAAACATTGAAACTAAGATTATGATTATTTGCATGAATGGCCACAGGTAGCAGTCGTTTAAGACTGATGCTGTTATGATGGCCGTTCATGCAAATGTTGAGGAAACTGCTGGTAAGGCAAACGTAAAAGGCGGGGCATTGGGTGCAGATTAGTAGGTAGATGACGTTGCGGGTGGTACAGTTGGTAGGGGAAGTTATGGGGTAGGTGATGTTAGTGGTGGGGTTTGAGAATGAGTTGGAGGGTGGATTTATAGGGCATGTTAGGCATCGTGGTCTGCGGCAGGGGTGGGACCCTGCAGGGTGCAGAGGAGTGGGTGATGGGGGTTCTTTTCTCCACAAGATGTTGGCTAGGTTGGGAGATCTGCGGAAGGAGAGGATTGGGGGTGTGGGGAAGGAGACCTGGTTGGGGGAGGAAGTGAGGATTGGGTGGGCTGCCTTTAAGATGCTCTTTAGGGTATCGTGGATGCCGGGATAAAATGTGGTGATTAGCGTGAGTTGGGGGGTAGAGTCGGGGGTTGCGGGGCGGTTAGAGTGTAGGTTAGGGGCGACTGCCTGTCGGATTTGGTCCCAGATCAGGTCCGGCGGGTATCCGCGTTGGAGGAATGCATTTTCGAGATGGAGCAGTACTTGGAGAGTGAGTTTCTGTCAGAGCAGAGTCTCTGCCCTCGGCGGGTTAGGACGTAGGGGATTGAGGCTGTGGCGTGGAGGGGGTGGCAGCCGTGGAAGTGGAGATATTGAAGGCAGTTGGAGTGTTTTAAGTGAACTTTGGTGTGGATTTTGTTTTCTTGGATGGAGAGGTTGACATCCAAGAAGGTGATGCTGGAGGGGGAGGAGTGGTGAGTGAAGGAGAGCGTAGGTTGGGAAGAGAGGTGATGTAAAAAGGATTGGAGTGAGTCGGGTCCATGTGTCCAAAGAAGAAAAATGTCGTCAATATACCTCAGCCACAGGAGTGGTCTAGGTTGTATGTCGAGGAAACGTTCCTCCCATTCACCTAGGAAGACATTGGCGTAAGAGGGTGCCATGCGAGTGCCCATCACAGTACCTTTTATTTGTAGGTAGTGGCACCCTCCAAAGGTAAAGTTGTTCTTGTGGAGCACTATTTCCAACAGCTTCGTTAGGAAATGGGACGAGGGTCTTGCGTCAGGTGGTCTCAAGTCAAGAGCGCAGCTTCGTAAGGGGGTGCCAAATGGAAGTCTTATTATACACTTGACAAAATGTGGTTACAGTTTTGATCTCTTCTCAAGAGCCAACCTGAGGTTCAGCTGAAGGACCATGACTGTACCAAGTTATAGTTTAATGTGTGCAATATTAATTGGCTGCTTCTACTCTTTAAGCTCTGACTGTAATTTCTTTTATTTATCCCCGTTCCCAAAAATGTGTACACCCTATCAAATTGCATTAGTAGTGCAGAATTTTCATCCAAGTCATCAATAAAAAAGTAATTATTGACTTTATTGCTATCAAATCAAAAAAATCTACAATATACATTGTACAAACTTTCTCATATATTAATGCGTCGTTTAGTTATCTATTGAAAAATATGAACTATGTAGAATCATTATAAACATCAACTTAAATAACTATACAAAATTTGATGAAAATCGTATGAGGTTTTTTTTAGAAAATCCAATTGTTTTTAAAGTTGCCCAAGAATAAACTAGCCTTATATTAACTTTTTGAGAAATATGAAGTATGTAGTATTTTTGCAGACATTAACTCAAGTAACTGTACGAAATTTTATGAAAATCGTATTAGCCATTTTTGATAAAATCAAATTGTTGTTAAAGTTGCCTCGAATAAGATAGCCTCATATTCAGTTTTTGAGAAATATAAACTATGTAATATTGTTGTAAACTCAAATATGATCAGAATTGTTGGAGGCGTGTTTGAGAAAATCAAATTGTTGTTAAAATTGCCTAGGATAAACTGCCCTTCATTATTGAGCAATTTCAACCATTTCTTCATGGCTTCTATCCTGTATGATAAAATGCTTAAGTACGAGATATCATTCATTTTTACTTTACCGTTTAGGCTCTAGAGCTGCAAACAGTCAGACAGAGACAGACCCACAGACAGCATTGCAAAAACAACTTTTTCAGACACAGGTACACCTAAAACGCATATTTCCATCAAAATACCAAGATCGAATTTTTTCACGATTACAATACTTGCTCAGTATACTTCATGTATGAGAAACTAAAAGGGAGACGAAATAGCGTCAGAAATAATATAAAAATTAGAACTTTATGCACTAGATTTACAAAACATAATAGCTCAATCATATGAAAATGCTCCTAATAGTATAACCGGTAAATTTATTAATTTATTTTGCTGGTTCTACATCGAGATGGGTTGCACTCATAGAGGTCCTTAAGTTGATGTTGAATAAACATGGCACAACACGATGTTCATCAAGACCAAATGCAGTGAATTCATTGAGGTTACAATTGAAGCAAGTTTATAGGGTGTTAATAAAGTTAAAGAAGTGTGTTTCTGTTGTAATGTTTTTCGTTAATGCTTTCATTTATAAGTATTTCGACTGCGAGGTAATTTGTCCTTCTGATGTAACAAAAAAATCTGCAAACTCAGCGCGTATGCATTTGTAATGTGCTGACGATTTCCGTGCTACGCTTCGCAAGGGGAGACATGAAGACGTAGGTTCATTATCCATTCTCCACAAACCTGGAATTACGTTGCCTTTATCAGTATCGAAAGGATCAAAAGTTCCACTTGGCGTATATATTGATTGTGCAGCAGCATTCCTCCTTAAAAAGTTATGCAAATGAACAAAAGCTAAAACCAATGATGTTGCTTTGTCCTCATTCAAAAGCATGGGTTTTCGCAGCACTCTAAATACAGAGGCAAGTATGCCAAAGGCATTTTCAACAACAATATGTGCTCTTGATATTCGATAGTTAAAGATTCTTTCAAATGTTCCCTTTATCTGATATCCACTGAAAGATTTTAAAATGTATTTGAGTAATGGGAACGCATCGTCAGCAACAAATACAAATGGTACTACTTTGTTTCTTTCAGGAAGAGTTTCATCATGTGGAAGGTTTAAACAATTACTTTCCATTTTTTTGTACGAAGAAGTATTTTTTAAAACTCCTCCATCAGATATTCGTCCTTGACATTCCACATTAACGAAAATGAACTTAAAATTTGCATCTACAATAGCTAACAGTACCACACTGAATGTTCCCTTATAGTTATAAAATTCACTTCCACTGTTGAAAGGAGCTTGCAGTACAATGTGCTTCCCATCAAGAGCTCCTACACAATGTGGGAAACTTAATTTTTCTTTAAATACTTTTTCAATTTCTAGCCAGTCTGCCACAGATGATAGAAACTGAAACAAAATCGTATAAGGTTTTAATCAGAGCTGCAAACCACTTCAAAATTTGGGAGTGGTTTGGTTCGTGGTTCGGTTCTAAATTTTTGGAAGTGGTTCGATTCATGGTTCGGTTCAGACGAGAATTTTGACAAGTGGTTTGGTTTGCGGTTCAGTTCGGTTCAACTAAATTAATCATTTAAAATACTATTCAGAAATAATTTATCCAATATAAACATTACACATTCAGTATCAATCTGTAAGTAAATCAATCAGCAGTCATTATTATTTTAAATGAAAGAAGAATTTATTTAAAGAAAGGAAAAATTTATATTTTAAATATATTACAATCTCAAATGGTATTTTTGATCCTAACATGATTTTTATGTTCATTGTTGTTTACATATCAATTAAAAATTCTCTGAATGTATTCACTTCAAATTCATTTACCAACATAAACAATCATACATAATCAGAAAGAAAATTAGCCTCTAGCTTAAACCGCTTTTGAGATTATCCCTGGATGGACAGACAAACCGAAAACATAAAAGTGTTTTAAGGAAATAATTAAAAATCAAAGAAAATTAGTTCCTCGAGCATTTTATTTCTTTTTCTTACCTGTAATACAATTATTTAGAGGAAAAAGATTTATAACAAGGGTCTTACCTCCCGTCTCCCAATATTTAACCTTTTTAGTTCTACCACCCGCACTTGCCTTTATTTTCCTTATTCCCACACACATACCCATTGCCGCATTGATAATTTCCTCCCTCCTCTCTCTGAGGTTTACCCTCTCCCCGTCTTCCACAAGGCCTTTCTTTTTAGTCCTTCCCTCGTCTTTCCCCAAACCCTCCCAAGATGGTCTCCCACCTCCAGCCTTTCCTTTCCCCTCCCCCTTTACAACCTACCCCCCACAGTAACCCTCTGTGAGATAGGTCCCTCCTTTCCCTCCCCTCCATTCCTTTCAGTCTTACAAACTACCCCCCCCCTCTCTACCCATTTTTCTCTGTATATACTTTCTATTCTCACCATATCTGCACCTGATGATAACATTGTAATGTCGAAACCCGGATTGTAAGAGAAATAAAAACAATGGAGGTTACAAACCTCTGGTTCATAACAAATAAAATAAAAAATGTTCGCTATATTTATCACAGGTCTAGGAAAATTCACCGACCACAATTCACCAAAATACAATTCATCAACTAGGAAAATTCTTTTCCATAAGCCCTTATTAAGATTTTCTTGATTGAATGATAGATTTAATTATTGAATTAGACAGTTTCTTGCTTTCCAATGGCGATGATGCATGGCGTCTCAATTTTTCCAACTTTCAATAATAAATTTATGTAAATAAAATATTTTAAATTAGTTAATTGGCAAAAAAATATGGAATAAAATATTACTCCGAATTATTATATAATAAATTCAAAAAGACACTTTTAGCTTGATTACAAACATATTATATATTGCTAATTTTTCTCTTTTGTCAACTTAGAAAAGTAATCAAAAAATCAATATGATAGTAAAATTACTTTACAAGAATAATTTAAAATTATTCGACAGTTCAGGCCAGATTATTCAATATACAAAGTGCGGACACTTATTTTTCAAAACAAATGATTATAAAATGTAGAGTGACCCTCTTTAAATAACACTAACATGTTAATTAATTTTATTTGTCTATTAAATAAAGCTTACTAAAATATTATTAAATATACACACTTTAGATAATTCAAGGAATTCTGCGGGAAATGAATGCCTCCGATCCAAGGGATCCACCAAAGTCCTCACCTGTTATTGCGAGTCTTCTGTGCCTTGACACGTAAGTACTGCCTTTACGGTGATTTGGAGTTTTTTTCCAATTCTATTCATTGTCTTCACCGTGTCTTGTGAGTTCTTCATTTTATTTATTGTAATGTCTCTCCAGACTTTCGAACTCAACAAATTACACAAACTCACCACACAAATCAAAACATTATCACTTGACATCAAGTTTCTTAAAACTTGTAAATTACACAATGTTTTTCCCAAGTTCATGAATATTTTCCCTAAATCTAACAACCTGTCGGCCATTACTGCTTTTTCCTTCGCCAAACAAAGTGGCTTATCACAGAAATACGTAAATTGTACAGCAAACGAAGCACACTTGAATTAAAAACTTATAATTTACATCTCAAAATCACCAAAAATCTTTCTCGCACAGACATTTTCCTCTTTGATCAGTACAACACAAAGATGCACAATGTCATAGAACATAAAGTTGAAAATAAAAAACTTAAATTACGGAAAAAAATACTTTGTCTCACAAACAGCAACCCTAAAACGTCACCTACACCTAGTCCATCTAAGAATTTCGTTGTTAACTTATCGAACGATTCGTTCCATAAAAATGAAATTGATCTTCTCAACAAAGGTCTCAAACACACTCTTCAATACCAAAAACCTCCGACAGACGACATAATTGTGGACATCGAATCTTCCATAAAATTCCTCCCTGAAAACACTAAAACATTCATCAGAAATGCCACTTACCATCAAATAAAAAATAATATCACCAACATAAATAGACTCACAACACAAACACCGAAAACTTATCATACAATTAGTTCTTTAAACAAAAAAAATTGTTACTACCTAAAAGCTGATAAAGGAAACAACGTAGTAATAATAGATAAAACTGATTATCACAAAAAAGTTGAACATCTTCTCAACGAAGGTCCGTACGAGAAAATCACAAAAAATCCTCTTAACAAAATGATCACCTCTACAAAAAACGTTCTTAAAACATGTCCTACACTAATAAACAAACAACTCCTTTACCGTTTAAACATCTCAAATCCGACAGTCCCCAGAATGTACGGCCTACCGAAATTACACAAACCTAACATTCCTTTAAGACCTATAGTTTCAGGAATCAATGCTCCCACATACAATTTAGCCCATTGGCTGAACAACGAATTTAAACAAATGCAGTTTCCTAATGATTCACGCATCAAAAACTCGACAGATTTCATCAACGTAATTCTTTCAGACAACGAAATATTGGTATCGTTTGACGTAAAATCTCTATTTCCTAGTGTCCCCATAAAAAACAATAGAATTTCTAAAAAGCTCACTACTAGAAAAAAACCTTCCTGGCCCGATTGTGGACGAATACATCTGCCTAACTTCCCTCTGTATGCAACAAACATATTTTCAGGTCAACAATCTTTTTATCAACAGAAAGAAGGCACAACCATGGGCAACCCTTTATCTCCCTTATTAGCTGAAATCTTCATGACTAATTTCGAACGCATTTGTAAGAACACCTTTCCGTGTTTTCCTAAAATTTGGCTCAGATATGTAGATGACATCTTCGCTATTTTCGACACATCGAAAGGAAACATTGTAGAATTCCTAAACTTGTTAAACAAGCAGGTTGACACCATTAAATTCACACATGAAACAGAAAATAAAAAATCTCTACCTTTCCTAGACATTCTTCTAACGAGGAAAAACAACAAATTACATTTCAACATTTACACATACCAACACATACATCCACATGAGTTCTCACCATCACATTTCACAAAAACTAGCACCTTTTCATTCAATGATCCATCGATTAATCAACACACCACTATCAAATACAAATTTCTCCAAAGAATTATCCTATATAAAACACACAGCCATTCAGAATGGTTTTAAACCAGAACTCATTCATAAAATGTTAAAAAAACATCAACACAGAATGAACCTTAGAAACTGCACAACACTCAACAACAAAGACACCAATACCAAAAAATTTATGAAGCTACCTTACTACCCTTATGCTACCAAAAAACTTCAAAAAATTTTCTCCGAAATAGGATTACACACAGTTTTTATTAATGAAAATAAATTGTCAAATCTCATTAAGAACCCTAAAGACAGCATACCCTCCCATAAGAAATCAGGCATATACCAAATCAAATGTGAAAAGTGTGACAAAATTTATATTGGGCAAACAAACAGGAAATTAGAAACACGTTTCAAAGAACACTTAGCCCATTACAGAAACAACAGAATAGACAAGTCCAGTGTAGCAGCTCATATCAACACCTGCCATCATCCTATCACAACCAAAAATTTAAAACTTCTGAAAACGGTCACCAACGAAAACAAACTAGATGCCTATGAAAGCCTCTACATACACCACAACCAAAACAAGATAATGAATAACGACGCTGGCCCTATCCCCCACTCCCCTCTATTTCAGTTAACAATCGATACACCTTTCTCATTCCCCTCCCCTACTTCTCTAACGGTCAACAATAGTATAAATACTCCGCCTAACCTTACACACTTTGACATTGCTGAAGATGACAGCGTTGCTGTCGAAACGCGCGTCCTCTAAGTGGTCCTGCGAGTCTTCTGTGCCTTGACACGTAAGTACCGCCTTTACTGTGATTTGGAGTTTTTTTCCAATTCTATTCATTGTCTTCACCGTGTCTTGTGAGTTCTTCATTTTATTTATAAACCACCAAGTAATGGAAATATCATAGAAGAACACCACATGTTGTGGAATACTCAAGTAGTTGAGAGCAACAATTTGAATTTTTCCAAAGAAAAAGATATGAGGAAAGTTGCTGGTGTTCTAAGAAAGACACAGCGGGGCATATTTTCTCAGGTCTGCTAATTACAGTGCTGAAGGGGGTTATGGTGATGGTAAAGGAATGGATTTTTCTCTCTGCATGAAAGCAGATTATGGCTCCTTTCTAGGCCATTGTAAAACGACCCTTTTGCCTGCGTTCAGATAAAGATCTTTCTATATTCTGTTGGTCGGTTTCTGCCTACAGTGGTCGCAGTTGGTGTCCCCAAAACCTTCACTATAAATGTCGTCTGTGGATAACAATAGTAGCAGAGAGGAAAGAGATAGGCACTTTCCTTTGAAGCAAACCCGCTGGTTTTTCCAATGGAAATTCCTGGTCTTTTCGTTGGTCCGTACTTTGTGGATTGAGATCGAACCGAAATTGAACCACTTTTGCAAAAAATTATGGTTTGGTTTTTGGTTCATTGAAAAATTAATCAGTGGTTTCGGTTTGGTTCGCAGTTCAGCAAAATGACTGTGGTTTGGTTCGGTTTGCAGCTCTGGTTTTAATACAGTATCTTATTATATAACTGTGTACCATCAGTGATAGTTTTCGACTATCATTCATCATTTTAATTAGAAGACTCATATTCCATTAGACAACTTTTCAATCTGTCTATACTAATATATAAAATCGTTTGTTTGTATGTATGTTACCGATCAACTCAAGAACCACTGTACCGATTTGGACGGGGGTTTCACTGGTGTATTCCTTATACTTCCAGGAGTAACATAGGCTATATTTTTTCCGGTCTGAAGGGTCATATTTTAGGAAAAAAACAAAAACTTGACACCCACTTTCTGTCAGCGAGAAAAGCAACTCCAGGCGTGCGCCACTTACTGCACTATCTACTTCTGCCCGGTGGCGATCTTAGGAACTAGGATCGCATTCCCCTCTCACGCTCTCCTCTTGCGTTCCCCTCTTGCCCTCTCCTCACACCTCAGCGAACACCCATTTTCCTACGCTACACACTCGCTCACTTGGTACATTCCCGCGTGCTGTCTTTCTACGTTAAGTTTCCAGCACAGCTTAGATTGTGTTTTGAAATTTCTATGGTTTTAAAATGCCGAAAGTTAGGTCACAGTTGTCTAAATCATCATTGAGGGCTAGGAGAGCAGCGCTATCGAGAAATAATGAAACACCCGAAGAACGTGAGTTACGACTTTCTCAAATGCATTCAATGAACAATGCCAGGCATTTGAATGAAAATCGCTTGCGTAGTTCTCGAAATAGAGCAGCCGAATCAAGTACACAGAAAGACACCCGTTTAAGAGAACAATGAGTTTGCACGGCTCAAAGTAGGAATGTTGCATCCAACCCAACCCGCAGATTCAAGTCAGCGTTTTCATACGATCCTGCCATAAACTACGCTGACCATCGTGACATTTCGATAGGGAAAATGGACAAAATTTGTGGACATTGTCACGCGAAAAAATGGCCCTAGGAAAATGATGGGATGTGTTGTTCAAATGGTAAAGTTCGCTTACCAGAATTTGAAGATCTTCCAGAACCACTGAAAAGTTTATTGCACTTTTAATACGAGATAGGGAGGGAGAGAGATGGATGGTAACGGAGGGGGGAGATGGAGAGAGGGAATTAGAGGGAAGGGGTGGAGAGAGGGAGGAGGGTGGGAGATGGAGGGTGGGAGATGGAGGGGGAGGGAGAGAGAGAGGGAGGGGAGAAGGGGAGGGTGGGAGGGGGAGGGAGTACTATCTTATTATTGCGATGCTTACATGTTACACGGTCAAAGTTTTAGATTCACTAAATCCGTTGAAATTCAACGGGCACTCCTGCTAGTATTATAAAACTAGCTTAGCTACTTAGGGGGCTTCCGGCACCTCGGGGCTCACTGTGAGTGAGGAACACGACATGTAACCCAGAGTAACAATATACTTAACTTTTCAGGATCATTTAGCTGAAAATGAGGAAACAGGTAAAGGAAAAGAAGATGAAGAAAAAGAAAGAGAAGAAGAAAATCCTGAGGAATGCAAAGATGGTGACCAAAATTGCTCACTTTTGGAAGACAGCAATGAAAAACCGACCATAAAAAAAACAAGACGAGCAAGTAATACGATTACCAAAGGAGCTATAGCTTTTGATACAATGCAGTCTCTAATGGAAGAAAGGAAAACAAAAATTAGAGATGAATTTACAACATTTGGTGAAGTCGTTGCTCATAAGATTCGCAAACTGCCCACAGATCATGAACGGGATGTGGTACAGTTTAAAATTAGCGAAGTACTTTTCCAAGCATCTATGGGATTTTTCTGACAAATACATTCTACAGGACCAAGTTCTTCTCAAAGGTCACTTAATTCATGTCAAACCACATCCAATCCATCTACACCAGGTACATTTTGTGAAGAGTTGAGCTCAACAATTCTAGACCATTCAAATTCCATAGAACCCTCCCCTTTAACATTGCTAACAGCTAGCATTACAGATTTTTATAAAAAAGTGGAGATTATGCAAATTTGTGGTGTGGTATCCAAAATAATTTGTATTTGTTTTGTGGTTATCCTTATAAATTTTTCATAATATTCTTATAGATTCTGTATAAGTTTCAGTACTATCTACGGTAATTTTACATACTAATTCAAGCTTATTAACATTATTTTTTCACTTTATATTATATATGTAATTGGTTTCCATTAATTATAAAAAGTATTAAATTAAAGAATTTAAAAAAATAAGGACTTGTAATGTTCACTTACCTTTAAAAAACCACTCAACCCATCAATTATTGCTTCACAAACTTCTGATTGTGAGACTATTTGTGAAATACTCTGTTTTGAAATACTAAAGACGTACATTAAACTGATATTAGTCCCCTGTGGCCAAAAACCTAAGAGTAATAGCCAGTTTTTCAGTTACAGATATATCTTTTCTGTAGTTAGTATCTTGACGAGTAACTTTTGGACCAATAATATTTAGTAAATATTCAAAGTCCGATGGAGACATTCTCGTAAAATTCTTAAAACCACTTCCGTCTTCCATTCTTAAATCTGACAGCAAAATCGATCCCGCTCGTTTCTTCAATAAGGTTTTGATCCACCATCGCCGTTTACGTTTTTTCACTTCATAGTTCAGAACAACCGCTGCGGCACTGCAGATTATTAAATCGTCATCACTACTTGACATTTTGAATAAAACTTTACGAACAAAAACTTTCAGTGTGGACACAACTGTTCGCGAACGATGTTCACTAAATTGTTCCCAAGCAAATGTTCGCGAACAGTGTTCACTAACCTAACTATGTTTATGAACAATGTTAGCCTTGGTGTGGACCCGGCATTTCTATATTCCCGTTTTCATTATTTGGCAAATTCTACATGTGCAAAAAATTTCAGCCTCATAGCGCATATAGAAGTACCTAAACCATGAAATCATCGTAAAACTGTTTATAATTTTTACCGGCCAAGAAAATAAACATTGTTGCAATTTTGCAATTATTCCTCCGATAATTTTTTCTCTTCACCTGTGTATTAAATTTCAGCTCTCCAACTATAGTAGTTTGGGCCAGACATTAGTATCCTCCTATATCATATATATATCCTATATCGTATATCCTCCTCTGTAAGAAGAGTGCTTATAGAATACTAGTGAAGGTGTGCTTGCATTCTGCAAGCATTTTCTCTCACCCTAAAGTAAAGAGTATGAGCCGACAAATAATTTTTAAAGGCAACAGTTTGCATCTTGTTGCCGGTTTACGTGTCTTTCCTTATTGTTAATATTGGGGTATAAACAACCCCAAAAATTTATAATTATAAAAATTTTGTTTTCAGCATTTGTTATGAATACCTCACATTTATGCAAAATCTCATCAATGTAGCACTCTAGAAGTGTATTTCTATGAATTTCATTGTTTAAATTTGATTAATTTTTATCGGCCACAGCAATAAATATTTCTAAAATCTTCAATGTTATTTACCACCGGGACATTATTTCCTAACTCTGTTAAAAATTTCAGCTTCCTGGATCTTAAGAAAGTACATGAACATTAGTCAATTTGTTAAACATTTGAGAATTTATTACGGCCGAACGAATAAAAATTTTCAAATTTCTATATTCCCGTTTTCATTATTTGGCAAATTCTACGTCTTGAAAAAATTTCAGCTTCATAGGCTATTTGGAAATACCTAAACCATGAAATGTTAGTAAAATTGTTTATAATTTTTTACGGCCGAGAAAATAAACATTGTTGCAATTTAGCATTTATTCCTCCGATAATTTTTTTTGTTTCATCTGTGTATTAAATTGCAGCTCTCCAGCTATTGTAGTTTGGGCCAGACATTAGTATCCTCCTATATCCTATATATATCCTATATATATCGTATATCCTCCTCTGTACGAAGAGTGCTTATAGAATGATGGTAATACAATCATATCACCTTTTGTGCATTTTTTACCAAAGGATGAAGGCATTATAAATTAGAAAAATGTTTTAATATTTATTTCAAAGCTTGCTTGTAAACGTATATTTCCGTTGAAATCTCCATTTCGAATTTTTTTATGAAAACAATATTTTCTCTATACTACGTATATTGGAGAAAGTAAAAACTAATTCTCCGATACTTATGAATTGGGCCGGGAGGGTCCATGGAGGACTGGAGAGAACGTGAGCATACGTGAGAGTAATAGGATTTCGAGTTTAACAATGTAATCGGTTGGCAAGGCTACTTCACATTAAGGCCGGCCGCACACCGACGCGTCAAGACAGAGACGTTAGTCAAGACATGGCGTCTGCGACGTGACGCAAGGAAAGGAACACAATGGAACACAATGGGTAAATGAAAACCGCCGCACACTGGTCTTACAATTAGTCATGCCGCTGACGTCAGGATCATGTCTGAGACAAGCCCCAAAAGACACCGCGTGTTCCTTTTTCTGCGTCATGCTTCAGTCTTCTTTTAGCTCTCAGCGAAGGAGGAACCATGTCCGAGGAAGAAATTAATGTAAAATTAGTGCAAGCGGTGGAGAAATCTTATATAATAAAATTGAATGTCTGTCCGTGTGTTCCTTATACATTCTCACGCCCTTTGAGCTATCGGGACCAAACTTTGCAAATTGACTTCATATGACTCTACGAGTAACATAGGGTACTTCGGATTTCCAAAATCGACCCGGGTTCGATTCCAGGAGACAATTTTATTTTCCCATAAGTTTACACAGGATTTTCGATTTTTCAAAGTGCAAGGTTTTTTCCTTCATCCGTTAAAATATGTAAATATGGACCGATTTTCTTCGTTTTTACATTATTCGACGGCTAAAACTCTATACTATCTTATTCTTGCGATGCTTACATGTTACACTGTCGAATCATTCAGAAATACGCTATTGTTTTTGAAATTTTACGGATATTTCGTATTCTTTCCGACGTTGTCAAGGCGACCGTAATTGTTGCCTCCGATTCAATTAATGCCAATTAATCCTTCAAATAGGTGAAATAATAGCGTTTTCGCTTCGAACTGTTGTTTAAGCATCGAAATTAATTATGTATAGCAACGTACATAGTTAAGGATAATTATTCTGTCGACTGCGTATGGGAAGCGTTTATAACGACAATTCATCGTGTGTATGCTGGAATCTTACCTTTTAGTAAGTAAAACCTTTATATTATACATCTGTAATGCTTACTAACGCACATTTATAATACTCTCCATAGAAGTCACCCGACATAAGTTTGTCGTTGTGAATAAAACGTCTAATCTATACAAGTTTTTCTAGGACGCCAACATTTCCCCAGAAAGTGACAAATGCTTCTTTGGTTCGTAAATGACACACATACCGCACAGCAATATATGGGGCATTTGCTGTAATTAGAAGGTAAGTATGCTTCATTAAATATTCGATTCCATTTGAATGTTCTTACAAGTTAAAATTCTTAAGATTTATGGATAACAGTGTAAAGACAACTTTCTCTTGGTCACTTGGTTATGTGTTTGGCATAACCCGGGCATCGCCGGGTACTTTCAGCTAGTTTCCTATAATTTTTGATTATTCATTACCTGGGCATGGTAACAGGGATGAGCTCGAGAAAGCCTGGCGTGAAATATCTAAGGAAACCGATTAAATGTTAATTAAAAATTTTATATTTACTATCAAAATGAATGATTTCCATATGATGTACAGCCTCGAGTATACAGAATAATTAATGTCGCCCTTTTCCGGATAATGAAATAGTCTGCAAAATCTGCAAATATAGTCTGCAAAATGCCTTGGAGAAAGTGTCATGAGTTAATTCAATAAACATGTATTTTCTTTTAAAAATGTATTACAAGTAAAAATACCTTTCCATTAAATTGACATTAGATATGTATTAAAAATACATTGAAAAAGTTTTTTAAAAATATTTTTTCTACCTAAATTCTTTATATTATGTTAAAGTGCACCTGTTTTGCCAAGGAATAATTGCATTCGGTTTTAAAAATTACTACACAAACGATTTCTCAGTTCTACGGCCTCAGAATTCGCTCTTCCGCAGCAAGGTTGTAAATTTTATTGAGGTGTGTGGCAACTTTGTTCTTCGTTGTCTGGGAACAACCGATAGAATGGTTGAAATTTCTCGGGATCTTTCAACAAATCATGTGCCAAAATGTATCCACCATGCTCATCACAGGACTTGTTGAAGTCGTGGATCCATTTCCTTTTCTTTCTACGTAATTTAAACCATGCGTACTTTAAAATTTCATCCTCACTCGAAGAAGTCATAGTGCGAACTGGCCAAGTGACGTTCGTCTCGTTGCAGACATGGTGTCGCTCCAGTGTGCGGGGGCTTGTCTGAGGCATGACTGAAACAAAAATTGACTATGTCTTGACGCGTCGGTGTGCGGCCTACCTAAAAATGCTAAATTTTGTCAAAATATGATATTAAAACGTTAAATTCGAAAGATTTAGATTCGAAAGCGATACAAGACGATAAGAATAAGAAACTGCATTTATTTTTCTTTAATATAGTCCAAGTCCGAAAATCGTAGGTCAAATATGTGAATTTTAATAAGCAAAATAAAATAAGGTTGCAGGTCGAAATATCGATTTTTCCATGTTATCTTATGAGGAACGGAAATCATTCTCGGGAATCGAACCCGGGTCGATTTTGGAAATCCCACGTACCCAATGTTACTCGTAGAGTCATATGAAGTCAATTTGCAAAGTTTGGTCCCAATACCTCACAGGGTGTGGGAATGTATAAGGCGCTGTATCATTCTGGCGCGAAACATCCAAATTTCCAGTTTGCCTAAAATTAATATCGCATTTAAGAAGGCAATTTTTAGAAAGGCTGAAAATAAAAGTGGTAAATCAAAGAAAGAGAAAATCCGTTGGAGTCTCCCCTCCCCTCAACTGAAATAATTTTTACCCTACCTTCTTGACTTCGTAAATGGAGTTAGGAAGGTCAAATACTCAGCCAGATAATACGCCTTTTTGTATTTCATTGCAGAACCGCTGGTTGGTACCATCCTTAAATATCGAGCCCAAGAGTTTCTGCAATTTCTCCATTTTTCTTTACAAGTGCTCACTAAAATAAAAGATACAAATAGCATATTTTTCTGTTTTTATATATCTTGCAACTGGTGCGAGCTTCAGGAGTTTAAGCTTTCAATTTAAAAGAGGAGAAACAACTACTGGCAAGATTGTGAGAGAAGTATGTACTGCGATTTGGACAGCCCTGCAGCCTGAATTTATGCCAGTTCCAACAGAGGAGATGTGGAAAAACATTTCTGAGAGATATTTGGAACTTTGGAATATACCAAACTGCTTCGGCTCCCTAGACGGGAAACACATTCATATTCAGTGCCCGAGCAAAAGTAGGTCAGCCTTTTACAATTATAAGGGATATTTTTCCATTTTTCTATTAGCTTTGGCTGATGCAGATGGACTTTTAATATCAGTTGACATAGGTGATTTTGGTAAGAATAGTGATGGTGGTGTTTTGCGAAATTCAACATTGGGTAGGAATCTCCAGGATGATGCACTAAATATTCCTGAACCTGTAAAACTACCAGAAGATGATGATGATTCAACTCCTTTTCCATTTTTTTTCGTTGGTGATGAAGCTTTCCCACTGCAAAGACATATTATGAGACCGTACATCCGAAGAGAACTCACAAACGAAAGAAGGATTTTCAATTATAGACATAGACATAGTAGGGCTAGGAAAAGTGTAGAATGTGCTTTCGGCATGCTTTGTTCAAAATTCAGAGTCCTAGGAACGGCGATAGCCTGCAAACCTGATAAGACAGATGATATAATAAAAGCCGTCTGTGTCCTCCACAACTTCATCCGGTTAAAAGATGGTAAATTTAGTGAGCCCAGATTGGGAGAAAATGCTAACGACTAACAAAGTTGCCACACACCTCATCAAAACTTACAACCTTGCTGTAGAAGAGCAAATTCTGAGGCCATAGAACTGAGAAATCGTTTGTGTAGTTATTTTTAAAAACCGAATGCAATTATTCCTTGGCAAAACAAGTACACTTTAACCTAATATAAATAATATAAAGAATTTAGGTAGAAAAAATATATTTTTAAAAACTTTTTCGATGTATTTTTAATACATATCTAATGTCAATTTAATGTAAAAGGTATTTTAACTTGAAATGCATTTTTAAAAGAAAATACGTTTATTGAATGAACTCATGACACTTTCTCCAAGGCATTTTGCAGACTATATTTGCAGATTTTGCAGACTATTTCATTATCCGGAAAAGGGCGACATTAATTATTCTGTATAATCGAGGCTGTACATCATATGGAAATCATTCATTTTGAAGTTTCCGGCACCTTCAACAGTTGATCGACTCCATCACCGCTCACCGCTATAACGAGCCTGTCACTTTCTTTCCCACATGAGTCATTCATTATTTTGCTGTCCCAGTGGACAACGAGTTGAGTGTCGCATTTGAACTCCTCTTTGATCCTCGAGGCCGCCTGACTTCTCTCTTTCCTTCGGTGCCGTCGAATCGTAGAACAGCTTGGACCTGCTACTGCTGCTTCACTGCAGGCAGCAGCCATTTCCTGAATGAGTTTTTCAGCTTCCCCATCAGTAACGTTCGTTAAGTCCAGTGTAGTAGCCAGCCACGCAGTCATCACTCTATTCTGCTTCACTATCTTCGAGGTGTCATCAGGATGATAACTGTCATCATTCTCCGTTCCTGTTGTTACCCGCTCGCTTTCGCTTTTGGAGACAGAGTTGCAGCACGGTCTTCCTGCAAGACACTGCGCATCTTCTCATGCTGAAATCATTCTTGAAGCGCCACCTGTCGAACCTCCGTACGAGCTTCTCTCTCAGCATTATCCACATCGATACCTGTCGCGGAAAACATAAACAATCAAGCATTATGCTACTCAATGAATTGCTTGTGAAAGTGACGAAGACAAGCTTTAACACATGATCAGGAACTCCACAAACACGTACCTGCCATGTAACCTGGACGGCCTTTCTTTCGCTGCAGAAGAAATTCTCCATCCTCAGGATTTTTCACACGATGCAGTGCAGAAGCACATGCGATGTCGAAGAGATCATCGTGCTCATTCCTGAAGCGTTCCTCATGCCTTTCTTGCGACGTCGATTTCTTACGAGTCGTTCTATTTGACTCCTTTATCATCTTCACCCAGGACTTATGCAGCTTCTTGAACTTCTCAACGCAACGTTGAGGATCCCTCATCGGCACACCTCCTTTCTTCCAAAAAATCTCCAGACTTCTAAACACTGCCCAAGCACTGTCCCGCAGAGTTTTCCCCAATGTGTTGTGGTTGAATAGAAAAAATATTATGACATCTTTATTCAATGGGAGCTTTCCCACGTCAAGAATTTCACTCCGTTCTTAACCCAACAAGAAATACTTCTTCCTACAACTCTTCTGATGCGCCATCGTCACACATGAGAGCAACTGAACTGAAAGAACACAAACCACAACTTCACTGTTTACTTGTAGAGTGCGGCAGAGGGTGGGAGGGAGGGAGGAGACGAGCAGGCAAGATGGGCGGCGCAATTGCCTAGGCAACGCGGGCCAGGCTGGCTGCTGCTCAGGCGGTCACGCCGCCCACACATGGCAGGCACGGCACGACCGCTAAATATTCACCGATTGTGCTCAAATTTCATACGGATCATGTTAAGACCTCAAGGAAAAATCTGAGAGGGATCGACGCTAACATTTCTATTTTTCAAAGAGGTACTCAGGGCGGCAGGTGACGGGTACCTAAAAAAGCGAAAATTTCAGGGCGCGGCGCGACCCCTAAATATTGAGCGATTTCGTTCAGCTTCCGCAGACATACTTCTTAGGTCAAATGGAAACAATTAAGGGGGATCGATCATGACATTTTAAACTTAAGTCATTTTTGGACCACCCCAACGTCGGCGGATTGATAAATTGCATCTTTTGTAGAAACGCCAACGCCAATGTATAGACGCTTTTAAGTTTTTAATGTTTAATTCTTTGGATAATCTCAAAGGTAGCGCATGAACAGCTGATGTGCTAACAACCAAGCAGTCTATTCTCGTATCTCTTATCCATTTCATCAGGCATTCTTCCATTTCAGGATGGTTTGTTTTACTACCTCGGTTCACCTTTTTGGTCTTCCCCATATTTTTTATCGTTTCTTCAGCCTTACTCCATTTTCTTATAAGACATTCACTGGGCCCAAATTCACGTTCAGCTGCTCTATTACCATGCTCTTTAGCATACTTACACTTAATTTATATTTAGCATCATAACTTTGTCTCTTGACTTTCATTTTTTCTATCATAAATAAGGGTAAAAATAATATCCATTAGTAGGTGATTTATAATCCGTGCTGTCATTTGTAAAGTAAGAATGTAAGCTCGTTTTACGTATGTAGTAATACTTTAATAAACTTACCTGAGAATCAGCTGGGTTTTGCAAAAGTAGTTCAATGTAATTTTTAATCTTTAAAACGTAAAATAGGTAACTGCGGGAACTCAGAGAAATAACCATACCCGCCTACAGTTAAACATTTTGTTTCTAGATGGCTCTCAACCTTCTATTTTGGCTGAAGCATCGTTTGGAAGCACCAGGAAAATTATAGTAAATATTAAGGAATGAAACTTTGGAGAAATCTTTATCAATAATTGAAATAAATAACTTCTTTAAACTCATGATATTTTATTTTTACTGCAAGTTTCACAGACAATCGCAGAAATGTTTACCGAGTTTTCACTTTCTCCATACGTAGTAATGGGAAAGTATTGTGATCACGAAAAAAATCAACTTCGAGATTTAAACGGAAATACCATATTTGACCGAATATAGCCTCCCTATTTTTGGCCAAAAGTGAAGTGCAAAAGTTGAGGGGCACTAAAAATTAGGTGGGTACAAACGAGTGTGCAAAGCTTCAATAATGATGAATTTCATTCGAGTCAGTAAGTGTTTCTATCCATTGTAAGACTAAACTACTCGGGTTGCGAATATTTATTTGCAAGGCTGATTGACGTCACCATATAGGAAGGATTTTTCAATTACCTGATCGCTCTCATTATCGTCAAATTGCAAGTTTAACCGTATTTGCTCGTGTAAGCCACGCCTCCGTGTATCCTGCGCACCCCGGTTTTTGGGCCAGCTCTAGGGAAAAAAATTTATTTGAGCCGAAAAAGGGTTTTTTAAATCACAAATTCTTATTTTTCAAAAGTGCTACGCTCAAGTTAAGCATCTTCACACTCCTACGTGATGAATTTATTGGGTGATCTCTTTATATCGGTACTAGCAGAAATCTCCTCGGTAGTCCTCTTTTGTTAAACACCTAACTGTTTTTGTCGTCATATTGGTCATGTTCGGCAGAAATCGCTCCGGTAGCGATCATTCTGCTGTATGTAATTTTCCAGCCATATGGTCACTGATCCCTACAGTAGCGGTCGTCATTTTTTTGGCGAACTAAAATTATGATCAGCGATCATTCAATGATCACCACGGTGGATATGACTTTCATAGACGTATCATAGAATAAAGGAATCATGCCGTATCTGAACATGGTAGGCGTCGTCTGCCGTGAGAACATGCATGCGCCGTGGCCTCCGTGACGATTGCAGCAGAAAGCCGTCGAGTTTGGGGAGCACCTGTTAATAAACTTAAAACTCATTTAAAATTTTTATACAATGAATGAAAATCACTAAATACACCGAAATTTAGAAATAGAATAATAGATGCGGCATGGGTGCTAGCTTAACGTATATTTGTTTACTGACACGACATTTTGGGAAAAAAGGTGAGCGGCAAATATAAGAATTCGTGTAAGACACGCACCCCCTCTTATTCACCGGCGTTTTGGGAAAAAAGGTGTCCAGCTTACACGAGCAAATATGGTAATACCAATAAAATTAACCTTACCCGAGAATGGACTAATTGCCTGGCTAAGCTGGAATTGTTAATTACACAAACGAAAGATAGATTAGCATTGCGCATCGAAATATGAGCAAAGGGCGAATTTATATTGCTGCATAAATTGGTATGTTATTTCGACTTGCTAATATTGCTGCATTAATTAGTATGTTATTTCGACTTTTTAAAGTTTATTTTTACTCCCTAAAAATGTATTTTTGTTCATTTCCTTGTCAAATCTCTCTTTCATTAGTATACCCTCAGAATTCTGAGGCACAAATCTGAAAACCTTAAAATTCCATTTAGCATGGCATTTTATCACTCGCTAATTGGTACTTTTTTATTAAATGAGTGCAAGTTTAATAATTCTTCAAATTATACAGCATGTTTCATGACATTGAAGTCCTAAAAATGATCATGTCCTTTCAGGGTATTAAAATACTTTCTAGATTTGTGTGAGAAAAGATGGGTAGGGGGGCTATATTCGGTCGAATACGGTACACGTTTTGAGGTCCCTAGAACACGTTTAGACTATTTTCGGAATGATGTCTGTGTGTGCGTGTGAGCGCTCTAACTCAAAAAGTACTTGCCATATCGTTTCCAAACTTCATATATAACATTTTAGCATGAGCACAAAGAACTGATTAGTTTTTGGATAATAACAATTAACCGGAAGTCGAGGTTTATTCGAAACCCGATTTGGTTTTTGCGATATTTCTCCATTAAAACATCATTATTATATATATAATTCTATACAAATGTTATAGAGAATGTAATTTCCTACAACTTTTATTTGAAACAATTTTCCGTAGCAGTTATTGTTTATGAATTATTTATAAGTAATCGGTTTTTTTGGTTTCCTTCAAATATCTCCTTAAAAACGTCGTTATTGGTAATCTTCGTGAGGGCCAAAGTTGTAGAGAATAATATTTCTCCCATGTTTTGTTTGAAACAAATTTTTGTAGAACCATCCATTTCGGAGGTATTTTGCTTTATCTTAATTTCCAGTATACAATGCCACCACCACATAGCGGTGAATTCTGTAAACATATTCAAAATATACCTACTTTACGGCAATAAGAACGACTGTATTCTTTTACGATACGAAATAATAATTTTACGTTATAATGCTATTCATAATAATTTAAATATCTATACACCAAATATGGAGAAAGCCATGTGCTGGCCACATCAGATTTTTTTATTTCAATTGGATAGGAGTCACGAAAATCTGCTACATTATATCTTCTACATTGCTTTCCAAAGTGTTTTACAATATCCCGTAATATGTAGTTTAGATATAGGTAAATCTAGTATTACAAATACTTCGGTAACGTCAATTTTCAGATCATACTGAGCAGAAAGTATATTCGAAGGAAATGATTTAATAGAATGGATATGAATCTTTTATTGCGACTTATTGTTTATTCCTGGAATTTTAAGAGAAAACCTTCTTGAATCCTATAGGTACATGGGAACATAAAAATTCTCAGAATTTGATGCAGAAAACCACCTATCCTATACATGGGAACATAGAAAATTCTCAAAATTTGATGTCAAAAACCTCCCTGCGTCCTATATCTGGGTCTTTATGGTATGATAATTTTCAATTGCAAATTTTCAAAATGATACTTCGCTACATTTTTCTCATGCACCTTCGATAAAAAAGAACCTCAGATAATTGAGACTAATGTATTACAAATATTTACTGTTTGACAGGTATTCATGAAATAAGCATTAATTTAAAATAAAGTTTAAATAAAAATTAATTAAACTAAGTAAAACAAATTAAAATATAAAAATATAGATTACTGTTTCACTTCTTTACTAATAATACTGTGCATACAAGGTAAGGTGTACCAGCAAGGACTGCATGATGATATGTTACTTATCATCAGAGATTGAGCTGTTAGCAATTAGATTTTCTATAGAGGAATATTTTTTTACACAACATCTAAGAGGAATTGCCAGTCACATCTGAGGGATTTTCTCTACTTAAACCAGAAATTCATAGTTAAAAAATATCACAATAAAGAAGTAGGAGATTACTCACTTCTTCGCTTCTTCTAAATGGCATAAATACTGGTAAGCAATATTTTTTTGGCGTATTTCGTCCATTTCTTCAGCTGTCTGATGAAGATCAACAGCCGGATTGCCTATCAAGATCAGAAAAAAAATAATTTTTAAAAACAAAAAAATTAAGTACAGTGGTGGACATAAAAACTGCACACCCTTGCGAGCGCTCCACCGAAATTTCAGTGAACTACTAGTCTCGAACGAGCTGTCACGCGATATGGCAACAGAGATGGTAGAGGAGGGGGTGAAGGGTCTTCTTCCTCTCCCCCCCCCCCCCCCCACTTTACGGTTCTCTCCTAGCTCTTAAGGATCGGATATTTTCCCTCAAGATAATGAATGCTTTTGAATTCAGTAGCGCTTACTTTCCCCATTGCGGTAACACGTGAATGAGTGTCAGATATAATTCTTTTCATTTCAAAATTAGTTAGAATCGAGACACGAACTCCGGAGTTTAACATACGGACGTCAAAAAGAACGATGTTTATTTTTCCATTCAAGATTAAATTAATTAAATTCCGAGTTAGCAGAAATATTTATTAGGAGTCGAAAGGAATACACATTTCAACGCCTTAACAATGAGAAATGTTTAGTTGCGACTACTTCACGTATTATTTCATTGCTTCGACGCCCAATATCTGTTTATGAATGCTATAAGTTGAATTTGAACAATATCTTTATTCATTTACATAGGAGGAGGATTTTGGTCAGTTATATGACGGGATGCCTAGCACTTAGGTAAGCAATTTTAAAAAATAACAAAGTATAGAAAGCTACGAAAAACGTAACATTTCAGGAATTAAGTGAGAAACTATTAAATTTAAGTTTATGAATTATGTGTAACCAAAAGTTAAGTAAATAACTTTAATAAACGAAACATTTTTTAAACGATAAAATCACTAGTGAACGCAAGGTAGTCTCGAGCGAGAGTGAATGCTCAACACAGGCGTAAATATCCAACACGGCTACAGGGGTTCCTTTCCGGCGATCATCCTGACAAAAATTCGTCGTCTGCACACAAGCTTTTAGTCTACGATTCGTCGGTTTTTCCCCTGGCTGCGGGAGATCACTATGGGGGCAAAAGGTCGCTTTAAAAGAAAAGGTGATTAGTGTTTGTGAGGTGTCCGTTGAAAGTGGACACACAAGTTTACAATAGGAATCATTTCTGGAAGGCAAGGCAGGGGTGGGTTAGGATAAAGGGGTGGGGACGGGTTTGGGAGCCTGTGGGAGATGCCGACAAAAGTTCGTAGATGGGTAGAAAGGTAGCAGGTAGCAAGCAATGGGGAGTGAGTGGCGAAAAGTGTACTCATGGATAATGGGAGCGGTATTTCTTGGAAGAACATAGAGTTATCTCAAGTTTTTCTCAAGGTGGCTCTTATTTACCACATGCAGTGCTTCCACAGAAAAGGAGGTTCTTGTGGTTTTGCTCCAACGACCTTATTGTCCACAGATCAAATGGAGTTATTTTTTTAAAAAAGTTTAGTTAGGTTGTTATAATTTCATTTAAAATATAAAATGAAGTAAAGATTCAAGGTTTTGATTGTTCAACGACACAAAAGGAAAAGAACTTCCCTACGCGGATGGAGAGTTTTTTTGCGTATCGTCTCGTGAGTAAATATTGGTAGGAACAAACAAGTCCTAACACTTGAGATGTGGATTTCCTTCTTGCTTTCGAACGATGAAATCTTTCATTCGCAACAAAATTTCACCATTCGGAATTCCTTGAAGTGGATGAGGGAAAAGGACCGAACTTGAAACTAAATGGCAAACACTCAGTAGTCATTGAACTATAGTTATCAGTTAGTCGGCGTATTCTCTCCGCCTACTTTTGCGAGTTTTTGCCAGCAGCGTTGGCGTAACTTACACGTTTGCTTGGACGTATAAATACGCGTATACTTCGTAGAATTCGACGTCTTTTACGAATATAAACGTAGATGCAATCATATTGCAGAGAATTTACTATCGATACTCACAATTTATATAACCTGATCAGAAATCCTCGTGTAAGACCCCCTTTTTTCCCCGGCGTTTCGGGAATAATGTGCGTGAGGTACACGAATAAATACGGTAATTCCTATTTAAGAATGCTAGTAATTTTATCGTTTAAAAAATGTTTCGTTTATTAAAGTTATTTACTTAACTTTTGGTTACACATAATTCATAAACTTAAATTTAATAGTTTCTCACTTAATTCCTGAAATGTTACGTTTTTCGTAGCTTTCTATACTTTGTTATTTTTTAAAATTGCTTACCTAAGTGCTAGGCATCCCGTCATATAACTGACCAAAATCCTCCTCCTATGTAAATGAATAAAGATATTGTTCAAATTCAACTTATAGCATTCATAAACAGATATTGGGCGTCGAAGCAATGAAATAATACGTGAAGTAGTCGCAACTAAACATTTCTCATTGTTAAGGCGTTGAAATGTGTATTCCTTTCGACTCCTAATAAATATTTCTGCTAACTCGGAATTTAATTAATTTAATCTTGAATGGAAAAATAAACATCGTTCTTTTTGACGTCCGTATGTTAAACTCCGGAGTTCGTGTCTCGATTCTAACTAATTTTGAAATGAAAAGAATTATATCTGACACTCATTCACGTGTTACCGCAATGGGGAAAGTAAGCGCTACTGAATTCAAAAGCATTCATTATCTTGAGGGAAAATATCCGATCCTTAAGAGCTAGGAGAGAACCGTAAAGTGGGGGGGGGGGGGGGGAGAGGAAGAAGACCCTTCACCCCCTCCTCTACCATCTCTGTTGCCATATCGCGTGACAGCTCGTTCGAGACTAGTAGTTCACTGAAATTTCGGTGGAGCGCTCGCAAGGGTGTGCAGTTTTTATGTCCACCACTGTACATCAACAAATTCACCATAAGCTCTTATAAGAAATTCTTGCATTAATTATTTTTTACATTCTGATTATAAGTATGTAGGGTCAAAAGCGATTTTAAAGTTCTTTAAAATTCAGATATTATATGAAAATGTATTCACTGTCCACTGCCATTATTGAAGAAAATTATAATATTAACCCTTTGAGTGCCAAGACATGAAAAAAAGATGTTTACATTTGAGGTATTGGAACAATCCGTTACTTGGCAAAGTACATAGAACTCTCTCTAGAACAGGATTTCTCAGTGTGGTGCATGTACCCCTGCAGGCACTTTTATAAGTGCTAAGGGGTCTTGAGAAAATTTATGTAATGGCTGACATTATGACAGTGGGCAATTCTAATCAGCCTTTTTTATTACTTTCTCCATATGTAGTAATGGGAAAGTATTGTGTTCACGAAAAAAATCGACTTCGAGATTTCAACGGAAATACACGTTTTGAGGTCCCTAGAACACGTTTAGACTATTTTCGGAATGATGTCTGTGTGTGCGTGTGAGCGCTCTAACTCAAAAAGTACTTGCCATATCGTTTCCAAACTTCATATATAACATTTTAGCATGAGCACAAAGAACTGATTAGTTTTTGGATAATAACGGTTAACCGGAAGACAAGGTTTATTCGAAACCTGATTCGGTTGTTGTGATATTTCTCCGTTAAAACATCATTATGATATATATAATTCTTTATAATTGTTATAGAGAATGTAATTTCCTACAACTTCCATTTGAAACAATTTTCCATAGCAGTTATTGTTTATGAATTATTTATAAATAATCGGTTTTTTCGGTTTCCGTCAAATATCTCCTTAAAAACGTCGTTATTGGTAATCTTCGTGAGGACCAAAGTTGCAGAGAATAATATTTCTCCCATGTTTTGTTTGAAACAAATTTTTGTAGAACCATCCATTTCGGAGGTATTTTGCTTTATCTTAATTTCCAGTATACAGCGCCACCACCATGTAGCGGTGAATTCTGTAAAAATATTCAAAATATACATAATTTACGGCAATAAGGACAACGGTATTCTTTTACGATACGAATTAATAATTTTTCCTCGTAATACTATTCATAATAATTTAAATATCTATACCCCAAATATGGAGAAAGTCATGAGTTGGCCACATCAGATGATTTTTATGTTGTTATAGAATATATTTTACAATAAATTTCTTCACTGTGTGTGCACATAAACAATAGAGCATATTTTGTCTCTAAAAATATTGAATGCATACATAACAGTAAATGGCAGCCTTATCTCTGAGGGTGGTGGTATTTTCTTTGCTTTCATTGACCAAGGGGCGAGACGTGTTACATTTTATCGTATATATTCGAGTATAAGTCAAAAAATTTCTTGCTTTTTTAGGCCGATCAAACCGTACTTTCAAGTTATATTCAAGTCGCAAACTAGATGGACATTTTTCTGGGTCAATAATTAAACATGACTGGCGAAAAACCACATTTGACTGACCTTGAAGCATATTAGAATGAAAAATTCACGCTATCTAGCAGAAAATGCAAAGACTAACGATAAAATAATACAGCATCGTCATACTTAAAATTTATATTTTATCTTTAAAAAACTTGACCAAATGAGTGGATTGAAGAGAAGAATCAATTCAGTACTCAAGCGTTGGTTTTTTTATTTTGATCCTGAATTCAAATTCTTAAACAGCATTCCATTTCTCTAACGAAAGCATTTCTTTTTTTACTTATAATCATGGACTCAACAGAGCCTCCATTGCGAATATGATCACCAATTTTTCCTTTGTCTTTTAAAATGGTTGCAATTGTTGAACGATTGAGATCATAAACACGACCAATCGAAGCAAGCGACTCACCTTTTTCTTATCTATTTATTATGTCCATTTTAGATTCCATCGAAAGCACTCGACATTTTTTACCACTCTTAGCACTTTCACAAACACTAAATTTACAATTGTTTTCCATATTTCAAGGGTAATAAAAAACAATACGTACATAAACATGTGCCCTTACGGTTTCAAATACAAATGGCAAATGACAAGTGTGGACAAGTTTACGTGTTCTTACGGCGACCGATGTTCATAAGTGCATGAGGGTGTGTTCGTAAATGAAGTGCAAGGCACAATTCATTGGCATGTGGAATGTTTGTAAATACAAATTGTTCGTTTCTTGAATGTTTGTAAGTAGAGGTTCACCTGTATATATACATATAAGTACCAGACTCCTTATCCGGCAAGCATGGGACCAGGCATTTGCCGGATTTGGGGATTTTCCGGATTTCGGGTCCTTAATTTAGTATTTACTAATTGTAATATATCAATGGAGTATAAAATTAAGCAATAATTTAACTTTAAATCGAATTATAACACAAAACAATTAAATTTGTTCAGATAAATCAAGGCATCTTTATCATTTAAAATTATTATTACCTAAAAGTATGTTGTTTTCTAGAATAAATCTTTCCTCTCTATATAGACAGCTAAAAAAACCATCACATATTTCAACTATCTATTATTTGTATTAGCTCATTCTTACTTTTGAATTATCATTTTCATTTCACTCTTATATAGATTTCAATGCTTTTAAATGAGAACTGATCACACATGCTACCTAGAAAATGAACCAACAACATCCAATATTTCTTTTAATTAAAAAACCTCAAAATAATTTCAAACACTGGACTTTATTTTATTTACAAGGCACGTCCAGAAAGTAAGAACCAACTGCGCATAGCGGCCGCGCAGGTGCCACGAGCGCTTCCTGTGAAGGTCAGTCGTCTTCTGTGCGTCAAGTGGAACACAAAATTCAGGAAAACAAGCGATTCACAATTTCTGAATTACATGAACAATTTCCAGTTGTCTCTCGAACTCTGATCCACGAAATTGTTACAGAGCACCTCCATTACAAGAAACTTTGCGCCAGATGGGTGCCAAAAATGTTGACAGACGCCCACAAGAAGAAACGCATGGTGGCTGCGTTGACGTTTTTGGAGCGTTATCACAAAGATGGCGATGAGTTTCTCAACCAGAATGTGACTGGTGATGAAACCTCAATTGCCCATATCACACCAGAAAACAAGCAGCAGTCCTTACAGTGGCAGCATACTGGGTCCCCAAAGCCGAAAAAGTTCAAGCAGATGCTGTCGGTGTGGAAAATCATGGCCACGGTCTTTTGCGACTGCAAAGGCATCCTTCTCGTGGAATTTATGCCACAAGGGATGACCATCAATGCTGAGTCATATTGTGAAACACTAAAGAAGCTATGGCAGGCAATTCAGAACCGACGACGAGGCCTACTGACAAGTGGAGTTTGTTTGATGCACGACCGCACGCCGCCACCCGTACACGTGCATTACTCGAACAGTTCACGTGGGAAATTTTCGAGCATCCTCAATACAGTCCCAACCTTGCACCTAGTGATTATCACTTGTTTCACCACCCCAAGAAATTTTTGGGCGGCCAGAGTCTGGGGAGTGATCAAGAGACAAAAGACATCATGCAGGACTGGCTGAAAGGCTTGACGGCGAGCTTCTACAACAAAGGCATACAAAAGCTCGTCCCATGATATGATAAGTGCCTTAATTTACATGGCGACTATGTGGAGAAGTAGTTTAATGTATGTACCAACATGATGCAATAAAGATATTTTTTTTTTAAATCTTTAAACATTTTTTACACCCAACCGGTTCTTACTTTCTGGACACGCCTCATAAATATAAAAATGTTGCAAATAAAACTTTGAAAACATAGAAATAATTTTTCATCTCAAGGTTTTAATCATAAACCGCAGCAAAGCCATGAAATTTTGCTGGGACAGTTATTCTGTAAACTCATCCAAAGAACAGTTATTATCAGAATGGAACCTTCTTCTTCTTGAACATGTCCTTCAGAGTCTGTTGTTTCACATGTTTTGGTCTCTCTTTCTGAAACACTTCTTGTATTTTGTAAACCCACATAATATGCTGCTCTGTAATAAAACTCTTCTGTTGCATTCCACAAATTAGTTCTGTTAATTGTATACACCTATCAATGGATACCTTTTCCTTTTCCTTGCACGCTTGTAAACAACTAGAAATACCCTGATCCCCTTGAAATGCCTAGGATTCTGGCTCTTGCCAATAATGAGCAATTTACACTTATGGGTTCCTGCTGCATTTGAACACCCCAATATAGTTAGCCGTTTCTTTGGAATCTTTGAATTCCGTTGGTGCTGACTCACCCGCCATTACGTTTTTCTGGGAATATATCGCCAAAACAATGCCGACTCGTCCGCATTGTACACTTGTTCTGTTGTTAAACCCTCTTTATTCTTGGGTAACTTTAACAACAATCAGATTATCTAAAAAACGGTTCATACGATTTTCATCAAATTTCGTATAGTTATTTAAGTTGATGTTTATAATAATTCCACATATTTCATATTTTTCTAAAGATAACTTAACGACGCATTCGTATATGAGAAAGTGTGTACAATGTATGTTGTGCCAATTTTTCTGGGAATATATCGCAAAAACAATGCCGACTTGTCTGCATTGTACACCTGTTCTGTTGTTAAACCCTCTTTCGATATCATTGAAGAAACTTCTTTGTATATCCTTACAATCTCAGGACAACCCACTTCCACCTTTGACACATCCTTTCTGCATGGAATGCAATAAATCTACATTCAGGTCCTCACCATGTTTTCTTTCAGTTACCATTGTCAAATATAAAAAGGGTAAAGTTGAAAAAACATGTAAAACACAAACCACTACTTAAAAAATCATGTAACTGCGCAGAATAGAATTTCAAACTATGTGTAAGCAGCTGTCAAAAAAGGGCAGAAGTAGTAAATAACATGCCGTCACAACAGAGGGTAGAAGAGGATGATACTCTAGCAGCGATATATCGGTGCTCCATCCCTAATCAATTAATACGCTTTATTGTTAATTAAGCTTTATAAAAAGCATAAAATAAATACAAGGTTAATGAAAATTAAATTATCATAAAGGAGTGATAAAAATGTAGTAAAGAGTAAAATCTAGAACAGTGTAAGATAGTTTTTACACTGTAAAAATATTTATACAAAACAGTTACTATAAAATCCAACAGAAAAATTTTCGAAAACCATCAAACACTATTACTTCCCGATTGCAGCATCTGTAAATATTAACCTTTCTTCACATTTCTCCCACATATTGTATCCATCTAAAACCAACAGAACAAAAATTATCTGTAGACTGAAAATGTCATTCTATTTTCGAATTTTGTTTTGGTTTAAACTATTTCAAAACAATTATCGTACTTTTTGGCCGACGATCAAGAAGATATTCATTGACTACAACCTTTAAAGAAGTTACATACAAAAAATCGTTACTTTCGATTGGAAATTGCCAGAAATATGACAGTTTTGGTTTTCTATCAGTGTATAAAAAACGTATGGTTTTCAGTTATTACGCTATTTCAGTAATTTCCTTGTAATTTAAAAATTCATAACTATTAATGAACAAATTTTCTTCTATAAATCACGAAAAATACAATTAAAAACACGGAAATAGAGCAATAAATAATGATTTTGGTGGGAAGATTTTTGTTTATCCGTACCTTGCATAGAGGCTACCTTTAGAGAGAGATAGAGCTATAAGGAAAATAACATGAAAAAGTGAGGAGAATCTCCCATAAGAGCTCATACTGCATGGAAAAGATGACATGGAGTATAGAAAAGTACAATCAGATTGAGCAATGTTAGGAAGTGTGCAAGAAAGAAATGCTGAAGAAACAGTGAGAGAGGCATGGAAAGATGTTGATAAAGGGGTAAAATTACAAGGTAACTTATTTAAATCAGTTAAATTTACAGGTGACAAAACATTGGTAAGTTATTCATCCTTTCTCATGTGTTGTGCGCATCCATAAATTTGTAATCACTATTTTTGTGCAATATCTCAGGCATTGATTCCTTGGAAGTTTTTGATATTATTCATAATGAAATACACTAAGTACTTTTCCACAAGATATCATTATGAATGTACACCCAATATTATATTCTACTGAAAAGATAAAAGAATGTGCCAAAATCACTACGCTTTCAACTGCTTCTCAGATTACTCTCTTGAAAAAGAATCCTATTGTGGTGAAGGTGGAGAAGTTACCTAATAACTGGATTGAAGAGCAGATTCAAACAAATTTTAATTTTAACTTTAATTAAGGAAAAGGCAAAGTAATTGCATGGACATATTTGCAAACTTTATCCAATCACATCAATATTTAGGTAATGACTACGTTAAAATTTTCAAGTTAGGACAACACAATTCATTATAACATAGGGTTATAAGAGATAATGTCTCCCGAGATATGCTTAGGTTCCTGGGAATGCATCCCCGACATATCTCGTGGGAAATCTGTATAACAACACATACCTTAGTAAGACTATATGTTGAAATAAATAGATTATTACAAAATAAATGGGATTTATTATCAAAATACCCAAACCGTTAAGTGTTGCCACTTTAATGCAATTGTACCAAATACCGTAAAGATCCGCGTATAGGACGCACTTTTTTCCAAATTTTTTAAGCTAAAAAGTAGGGTGCATCTTATACACAGGTACATGATATTTCATGTTTTTCTCTCTACGAAATGTTCGATGAAAAATGAAAAATAAACAGCTGCAAACTAATATTTATTAACCATCTAAGTGTTTTAATTAAAATAAAACTTTTTAATATGAAAAAAGATTGCACTTTTACAAATAAGAATTGTAAATACAAGACATTTCGGCTTTATTAGCCACTCATACTCATATATGGATACTAAACATTTTTCATTTTTTCTGTACAAAGTCTTCAGTTAAAATGAAATACAACTATGAAATATAAAATGAAATTGCTAAAATTAAAAAATCGAGTGTTTGTTCATTGAAATGAATCGGCTGAAGTGTCACATACAGGTGATAAGATTGTACTGTTGGACACATCATTACCGTTCATCTACGGACACGTTTAAAACTAGACTGAAACAGTAGAGTGCATGCTTACGTACTATGCAACGATAATTAAAAATATAAGTAGGTCAAATTACAACCGAATTAAGATGAACAAGGATTTCCCATTGACATCTTTGGGATATATGCCTTTGATTCTAAATCCAGCTCATGAGACGAACACACTCAACACAGTCCATAAGCAGTGCTTGTTAGTAGTGGATAGACTGAACCATCGCTATATTGTTTTGACTGTGGATCAAGTGCTATATAGTAGGCTACTTGAATTGAGGTGGAGCAATCAAGAGTACCGAGATTGTGTTGTTCTTAAGATGGGTGGACTTCACATGGCCATGAACTTCGTGAAGACCATTGGTCAGCACATGGCTGGCAGTGGTCTCGAGGAAATTTGGATAGTGTGGTGTATTCACTTCAGGATCTGCAGGAAAGGTGCTGGAAGGGAAGGTGTACACTAAGGGTATGAGAGTGCACCAGCTTACCCATCAGGCACTCTGACGTATCCTCACACCAAGTTTGATCTCCCACCTTGAGTCGGTGTGTGATGAAGTAAAGCTAAGCACCAATTGTAAGGATATTCAGGCCCTTGTATCCTACTTCCAAACTTCCTACTTCACAACGTCTCATTCAGGATTACACTGAAACCAAATCTGAACATGATGAAAATTTTGCATTTTGAGGGTCTTACGTACGCATGATTTCCGTTCTGCTTATGCTCACAAGAGCAATAAGAGATGACGATTGGGACCTATACTTGTGCGCATTAACAAGGATGCTCCCCTTCATAGCGAGGTATGACCACACTAATTACTTTAAATCGATGGCTGTGTTTGTGTCAGAAATGCACCAAATACCAGATAAGGTCGAAGTTAGGTTCAAGGAAGGTGACTTTAGAGTACAAAGATCTCACAAGTTTGCGCAGGTTGACGCAGACCACGCTCAAGAATGGATTGTGGGTGTTTGCAAGGATACTGGAGGCTTGATAGGAATAACACAAAACAAATCTAGTCTTCAGAGATGGTCTTTGTCATTCTATTGGAGAAGTGAAATCTCCCTGAAGACATACTCAATGTATGGGCTGGAAAACAAATTATCACCCACCGCTGAGGCTCCTCCCGGCTGACAGAAGAGCGACAACGCCATGCTATTCTCTCTGTAATGACACGATTTAACATGTGCTCTGGAAATGGATGCTCAATGCAAATACACAATGTGGTCACGAAGGATATTGCCACACGTGCAATAAGCAGGTCGCTCTTGAATGCTGAGAAACTGGGGTTGAAGCAAGTGAAGGAATTTGTTCAGCAAAGACTTGTGGTATCACTGAAAAGCGGAAAACCACAGATAAGTTTCCACCAAAGTTTCCGAAAAAACAATGCCCTGGCATTGAAAGATTTGTACGAAATCAAAACACCAAATTCTTCTGGTAAGGTAATGCAGGCAGAGAGAAATGGCCTCAAGCATGTCATAATGGCATTCGACGCAGGCAGATCCATCAATCTTCAAGCAATACTATAGCATGAGTTGCTCCCGGTGTCCATTTCCTTAGCTGAAATGAACGGTGCACTGAAGTCCGGTGATAAAGCCTTCCTCATGAATTTGCTGATAACTGATCTCCTATGTCCACCTTGTCTTGAACGTTTGCCTGATTCCGCTGATTCACATTTCATCATTGATGGGCATGCGATGGTTGTTGCGCTGGGGAAGCCAACACAGGCAAATACCTTTGGAGAGTACGCTGACATATTTGTTGCACGAGCGTATCAAGTTGAATCAAATTATGGCAGGATCAACGTAATTTTTGACCTCCACGAAGGTTTGCACTAGACAGAAACGAATTTAACGTCCTGGATGGTATTAAGCTTACTAGAATTTTGCAGCAAAACTCTCTGCATTCAGTCCTTCCTACACCAATAATTGAAAGCACTAGGTTAGCACTTGAATAACTTTAACTCGCAGACCTTTCCTATCATAATGAGTTATAATCAAAATAATACGTGACACACATGGCCAGAAGACTTACGTACAGAAAAATCCTAATTTTTTTTTGTTTTGACAGTGCTATAGAGCAATATTTATTGAATTTGTGGCATTTCCTATTGAACATGACTGGGACATGTTTCATTGTGTTTTTCGCTCTATAAAACATAGACGCGAACACTTGAATCTCCTTCATAGATTGAAAAGAGCACCAGTAATACGTGATTCTATGAATGATCACCATCTTGAATTCTGGGGTAACAGTCAGAGATACAAGGTGGCAACAGCGATTTTCGGAATCAGTGGGGTCGAATTATCTTAGAAAACCTTGTTGACCCATTTTACACAGAAATGCTCCTTGAAAGTAAATATCGGTTTGAATTGACTAGCCTATCTTTGATTAGCACTTAATGTCATTCTTCTCTTACTCAGTACCTGCCTAATGAGTGGCACCACAAGAGGGGAATATCAAGTTTTGGATGTTGTGCGACTCGGTTGTACATTGCTGTTTGGATTTCTTCTGCTAAGCAAAGAGTGAGATTGACAAAACAGAAATAAAGAAGCATGGTGTTGGTCATGGGATAGTGACAATGTTACTAAACTTAGGAAATTACCTAACAAAAGGATATCACATAGTCACAGATGAATTCTTCACCAGTACTGCTCTGGCACAGTACCTGTTAGCAAATGCATCTTACCTCACTTGAACATTTAGAAGCAATAGGAAGGGCATTCCAAAGGGTCTACAATAAAATTTTAATGTTGAACAAATTACATTTTTCCATAAAAGTGAATTTCTATTATGCAGTTATGAAGAAAAGCAAGAAAGACAACAAAGCCCAATATATAAACACACACACGAAACCATTCAAATGTATTTGCCAACGGTGAAATACATTATATTATTTATATATATATATATATACAAAAATTTGGGAGTTCTTTATATAGAACTCCCAAATTTTTGTAGTTGCCTTATGATGCAATAATAGAGTGAAACCTGTTGTAGTGCATTAAGTTGTATGCAGATTGTTTATATTTGTTTCTTTAAATACAAAGCTACACCAGATTTTGTTGAATTAATTCAGATTGATTGCAGTGCTGTATCTCTGTTGGGGTGCCATGTGGTTAACATTGCCTTTGTTTCAAGTTGCACTGACTCAAAATGATTTTGTATCAGGCAGGAATGACATTAAACAGAATTGTTCCCTTATTAGTTAACGATGTTATAATGAAACAATGAAAATCAGAACATAAATTGGAGAACACCTGTATTTCTCAAACTTTCATTTCAGTAAATTTATCCAATCACTAGTGAGCAGAGTGTTATAAATAGTTCAACTTAATTATAGTTTGAATTTTTTGTTGTGCATTATAAATTCTATCTATTCATAGCAAGGAAGGATATACTTTACGTAAAAAACAGAAAAGTGTATATTTTTCCCAATGAATATAAGTGTATAATTTATGTTTTATTTTGCACTAGCTGTAAATGATTTTTTTTCTTTTATCATAACTTATGAATCATTTTTTACAAGTTGATGTAGCATTAAAACAAACTGAATTAAACGCAATGTTATGGTTGTCTCATAAAAGAAGAAATCAGTTTGATGTTTACAAAAATTCTGTACTCGTCTGCTAAGGGCATGCCTATTTACGATTATACACATTAATAAATACGAATTGCAGTAAAAAAAGAAAAATTTCATTTCGATAATACATTGTATGTGGCTTACAATTAAAACGTTTTCTAAACCCTTTCAATCTACCAATTTATAAACACCATTTGCGATTATACGTTTCTCTTTACAGTAAACATTATTGAACTAAACCAAATCTGGCGTAAAATGAAAGAATATGATCGATAAGTAAAATTAATACCACAAAGAACTAAAAAATTAATTTAATTTCATGTCAAACGTATACCAATGATAAAAAAATTTCAATGCTTCTAATTCATAATTTTTCTTAAATGTGCTCGTAAACAAGTTTAGCACACAGAAAATACGTTCATATTCCTCCTTAAATGCATCTTAATCAATAGGCAAAACAGTAGCCTTCAAGAACTGATTATGAATGAAATTAAAAACGATTAATATTTCAAGACTAAATGCATAGATCTGAAAAAACATTGCAGGAAAACGAAATGGAAACAAGTCGTTCAAGTTGACATTTTTCGAGATTACGGTTTCCATCTCCTCCTCACTAAATATAATGAAGCCGTGTTGAGCAACATTCAACAGTAGTTAAGATGAACAAATTATAAATTTAAGTGACTTTCATAAAAAGCAAATAGAATCGAATAACAAAGGGTAAGTTTAGAAATAGACGCATTACGTTAGTTACATTTGATATTAACGCAGAAGTAAAAACTTAAGAGCAAACATTCTTTTCTCGAATGTGGATGGTGTAAGTTAATCTTATATCACTGACATCCTTAGATAGTAAGACAAAGTTAAATTAGACACTAAAATAACTCATATTATACTATAAAATTATATAAATAATACAAAAACATTACACAAACAGCCATTCTTACCATTTTCTAGAATTATGCTCCGTTTATCCATATTCTTGATCGTTTTTGAAAGGCTACAGACAATTCAGAACTAAAGAATAAAGCGCATGGTTATTCAACGAAAGACCCGCGACGTTTTGAAAGTGTTCGTTACGTCGGTTACGTCAACCGTCCAAATTCGCTTGTACCAACATTGAAATAATTAATATGCTATGCGGGACTATAATAATCATATTTTAGTTGTCACCAACTTTGCTGCTTTTTAGGGAAACTCGCTATTCATGTAGTTTTTTTGAGTTTTTGTTGTTGTAATACATATTTTTTGTTTCACATTAAAATGAATTTTTAAAAAAATGTCAATAAGTTCAATAAATATTTAAGGAAAATCCGCGCTCTCCCGCGAAACGTCTGCTCTGCTGAAAATTATAGTTCACTTAATTTAAACATTCATTGGTCCTTATTATATACTGTTAAATCAGTATCACTTTGTTTAATTATCACAATAATAATAATTAATAGAATGTTCTTGTTAAATATTTGTATTCTTTCTTCTTACAAATATTTTAATAGTTTTCAGAAAACGGCGGCCAGTGGCTAATATTGCGAATTTCACATGCGTTGAAAATACGATGTAATTATATACGCAAGGGGCTCAACTGATATATACGTCCTGGATTTAAAAAATCAACGAATAGAAGAGAAAAACATGAAGATTTAATTTAATATTTGTATTTTAAAAATTTTATGTTTTCGTGTTTACGATTGAAGAATTGATTAGTGAAAGAGATATGCAATGTTATGGTATATAGGAGATGGCACAGGCATCCACCCTTGGAATTTTTCCTTTACATGTAATAGTAGAAAGCATTCCATTCATCCAAATTTTCAGTTTTTATTAGGTCGGATTGGGTCGTACACGTTATAAATAAATAACCACGCAACAAATTTAAACTTCTAGTTAACGTTTTATACAAGGACAGTCCGATATGAAGAATAACGAAATATTACTCTTTGTTGTCCACCCTGTCGATATTGACGCGCTCACGACCTGGCAATCCCCCACTCTCGGTGAAGCCATGTCGTCTGCTAGGCGCACTGATACAGCTCCTCAGGAGTGTGCAACACGTCATTTGTTTGAATGAAGTTACTCCTTTAGATGATGTCAGGTGTCACTAGTATCGCTAAAATCAAGCGCGCGCGCCTTTTAAACGTCAGGTTTTCTATTCCTCGTAAAATGCTTAATATAATTGTTCGCAAAATTCTAAATAAAAATATGAAATTGAAAAAATAACAAAATTATTGTAGGTCAATAATATTGCTTTATTTAAGCTTCACTAGATGTACACATAACAAGTAAATGCCGTATGTTAAAGTGAAAAACCGTAGCACTTAAGCAGATTGCAAACTTGATTTTGCAAAAATATCACAAATTATTTGCCGATACCGTTGCAGAAATATCAATGCAGTTCAAACAGTAGCATTTCATTTGATATTGCGAACGGGTCTTTGCAAACATCACAAATTACTAACAGAAATTCACTCAGAAAGAAGGCACAGTTACATCACAAATTACTATCTGATATTCAATCAGAATGAAGGCACAGTTACATACAGCGAATTGGGGGACCGTCTGAGGAGCCAATGGGAAGTGATCCAAATTTACGTCACGTCACGTGGTTCGTTGACGTCGCGATTTAAATCATGCTCAAATGTTTTAACCTGTTTTAACCGTTTTCACAGACCGAGGTTCTCATGACGTTGTGGCTGTGATGTTTTACATAAATGCATTGAATCCATTCAAATCGGTTCGGACAGGTCTATGTTAAAACTTGTGCTAAAACGAGGTTCTCATGGCGTGGACATTGTGGCTGTGCTGTTTTACATAAATGCATTGAATCCATTCAAATCGGTTCGGACAGGTCTGTGTTAAAACTTGTGCTAAAACGTGTGTTGAAACGTGGGTTTCGTTATAAATTAGAAGTGAAAGCATGGTTAACCCGAGGTGCTGTCCCCAATTGCGGCGAAAAGTTTATTTCTCGAGTTAGGTAAGTTTTTTGACAAAAGTCAACTATATTCTTTTAGCAAAATTAATACTTTTTTTACATAAAATTCCTTATATGGATGTACTTACTTGTTCGAAATTTTCATCTAGCAAGCCTAGTTCATCCATATTAGTATGAATGTAACAACGATTCTCATTGAGGCATCGTACTTGCATATATGTACATGTAATTTTTATGCAGTGGCTGTCAAAAGTAGTCGTACGTTAAAACATTTATGGAGATGTACACGATTTTTTGAAAAAGTAAACAATGTATATTCATGTTCTATACAATGTGTGAAAGTAAAACTCAAAGTAACGCAATAAATATGGGAAAGAACTCCAGTAATCATGTGTTTCTGATAAATTACGTCAAAATATAATGAATTAAACGATTTCATTGTCACAAAAGTATTTGTATACATTGTTTGTTTTGCTTGTAGTATGACATAATCATTACAGTCGAAAGTAAGTTCAACCTTTTGTGGATCAGATGGGAGGGTAATAGTGTGGAGTAAAGCAAATACTGAGTGAAATGTTTGAAATTTGTGTTCCACAGTCAAGTATAGGGGTGGTTCTGTAATGGCTTGGGGATGTATGTCAGCGTATGGAGTTTAATATTTAGAATATATTGCAGAGACAGATTCAAGTATGTAGACATTTTTTTTTAAATTTGAAAGAGCTACAAAAATGGGTATTGCTAATACATTCAAATTTTATGAAGACAATGACCCTAAACATAAGTCTTTATATTTTATAAATGATCCAGGTTCCCTCATCCCACTTCGGACCCACATTGGCGATTTGATGTTTGGGCAAAGCTGGCTGGAGATCCGAACCTACTCTACATGGACCGAATGAAACTGTATAACAATAAAAGAATTTTCCTGAGACATTTCTCCCTGAAGAATTTTATTGTAGGCACCTGGAAACTTCGGAAGGATACCATTCCAGATTTAAATCTCCCAGGTATATTACTTAGTGATGTTTTGCATACACACTGTTTGTCTAGTGACAACTGTGTTTTCATCTTTTCATGCGTCTTTTCCAATCATGCCTTGTGCATGCTATGTGTATTGTTTTTTGGTAGTTGAATTAATGTTGAACTTTATTGTCTTTCTGCAGCAGCTGTGCAGGAAGCTGCAGACTTGCAAGCTGGACCCTCAGGATGTGATCAGCTGACTCCTGTGGTCTCCTCTTCACCTGGTAGGTGCTTTTTGAATTTCCAAAAAATCATGTAAAACATATTAATAGTAGTGCATCTGACTATTTTTCTGTTCTTCATCGCAAATTATTTATTTAATAATGTTTTATGGTAGTTGAATTAATGTTGAACTTTATTGTCTTCCTGCAGCAGCTGTACAGGAAGCTGCAGACTTGCAAGCTGTGTGAGGCTGTTTCCTCCTATCTGAGAGAATGTAACTGTTCTTATTTTTATAGTTCCTTTTAATTTGCTGCCAAGGGTTATTTTAATTGGGTATCGAAATGTTTTTTATCCATAGAAACAGCTAACAATTCTGTTTACCTATTATTCTTCTAATGAAGAAAATTGAAAATGTTTTAAGATTATTGATGTGTAATTTCTGATAATTATTCTTGAGGAGAATAATTATTCATTGTTCTGTATGGAGGCAGCATATGTATACCCTAGAAGGCCGAATGTATGCACTTTTAATATACCAATAATGTTTAGAATTTACTGTTTTTGCTTATGACGTGCTAATAGAGAAGCTCTTATATATCCATTCTTGTTTGCACAAAGCCAAACTTGTCTTATATGTCAGTGCCATATTTGCTCCTACCAAAGAATCATTACGTCAGTGTTTCCCAACCTTTTTAGAGTCGCGGCAACCTTAAGTGACTTTTCAGAATTTGGCGGCACCCCTCCCTACCCACCATCAGTAATAATGGTGCTGAAGTTGAACCCCTAACCCCAATCTCCTTTCATTTTGAAGTGCCATTACGACTAAAAGAAGGACGGCTTAACTCTGGTTTGCATTTTTGAAAGCCGACGATGCAAAATGAGTCTAAAAATGGTAAAACGACATTTTTGCGGCATCCTTCAGAACACTTCACTGCACCCACGTTGGGAAACACTGCATTACATACTCATAGCATGCGATTATTACGGTCATTGCTGTCATACAGTAGATGTTTTCGTATTGAATGAATGCGTTTCAATAAAATTATGCCATTACTTCTTAAAGGTAGGATGTGAATAAATTGGCATTTTTATATTTGTTGAAATCTAATGGCTTTGATTTTTATACCTTTGCACCTTTTTCCTATTATTCTCACACAATGTTTTTAATTGAGAGGAAAGAAAAAATAATAATAAAAATTATTTACTCACACGTGATTTTTTTTATGATTTCTTTTAGTCACCAACAAAAATATTACAATTAAATACTAAAATTAAAATAAAATTTTACAGAAAATTCCTAAACAAATTTTTATCACATATTTACAAAGTACACCCACACTAAATACATTTTTACATTATTCACACAATGCGTTACACATAATAAAATATATTTACAGTACAATAAACAAATTTAAAGACGCTTAAATATTGCCAATCCATTGTAGGTAGACCTATGATCCAGAACACGTCTGTTCATTTCTCGGGTTACATGATGAATGCGAATTTTTAAATAAGTTATAGAAATAGCCTGCACAAGTCTATATGAGTGTCGAAAGGACTGAGGTCTAATGTATGAGCCTGCAGTGATGCAAAAATTCCAAGCTCAATTGCTTTTCTTGCAATTTTTATAGAGATTCTACATTTTAACACATTTTAAATTATGTGATTCACTTTCACAAAAACATTATTCTGTTAATTTGCATATTTTAACTACATCTTTTGATGGATTGCAAAGGCCAACTTGATTTTTGAACATTGTGAGTGGAAAGAAATTGTCTGTGCTCTGGAGCAATTTCGACATGGGAGAATATCTTTTACAACATATCCAGAAATATATTCAATAACACTTACTGAATATAAAGTGAGTGAACTTATTGCAGGGACATAATCATGATCCTCATTTAGTGTACTTGATTGCAAACATAAAAATTCATCACTCTTCTTCATTTACAAACTGTGTGCTCCTTGCCTCACAGGTGCTACTGACATGCAACATATGAATTTCTCCTTGTACACAATTACCTGTGCTATTAAATTTCAATTCATTTCTTATAACGAGTCTTTTATATGCAGATTTAAACTGTAAGCATGATGGATTATTATTCCAACCTCCACATTGCCTTATAAGCCCAAAAAAACAACTCAACGTGGTCCTGGCTTAATTTCTAAGTTAGCAGGTACTCTTAAAGATTCATTTTTAATGTATACATCAAAAAAATCTTTTATGTCCATTAAACAAACTTTAAGACCTAACAAGCCAACTCTCCTGTTTGACATAAGAATTGAGGTATCAGAATGTGCATTAACAGATAATGACTCAATATAATAAAGTGCATCAGTAATAAATAGATGCCAAACGTGTTCATTAGAACTACTTAAAGGTGCCTTAAAGCCTTTACCAAATTTACTTAAGTCAAATATTTTATTCATGTACTGTGTAAAATTTACGGTAGCTTCACACCCAAATCTAACTTTAAAACATTATTACAGTAAGCTAGAGAATCAGCAACAGACTGACTTAATGTCTGAACCGCTGGACGAACACCCATTTTATGCTTTTTGTACTGAATATGTCTAGAGCTTAATTTGTTGGCTAACCGCAGCCTTTCCTTTGTTTGCAAGTTAAATAAGGCCTCAAAGTATGCCCACTTAATAACTCCATCCCTACTATGTATTATCTGTTTTTCTGCAATGCAATTGTGAACAAGCTCAATCATGTGACAGGCATCAAGCAGGGCGAGTATTTGTACTCTTGGTTGAGTTGGGTGCCGAAAATTAATCCTTAAATTGTCCATATTAGATAAGTCATTAGCCATTGACCATATTAGATAGGCATTAGCCATACTTATATTCCTTGCAGCTCCATCAGAAGTAACTGCTGTTACTCGCACACCAATCTAGTCTTAATTTTTCAACAGCTGTTAATATGAGATGTGCTCATTCCTTTCCTGAAAGTGAGTCAAGTCAATAAAACAATAACCACAAGGAATTTTCCATGTGTCATTAATTGCTGTGCACATAATAACACAAGCCATTTTGGCTGGGGGCAAGTGATCATTTTCTATCTCTGTTCCAAAATCAATGTAACCTATTACTTTTTTACCATCAAATTCTACATGTTCTTTCAAACTCATGTCATCGATAGAGATGACACACAAGAGGCACTACACCCTTGCTATTAGCATTTTTTACTTTGCTCCCTATTGCATCAAAACATTCTTTACTGAAGCCTGGTTCACAATTAACTTTCATGTACCATGCTCGGATTGTTCGGGTACTTGGCAAGGCATTAAATTTTGACCTCACAAATTCATATGCTTTCCATGAGTAATAATGAAGTGTTGGCGCGAATTATCTCAAATTTGTCGTAGGCACTACAGTATTTATTCTGCTTTTTTCAAGGTTCTGTCTAATAAACATCCTATATCAGTTGGAAGTGAAGTTTTTAAAATTTCTGCAGCAGATTCTGTGATCATTTTATCTTTAACTAAACGTGCTATGATTTCTTTATCACCTTGAATCTTGTTTGATTGCCTTCTTACCTTTTGTTGCAGAATTTTAATCTTTTTCCTCGCACTACACAAATAGTTATCTTTCTCACTTAACTGGTACATTTTCTTTTACAGGGAGTTACAGCTTCACGTATTGAAATATCTCCAGCGGTCGACAACTCTGAGAGCGGAACTGAATTTGTCGTTTCACTTGGAGTGCTGCAACTATCTGTGACACTCTTCATTGGTGTACTTGTGGAACACTGAGTTAAAATAGGGGGCAAGTCAGACGAAGAAACTGAAATTGAAGTTTCGCTTGCAATTTCACTGTTTAATGTCGGTGATGGGGATACTGTTGACTGGCACGAGGTTTGGGCGGCTTCCGTGATGCAGTTTTCTTCTGTAAATGTTTGGGGTAGGATGGAAAAATTGAGGGTACAACACCTTCCCTGTCTCCTCGTTTGTCCTGTCAGGTCCACGTCCTCGGGGCGAAAGTGTTGCGAACATACTACCGAATGATTTGATGGTTGCCAGTTTTCACGCCTCACAGCTCTAATCCAAACATTCCTCTGATCCTCATTTCGTTTTGGAAATCTATAAGTCGAAAACTAGATGTAGTGGCTCAAGTAATTTTATTGATAGACTTTTGTGAATGCAATATTCTTTTCGCGCGCTTCGTGTATGACGGCGTACTTGCAAAACTAGTAAAAGAATATATCATGTACTTTGTACTTACAAGTGCAAGGAAACGCCGTCTTTTCCACAAATTTTTCTCTTGCTGTATTTAAAATAACAACCAAACACACGGCAACAATTTGCCATGGTCACAATTACATTAACAACAAAAAAATTGAAATAAATTATCTCAATACTTGCGAATTATAAGTTTGGTTTACAACATCCTGGGCTAACTCATGGGCACTTCTTTGACGATCTTTCATGCCACCTATGAATTGGTTACAAAACTACGAACCCTCCCCTCAAATTGTGTTCGTTGGAGCACGTGGCGCGGTTGATTTGAATCTCGTGAAACAGTCTGACTTGGTGAAGTGGAAAGAAGGAAGTGTTATGTGCGTGGATGTTCAACAGTTGGAGGGAAGTTGTTCAGGATTCCAGCTTCCAAAGCAAGGTTAGATTACGAACTTACTACCATTTGATAAATTCTTAAAGGGTCAGCTTAATGATATTCAAGCATTTGGCATTACTAGCCCGATCCATAGCATTGCTCACGGTAGAGAAATACTTAGTAGCCCAGGGATTCTCAGAGTTCTTTCATTTTTGTTTTGCATGATTTTTTCGCGAAGATAAAAACCAGGTTGAGTGTTTACAGTAAACGACTGAATTACTTTTTTATCGGATGAACTCACGGTAAGGTACAACCTTTAGGACACTTTATTACGGTGAAAGAGAGTCTTGTGAAAGTGTAATGCGTGTTTGGGCAGGTTTGTGGGCGTTAATGTAATGTCACTGTCGCATTCAACGATTTCAAAACGTTAATTTGCATCGATATCACGTTTTTTTTCTTCCCTCCTTAAATTGGATATTTTCACTTGACCTTTTCTGGGCTTGATGCATATATGCCATGATATCGTTCTGCTGGCTACAGCCAATTCTTGTTCATAACTAAAGATAGTATCAATTCAATAATTTATTCCACCAAACATTATTAGAAAAGATCTCGTCTTGATTTTAGTTCAGTAATAAAATACATTAAAGTCACCTGAATTCGTACAAAGGACAAAACTTGTGTTGCTGCAGTGTTATTATTAAATCTCCCCACAGGGCCGAGAAGTGGAAGACATTTTGCAGTAAACCAATTTTGGATGGGCATCCTATTGAAAAGCTGCACAACAGCTTTGAAGCCCAACATTTTTCAGGTGACAGCTTTACATATCCGTCTTCACGGAAACCACTTCGTTCTGCAGTGCCCACTCTTTTCCTACCAATCAGCCAACTAACTGAAATTTCTCCAGAACATACATCTGGTAATAGTGCAGTCTTTTTATAGCAATTTTCTGAATTTGTTATTTTGTTTTTCTATTTATCTTATTTTCTGGTTCTTTTCTGTAAAATTATTATTACAATTTTATTGTAATTTGTAATTGTTGACGCAAGGTTGAAGGGCCTCAATTTCGCTCTAATAAAGTCGTTTGTGCGTAAAAACGGCACTGAGGACAGCTGTGGTTTTATCGAAGTTTCGTCAAAAATTGAGCATTCGGTATTTTTTTTCCATGAATATGTCAATTTCATGTAATTGAATGTTTTTAAAATAAATCTCATGTTTTAAAATCACTATTGTGTTGTTCTTTCTGTTACCTTACCTCTGCCAGCGAGTAGTAACATACAATGAAATAAACGGAATTATAAATAAGGATCCCAGGCCTTCAAGCGGGATAACGGAACTACTGCCAACTAGCGGTTTCTGGGTATCACTATTTGGCTTGAGTAGTGCCCAGCGCTACCTACAAATTGGTTACAGAACTCGATCTTCCTATCCATTCCTATCGCTGATATACTGCCTATTACTATATATCTGTGGCTGCGCCCTTCGTGGGAATTACATTTATGCAGTGGAACATTTGAAGTGTGAATTATTTTCACGTTATAAGCATTTTATACCAACCCACTTTTAAATAGTTTGGCATTAAATTCTTGCGAAATGGTTAAATCATGGAAGTATGTCATAATAACCATTTGGTTTTATTATGTAATGATGGCGTCAATTTTGTTGTTTTCTCGCGGGTTTCTTTTGAAAAGAGAGGTTGTAACTGAAAGATCAAAGTGCTTCTTACCGAAAGAAAGTATTATTAAAAGGTATAAAAGAATAGATTCATTTAATATCGGAAATGTAGATCATTCTGAGTATCGCGAAATCGTTGATTCAATTGTGGATTCGATGAAAAATTCCTCAGTTTGTGTTCCTTCGACGGCAAAAGTGGTTTTGATGATAGTGGATGCCCTTAGGTATGACTTTGTGGAGTTTAATGACAGTTTGAATCAATCATTGGTGTATCAAAATAAAATCCCAGTTGTGCACGAACTTTTAACTCTTAAGCCTCAGAACGCTAGAATTTTTAAGTTCGTCGCAGATCCACCCACCACAACTATGCAAAGATTAAAAGGAATTACTACTGGAAGTTTACCGACGTTTATAGATGTCGGTTCAAATTTTGCTACTCCGGAAATAAATGAAGATAATTTCATCGACCAAGTGTTAGCACAAAATAAGAATGTTGTTTTCATGGGTGATGATACTTGGACGGGTCTGTATCCCAAACGATTTGTAAGAGAATTTGCTTATCCATCTTTTAATGTCTGGGACTTGGATAGTGTTGACAATGGAATACTTTATCATTTAATACCTGAAATACACAAAAAGGATTGGCAACTTTTGATTGCCCATTTTTTAGGAGTTGATCATTGTGGCCATAAATATGGACCGTTTCACCCTGAAATGAAACGGAAATTGGAAGAAGTTAACGCTGTTATTAGGTGATTTTTTCACGAATGTTTGTTTTAGTAAATGATAATCGCCAGGAATTTACTATTGATGTTTTTTGTTTTCAGGCATGTTGTGGACGCTATTGATAAAGAAACAATTTTATTTGTGTTTGGAGATCACGGCATGACGTCAACAGGTTTGAAATAAGATATTAATTTTGTTTTGTACATCTAGGACTCGTTTTTACGTGGAACTGCTTTTGAAAATGTTGAATGAATTTTAAAAATATGTAATGACATTCATTTTTAGGTGATCATGGTGGGGAAAGCATAGATGAAGTCACTGCAGCTTTGTTTGTGTATTCATCATCCCCTTTGTTTCCGAAGGAAACTGTAGAATACACTGACACTGTTAGCCAAGTGGATTTGGTTCCAACTCTTTCTTTTATCCTAGGCGTTCCTATTCCTTTCTCAAACTTAGGCAGGGTTATTCTGGGATCACTTCCATCCATTGTTAATGGACTTTCATTGCTAGATTGGAAGTATGCACAAATGGCTTTATGGAGGAATGCCCGTCAAGTGAGGGATTATCTGAATTACTATTCAGAAAACTTAAATAGATTTCCACCGGATAAGCTCAGAAATCTGAATGAAAAATATGACAGACTACTTCAGCTGGTTGACAGTGTGTCTAACTTGCAGGAATTTAGCATATTCTCTAATGCCGTTGAGGAGTATTTGTTACTTGCTAGAAAGATGTGTGCTGAAATATGGGTTCAGTTTGACTTAAATCTAATGATATTTGGCCTTTCTTTCATGCTTTTCTTCATACTTTCTTCATCTTGTATTATTGAAGGATTACCACTTGATAGGATGCAGCAAATTATGAACAGCAATAGAGTAGTTGCACTGATTTTGTTTAAAATGTTTGTTTCTCTGTGCATCAGTTCACTTTTGTTTCAATTCCACTATATTGAAAATATCGATATTGTTTTTTACCTTTCAACATGTTCCTTTGCAGCCATCTTAATTTTTGCTGTCATTTGTAAAAACAAGAGCATTTCTTTAAATCATGTGATGGCTAAGTTCAAATTACAAGATGTCCTATCTTTATCTACAAGATTAATTTTACTTATCACTTTTGTCGTCTCGTTTTCGAATAGTTATGTTGTAGAAGAATCAACTGCACTCTCTTTTTTTCTTATTTCTATGTCTGTAATAGTTTTGTACAGTTCAAGTAGTCAGAAGGAATTAGGAAAATCAAGAAATGATAAAAGTCGATCAATGATTAAAGGAACACCAGTGAAGGTCAAGGTTATCCTTTTAATAGCAATTTTTGCCCTGATAATTAGATTGTCACATCATTATTGGAGATGTCGCGAAGAACAGAAGTGGTGCAACATGTCTGAATGGGTAAAGTTTCCTTCTTCTACAATTTTCAGTGCTGGAGGCGTGCGTTATTTGCACACGCTTGTGTACCTGGCATTACTGGTGACTGTTTTTCGCATGTGGCTTCGCAGCTGCGGTAATTTAGTCGGATTTTCTTTAACAGTCACAGTAGTGAGATACGCTCCCACTGTCATTGCTATTTGCATATCAGCATTCTGGATATTACAGGGGCTTCCTAAAAACACTAGGTATGGCTTGAAACCTTGGCAAATACAGGTGTGGCCATGTGTTATATTTCTTCTTTTAGGATTGAGTGTTCTTATACTTTACGTGTCTCCCCTCAGTGTTTTTAAACTACCAAAGACCAAAGTAACTCTGGATGGAATCTATGGCCAAGAAAACATAATTCCTCACATTTTCAACCAGATAAAACAATCATTAGACAGGAGAAATAGGGAGAAAAATTTTAACTTACTTAAGGATTTTCCTGTCGTTTATGGCTTGGCCACAGTGTACAGTGCTTCTGTAATTATTTTAAGTTTATTTGTGTTATTGCTGAGCAGTTTATTGCTAGGAGACATATTGGCTCCCTCTGCAGCTCTTATGTTCTTGGCAGGCATTTTGGCTCTTGCTATCCAGACAATATCTCGATACGAGAGAACTATTATTTCAAGTAAGTATAGTTTTCTTATCGTTTAGGACTTTTATAAAGTGTCTTTGTATTCTGTCAATTATTTTTTATTGACCCATTTTATTAATCTTTCCTGGAGAAACATAATGTTCCCAAGATTGCATTCGTAAAAGAAGAAAGAAAATTTTAAAAATTTAGCACCAAAGAAAAAATTTTTATATACCTTTTTATTATCTTGGGAAGGTTTCTGTTCTAAACATTTTGTTTGGAGCTTGTTGTAATAATATTTCTTTATTTGTGTGCAGCTCAACTTTTTCACGTGCCATGGTCATCCATCCTGTGGTGGAGTCTTTTAAGCTCATATTTTTTCTATGGTACTGGTCATCAACCAACATTCTCCTCCATTCAGTGGGATGCAGCATTTGTTGGAACTGGAGGCCAGTTCTCAAGCTACACTATACCTGCCATTCTCATTGGAATAAACACATTTGCTTCTCAGTTCTGGTTTGGTTTGACCGTGCCACTCCTTTTGATTTCACCCTTCACGTTTATTGTAATGTTTCCAAAGGTAACCAAAAAGGAGGATATCAGAAGTGAAATGAAAAGGGGTGAGATCATTTTGTATGAAAAAGAGGGACTTTTTCAGTACGAGATGTTTAGTTTGTGCTTCAAGTATGTGCTGTTATGTGGAATAAAGGTGAGTTATTTTTAAAGTTTTCCTGTCATTTGTTCCATTGTTAACATTTGGTGACCAGTCATTGAAAACTTGGTTTATTAAAGAATCTCGTCAATATGACAGTGATATATTTAAAGTACAGGCAACTCCCGAAATTCGACCATTCTAGATTTGACCAACTCGAGAATTTGACCGGTCGAAACCCACTTATTCGACCCAGTCGATCGATTGGTCGAAATAGAAACTAGTTTACGCGAAGTAATTTTCGGCCCGCTCGACCACGAGAGGTTTAGTTTCAGTCTAGACATCGTTATTTCTGCTCTAATTGTTTAAATTTGTGCTGATTCGACATTTGACTTCGAGATTCGACCACGTTTTCAGGAACGCATCCCGGTCGAATCTTGGGAGTCGCCTGTATTGCAGTTTTTTATTTTCAATATTTTTGTATGAAATTTGAAACTTTTACTAATCAATGATGTTCTTATTTTTTTTATGTTATGGTATCTATGAAAACATACTTCCCTGCTTAGCAGGAACAAGCAGAAATTAAAATAACTTACATTCTACCTTATTTTAAAATTAAGGAACTTGGCTGAACTTTGTGGTAATTGATACTCATATCAACGAAGAAAATAATAACTTTTTAAAATTCCACAATTTTTTATTTCACAATCGGTTTTGCTAAATAACTAGCATCATCATGTTATGCTAGTTATTTAGCAAAACCGGTCATAAAATAAAAAATTGTGAAATGTAACAAAGTTATTATTTTATTCGTTAATATGCTACCAATTTTGTTCACTGCAATTGCTCTACAAATTTTTAAAATATTTGTTGTGCCCAGTGTACACAATCTCTTCATCATATGTTTTTTTGTGACACCTAAAAGGCTATCATGATGGTTTTAGGTAAATTTATCAAAAATCAGTATATCAAAAGTCAATTGGTTGAAATCAACTTATCCAAAATCACTTTGTTGGCAGTCAATTAATTAAACAATCAGTTCTTCAAAACACATTTTTCAAAACAATCTGATTTTCAAAATCGGTAGGTTATTTTATCATAAATTTGTCTTTAAAAAATTTCAATGAATTGATTTTTGATAACTATTTGGTAAAATTTTCAAAAGATTGATTGAATTTTGATTATTTAATTTTTGATCCATTGAATTCCAGAAAAATCTCTGTCACCCATCTTGATGATTCTTCCCTTGGACTTTATGCATCAGGGTTTTTTTTTACTTAACAAGGGTCAGCAAATTTTCCTGCATGGCAGGCCACATTACAAATTGTGAATGCTCCAATGGGCCACATAAGATTGTACATGGAAGACACCAAATTTTTTAGTGATAATATTTCAGCAGCCGAGATATTTTTGCATTTTCATTTAACAAATATGAAATTGTTAGTGTTAAATTTTTTGCATTTCAATTTCATCTTAGCTTCACAGACCACATAACATGCTCTTGAAGACCTTATGTTGCTCAAGATATATAGTTTGATAATCTCTGTTGTATATCATCATGCATAATCATTGCTTTCCTCTCCTTTGTCAGGTAGTAGGCACTTTTCCCGTCCAATGGCTCAAAAATCTTGCCTCAAACAAATGCTCCGGGTGTAATGCCCAAGTCAAGGTCAAATTCAGCTGTGAAGATTTCTAACGTGAAAACAGATGGTTGTATTGTTAAGAATAGACACTCCTTCAAAACATATTTTATGCATCTTTAAAACACCTTATCCTGACGTATTTGAGTTTTATAGCCTCGTTAGATACTTGGAAAATTAAATCTGAAAGATTGCTGTTTGATTTTTATACGGTAAAACCTGCGAGAGGTGGAACCTCACGGGACCGGCATATTTTTCCGGCTTTAGCAGGTTTTCCTTCTTAGACAGGTTAAAAGAAATTAATACGGATTTGTATTATTAATAGATTTTAAGTAGAATATGGATATTTTCATGGGTCTCAAGATAAGGAAAAGCCTTAATACTAAAATAGCATTTCATACTAATAGTAAATGAGTAATTAAACGAAATTTATTAGAAGTTAATAATTTTCCCTTAAAAATGCCGTAATCTTTTAGAATAGAAAAAATAAAAGCTATACAGTTACAAAAATGCACATAGAGATTACTTAAAAGCCAAAAATATACACTAAAAATACAAAGTATCGTAAAAACTATTTGAAGAAACTGTCCAATTTCATTTGTTTTGTTTTTCTCTGAGATTTCCTCAAACAATGAAAAAAAATCCTAATCTTACAACATTGTCATAAAACTCATTTTCACCCTTGATTTTAGTGTAGTGTTTTAAAGCATTAATATAATCTAGAACTTGTGTTGTTGTTGGCACCTCAAGTTCTTCACAATCCTCCTCACTCTGTTCATTGTCTGAATTGCGAACAATGTCATTGCTCTGAGATTCTACCACAGTCTGTAAGTCAATTTATGTGACAACACTTTGGTCAATATTTACAAAACTTTTTGCATTCACGTAACTACCCTCATCTTCATACATATCAATAATTAAAAAAGGTCGGAGACTACGGCGAGATGGATTAATTAAAACATAAGTACTCCTTAACCGTACAAAGTGAAAATATTTAGAGAAAAAATAAAAAATCTGATGTGGCCAACACATGACTTTCTCCATATTTGGGGCATAGATATTTAAATTATTGTGAATAGCATTATGACACAAAATTATTACAGTAAAACTCGTTTAATACATATTTGAGGGGACCGACTCATTGCTTTGTTATAAGCATGACTACGTTATATACGAGAAACATGCTTTTTGGCCTATGCATCCCATATAACACGTATACACATACAGTAAAAGCTGTGCTATCTGGCTATCTAGAACCGGCCTACCTTAGATACCGGCAATTACACAAATACAATTCATTTTGTATTTCTTTTTCTTTTTTTATGAATTTTTGTGTGAATTGTATACGTGTAATACCACAACTTCCACTTTAAAATTTCTTAAAATGTAAGATGTATATATTACGTATTTACTCCGTATACTTCGGTGGCTGCCGAGTAAGCATGGCGTTTTTGGTTACGTAAGCCATTTGCATTGTCTAGATGTTTTGGTGTACTTCTACAATTTCCAGTTTTATCGCTTTTTATTATTTAAAAAATTGCCCATCCATTGAATATGGCATCAAAATAAATACCTAAAAGCAAGGAACAGGAGAGAAAAGGTTGGTTTAACGCTAACACAAAAGCTGGAGCTGATCAAATGAATTGAAAATGGAAAAAATAGAGCAGCCATAGCAAAAGAATTCAACATCGGATCTTCCACGCTCTACGATATCAAGGCTCATAAGGCTAAATTAATGAAATTTGTGTCATCTGAGACGAGTAAATCAATTAATAAACATCATACGCTTCATAAGCCAAAAATTGAGGAACTGGATAAAATATTATATGACTGTTTTTCACAGAAATGTTCAGAAGAATTAAATAATTTCGTCCTTTTCTAATAGAGTTAATAAAGATAAATAAGAAAGATATAATCCAATAAATTTAAATTCAATTTTGGGAAAAGGTTCATTGCCGTAATCCCCAAACTTCCCGGACGCCCTAAACTTTTCAAGTCTTTTTGTTTTGCATGTAAGCGTAGCAACGTATTAAATAAGAATGGGTAAATAGTGTCTATATCTAACTATGTGTGGAAGAATTAAAATGGAAAATGCAAACCCCATGCATAGTTATGTTTGGGGAGTACGATAGTGAACCTAAGCCCAATTTTGTTTGGTTATTGCTAAATTTGCAATGTCAAAATAAAAAAAACGCTCCCCTAACCGGCTATTTCTCCTAATCGGCAATCCACAACCCCCTAGATAGCCGAATAACACAGCTTTTACTGTATTTGCAGTGAGTCGACTTCAATGCCGTACTTACATATGCAAAGAGATGTTTATCAACTTCGCGGCATGTAAAATGTTCGACTGCTATTACATATGATTTTTTAAATGGTCAATTAATATTATTATTATGGTCATTAATTTACATAAACATTTCACATTTTTAATATCAATTTCAAAACAGGGAGCGTGGAAATTCGTATGGAGGAAGGGGACTTCTACGAAAAAGTGCACGGTAAACGGACGGAAAATATTTATTACTTATCGCTCTGCTCGCCAAAATTCGTTATATATGGGGCATTTTTTGCCACGGGACCAAACATTTGTTCGTTACAGCTGAGAATTCGTAAAATGCGTGTTCGTTACATCCGAGAAATTTAACCAATGCCCTTATGGAGAAATTCAAGGGACCGAGACATTTCTTCGTTATAGCCGAGATTTAGTTTTAGGCGTGATCGTCATAAACGAGTTTTACTGTATTTCGTATAGTAAAAAAACTGGTTCTTATTGCCGTAAATTATATTTTGAATATGTTTACGGAATTCACCGCTACATGGTGTTGGTGCTGTATACTGAAAATTACAAAAAAAGTTGAATATCTCCGAAATGGATGGTTCTACAAAAATTCATTTCAAACAAATCCTGGAAGAAATATTATTCTCTACAACTTTGGTCCTCACAAAGATTACGAATAACGACGTTTTTAAGGAGATATTTGACGGAAACCGAAAAACCGGTTATTTATAAATAACTCTTAAACAATAATTGCTATAGAAAATTGTTTCAAACGAAAGTTGTAGGAAATTACATTCTCTATAACTTTTCTATAGGAATGTATATACAATAATGATGTTTTAACGGAGAATATATCACAAAAACCGAATCTGGTTTCGAATAAACCTCGACTTCCGGTTAACCGTTATTGTCCAAAAACTAATCAGTTCTTTATGCTCATGCTAAAGTGTTATATATGAAATTTGGTAACGATATGGCACGTACTTTTTGAATTAGAGTGCCCACAATCACATACACACACACAGAGACATCATTCCGAAAATAGTCTAAACGTGTTCTAGGGTCCTCAAAATGTGTATTTTCGTTTAAATCTCGAAGTCGATTTTTTTCATGAACACAATACTTTCCCATTACAGTAAAACCTGGTTAATTCGAACCTCTATATTTCGAAATTCGACGTAATTCGAAATTTTTTAACACTTAAAAGACCGAAAAAGCCAGTTTCATACAAACGTGTTTTAATAATTCGAAAATCTATATAATTCGTAATTCGAAAAAAATTTTTGCCCGATTCTCGGAATATCAACGCATTTTTGTCGACATAATTCGAAATAAAACTTACCAAAAAGAAACTAAATGAAATTTACTAAAATATTTCTGGCACTATGTTGGCTGGTTTACAAACATTGTGCGATCGTGATCATACCGACTGGGCGTTGGGTATTGTTACAAGATTCGGTCCATCCCCTCAATTTATCTACTGTTTTGCGAGTTTTGTGTGGAAAACGCGTTCCAATATTTCTTTGGTTCGTTGTTTGTTTCGTATTAGATTGTATTTTTCATCCTTGTTAGTTACTAGTTTAAATAATATTCTTAGTTTAATAACTGCAAGAGAGACTACATTTAAATTTATTGCTATAAAATATTTTTTTTTAAATATACCCTCCAATGTCTCCGGTTCGTTGTGCATATAAGACTTACTCTTCCTAAAAAAATGTCTTTGCTGCAAGACATTGACAAGAAGTTAGAATCGAAAGGAAAGCTGGCCTCAAAGTATGGGATTCCGATCTCGTCTTTAACTACAATTTTAAAGAATCGGGCGAAGATTGAAGAAAGTTTTTATAAATTTAAAGGGAGCGCTACACGTCAGCGTTCACGGCCTGCGAAAAACGACGACCTCGAAGAAGAACTGTCCGATTTTTTTTCACAAGTACGAGCGGCGAATTTACCTGTGACAAGCCCGATGCTCATTGAAAAATCAAGAAGTCTTGCGAACACTTTGAACATTGAAGATTTTAAAGCGTCCAATGGGTGGTTGGATGGTTTTAAAGACGCCACAATATTGTTTGTCTCGCAGTATATGTGGTATGCCCAAAAAATTAACGAAGAGTAAGTGACGACCTGGCTGCAAAGTAATAAACATGTTTTGGAGAAGAAGTACGCGCTCAAGGACATTTTTAATATGGATGAAACGCATTTTTTTTTCAACATGTTGCCCAATCGTACTTTGGCTCTCCGAGGCGAAAAATGTCACGGCGGCAAACGTAGTAAGGACCGTCTCACCGCCGCGCTGTGCTCTGCACAAATATGGATGGGTCGAATAAAGAAAAACTTGTAATCATCGGAAAATATGGCAACCCACTCTGTTTCAAAGGTATTAATCGTGATTATTTGCCGATAATTTACGAGCATAACAAAAAGGTGTGGATGACAACAGACATATTCAAAAGTTTTTTAATAAGAATGCAAATACGTGTGGCGGTGCAAAATCGTAAAATTTTGTTGACACAAGACAACTGTTCTGCTCACCATGTGGCTCAGATAAATACGCCCAATGTTGAGTTGCTGTATTTTCCGCCGAACACAACCAGTGTTCTGCGGCCACTCGACCAGGGCATCATTCAAAATTTAAAGAGTCATTACAGAAGAAAACTATTGTCATCATACTTGGTGCAAATTACTAATGGATGTTCACAGGATGATTTGCGAAAATGGAGGATTTTAGACGCGTGCCGAGCCTTGTCATCGGCGTGGCAATTGGTGACTCCTCGAACCATCGCCAACTGTTTTAAGAAAAAAAGCTGGCAGAAGTGTTCCCAGATACAGAAGTGGAGGAAGTAATCGACAGTAATGTATTGGGGCCTGCCAGTTTCGGAGACATTGTTTCCTTTGATAATGACTTGGCTACGTCGGTTGTGTATGACCCCACGATTGACGAATCGAAAACCGTTGCGAGTGATAGCGACGAAGAAGACGATGTGGATAACGTCGATGCTAGGGTGGATGTGCCATTGTCATCTAAGGAGGATGTTTTAAAAGCTCAAGATATCCTTCAAAGGTACGTGTCCAGGATGCCAGACGTGCCGATGTATATCTTTGAAAAAGTTGATGCCATTACGCAACACAACGCTCTAGGGAGTGCCCTGAAATTGAAACGGGAAAATAACCAACTTTTAAAAATAAATTTAAATTAATATTGTATTACAAACTTTTGTTTATTTACTTTTAAGTTGAAATAAGTGAAAGACATTATTAACATTTTAGTGGTTTAATTATATGTCCATATATGTTTCAATGTTTAAATGAGTAATCCTAAATTTGACTTTTATTCATCGACATCATATTTTGAGGTATGCATGTGTAGTACATCCTTCTTTTCTGTATTTTAATATGGTGTCATATTCTTTTGTTTTTCTGTGATTTATATTTGCATTTTTTAAATTTGGTAAATCACGCTTTTTTGTAAATTTCGAATTATAGAGGTTCTTCTTAATTCGAAATGCTTTTTCTTTGGTCCCGTGAATTTCGAATTAACCAGGTTTTACTGTACTACGTATGGAGAAAGTAAAAAGTGGTAAAGAAGGGGGTAAACAAAAACCGGGTAAGGAAGCAATCGAAGGAAAGAAAAACAAAAGTAACACTTACAGATTTACGGGGGAAAAAACCATCGCTGGTGGCCTGGTGTCACACGTTCATGCAGTCATTTCCTTCCCAAAGGAAAAAATTCCACATCTCCCTCTGAGGATGGGAGCTTCGCATCCAAAATACGTATTAGTGTCCTTTGAATATTTAGAGATTCCTGGTTTTGCGAGAGAGTGTGTATACATGAGTTTTCTAAAAACCTTGGTTTCTTTAGGAGTGAATGTGTACTAGGTTGCCCGTTCTTTTTTATTGTTTCCTTTCTGTTGTTTGAGTGATTGTTCTCCTGACAGAAAAAAAATTTTTTTTTCTTTGGGGAGGAAATGAGTGCATGAACATGTGACACCAGGCCACCAGCGATGGTTTTTTTCCCTGTAAACCTGTAAGTGTTATTTTTGTTTTTCTTTCCTTCGATTCCTTCCTCACCCGGGTTTTGTTTACCCTTTTTTTCATTGTTTATTTTGTCTCTAAATATTCTCACTTTGTATGGTTAAGGAGTACTTATGTTTTAATTAATTCATACATCTCATCAATCAAATTTTGAATTTCAGACTAATCATTATTACAAGCAACTTCATGCCATTCAATGACATCATCAAAAATAAAGCCACAGTTTCTAAAACACTTTCTTATGCATACTTCCTCTATACATTTCACTGAATGACTGAGAAATGTGATTGCATCTAACACATCAATTTTGACTGTCAAGTCTAATGCTCTCTTACATTTGTCCATGTTTGCAATAAGATGTTGCAGCATCAGTTTCCTTTAATTAATTTTTATGGACTGTATTATCCCACTGTCCAATGGCTGTAGCACTGATGTGAAAGGAGGTAGAAAGACTAATCGAATATTTGACAGTTGATTTCTCGGATAGCAGGTTGTGTTATCCAGGAAAAGTAGAATATTTCTTTTTTCTTTTTCCATTTTTTAAATTTAATTTGTTCAAAATCTCCTCAGAGCACTTGTCATCCACACTTTCTTATTTGCTTTCCATTCTACAGGAAAGTGTTTTGCTCTGGCTGCTGAAAACCACTCAAACACAATGATATTTAGCTCAGTGTACTTTATATCCCATTCTTTCTTCTTAACCAAGTCGTTTTTGTTACTCGATAAATATTTTTCAATGATTTTATCCTTTTGTTTACTGATATTATAAATTTGTGTCTTTCCACATTTAAAATGAGCAGTCACTTCCTTAACACCCTTTCTGTCCTCACTGACCATTTTATTTACATTAATCTTATCCTTTACATTTAAATTTTTCATATTTTTATCCATGGGTCTGAAATGAATAATATTTTTCCATTAAACTATAAAAAAATTTAACTTTTAATTGAGTGCATTTTTCTATAGATGTTCCCAATCAATTTAATGAATACTCACAGTTGATTGTCGTTTATCCAACATTTTGAAATAGTGCAAGGAGAGAGTTGAATGATCACAGCACGCAAGATAGCTCTTGGAAACCAAAACACTCATTTTGGGTTTCAAAAAAATTCATGGAAAATCACAAACTCTGGGATTTCTCAAAGACTCAAACACTTCGGGCTTCAACCAGAGACTGAGTTCACTTTACATAAATTTCTCTGACTCCAGTTTTTCTTACCAAAGATGCATTGGCACTAGCATTTTGGTTTTTCCCAGGGGTTCCCATGCCTGGGATTCCACTGCACCATGGAAACCAGGGACAATAAACTGTGCGAACTAATCCTTTTGTGCCGATAATAACAGAAGTGGAAATCCCTGCTGATTGGAAAGCATAATGACTGATTCCCATGCCACAGTGACACCCTATGTGTGGGGACCTTAACTTCTCAGAAAAGATTAAATGTGTATGAGTCTTCTCCACCCAGCCTCATTTTTATATTTTTCTTTGAGCATTTTTATGGCGATACGAAAGCACTGAAGATTTTCTGAGTTTTCTGATAGCAGTAGATAAGAAAGGACACGATCTAGAGGGGCGGTCAGTTACACTTCGCTCCCTCCTGCTGAAACCCATTATCCCTGGCTTTCCCAAGCTTACCAGATGGGACAAAGGGCCTTTCAAACAAAAGAAGTGTGCCACCACACCCAGTGTGGAGAACGGTAAACAAACCGAGACCCCAACCAGAAGACCTGAAAACTTGTCTTTAAGGAAGAGATTTTCATTTCCGCCTTTCACAGGTTCAAATTGTACTGAAACACAAAAATTACTAGAAAAAATGCTTTTCATCCACGTCTCGCAGGTTCCACCTTACAGAGGGTCATTCCTATGAAAAATGGTATCATTATGCAGTACGATTTCTAGATTACTGGCTTTGGCAGGTTTCTGCCTTATGCATATTCCACCTCTCACAGGTTTTACTTTAATAAGGTATGAAATATGAGGGGTGATTGGAAAGTAAGTATACATGGCCTGCATTTTGCAAATGACGTTATTTCCAAATTATTATAATGCACATTTAAAGTTACATTAATGAGCTATTTTTCCATGTAGTCCCTTTGCTGGTTAGGAAGTTTGTTATAACAAGAAATCAAATTACTAACACTAATAGTATAGAAATTAGGGCTCCGTGCTCTGAGCCTAAAACAAACCTCTGTATCCAGTTGAAACCTATGATGACCAAAATGTTTTTAAGAGGTCCATACAACCTCTTAAAAATCATCTTGGTGGTCGTAGGTTTTATATGGGTACAGAGGTTCAAAGTGAAGTTTGTGTTTGGCTCACAAGGGGAGGACCTGGATGTGGGGTCATGGATTTTTCTGAAACTTCATAGGTGCTTAGCGCTGGACTCCAGCCCTTTTGGGCATATATGAGCAGTAGTTTTTCTGTAAATTGCGTTTAAAGTTCACAGTTCAGCAGAGCGCTCGATAATTACCCAAACGACCTCAGATATAGCCAACACCAGCTGTAGCACAGCGCTAGGGAGTTGGCCTTGGGAGCTGTAGGTGCAGAGCTCGTGCCTGGTTTCGGTCGCTTTTTTTCCCTCCCTTTTTTTATTATTCCTGTTTTGTTTCTTCGCAGCACACTTTTACTCGGTGTCTGCAAAATCACTTTTTAATTTTTTTTTCATCTAAATTTTCGTTCTCAGAATTTTTCATATCTTCTCTTGCTCACCGAACGGCAGACATGCTAGAATTTACTGTCAGATCGGAACTTCTTTCATTGATCTCTGTATGTAACTATTATTGATATTCATAGTACAGGCAACTCCCGAGATTCGACCAACTCGAGAATTCAACCGGTTGAAACCCGCTTATTCAACCCAGCCGATCGGTCGGTCGAATTAGGAATTAGTTGACGCGAAGTAATTTTCAGCCCGCCCAACCACGAGAGGTTTAATTTCAGTCTAGACATCGTTATTTCTGCTCTAATAGTTTGAATTTGAGCTGATTCGACTTTGAAATTCAACCACGTTTTCAGGACCGCATCCCGGTCGAATCTCGGGAGTCGCCTGTACATGATAAATTTCCATAGAATATTTTTGCGAACACTAATATATGCTTTATATGATCTGTAATTTGCAGAAAAAATATCGTCAATCTTTTAATAATATGAATTGGTGAAGCCAGTTCATGATACATCCATTCATATTCCTGATCTTTTGCTCATATTATTCGTCATGCTTCCGTGATGATCTGCCTGGGATTCTTACGAGTGGACGGCAAATTGGAGTTACGGAGCAGAAGCGAGAAATAGGAACCATGCACTCATGCTGATTAATATGTATTAAAATATTTATTTTCTTTATGAATCCCTCAGAAATATGGTGGGTTGATTAATTGTAAGATAGGAAGGGTATTCCTGTGAATTGACATAATAGTTATTAAAGTTTCTTTAGTTATGAATTTCACACATCCGTGGATGTTGGGAATCAAAGTAGCATTGAAAACAGTAAAAAATTTTACACCAAGAACATCTAGCAAAGCATCGTCTCTGCAGGTGCAGGTGGAATTTAAAACCTCGTCGGGGAAAATGACCTGTTTCACATTACAAAATACCTCATGGGTACCAGAGAGTTTGGACGCAAACCATGCGTACCTAATCATCTCTTTAAATACTGGAGCCAATAGCTGATTTTGTATTATTGAGTTTCTACAGGGAAGAATGTTTTAATATACAAAATGGCAGTAGTATCAGGCAGCTCGAAAAATAGTTACATTTCTAATGGCAAAAATGTTGTTATTAATGGAAAAGACGAGTTAAAAATATGTTTTGGGTGTAAAAAGAGGTTAAAAGGAAAAGTTGCAGTTATAGAATGTGACATATGCAATGAGAAAATACATAAAGGATGTGCCAAACAAAGTGGGGAGACTGTGCTCTGTAAAACGTGCCTTTCGGAAAGTGAATCTAAAGAAGAGAAAGAAAACACCAGAGATGAAGTTTGTTTGAAGCTAATTGAAGAACTGAAAGAGGCAAACCAGATAATACTAGAACTTACAAGAAAGAACGCAGCACTGGAGACTGAATTGAGATTAAGAAACAAGGCGAACTATCCAAGGAATGAAACAAGTACATTTGAAAGAACAGTTAGTGGAAATAAAAACCATCAAAAACATGACAAAACCTTGAATGGAGGAGTTAATATTAACAAACTAGGTAGGTGAAAATCAACAGCATGTGATAGTTGTTAGACCAAAAAATTCAGATGATGGGAACGGTATTACGCAACTAATCAAGAGCAGTGTAAATCCTGTGAATATTAAAGCGAAAATCGTTAGTATTACTGAAACAAAAAATCAAAGTGCAGTGATAAAATGCTGCGACCAATATTTGTTCGGGATGTGAGTTACTTTGTATGTGAGTTGCTTGTATGTGAGTTGCTTTGTACGTGAGTTACATTGTATGTGAGTTGATTGTATGTGAGTTACATTGTATGTGAGAGTTGCATCAGTGAATTATTTTGTGGTGAAAGGGAAGGCGACCAGTTGGTTGCCGTTGTGAAAGAGTTTAGTTCATATGAGTTCTTACATGATCGCTTTCACGAGGAGACGTATTTTTGCTGAGCTTCACACACGAAGTGTTTATCCTTTAAACAGTGTGATTCAAACACTAACTGCCAACGTGCTTAGATACTAGATATGCAGTACTATTGAGGATTCATTAAGTGTTTAGTTTCTTTGGAAGTCTGTTTTTCACCCCTTGTGTAGAAGAAATATAAATCTGGAGATTGTTCTACCTATGCATTTGAACCTTATTAAATTATACAGTGCACTTGAATTTACCACAACGAGTCAGCGTCGGAACAATATTCCTCACAAAAAGTAGCAGAACGTTTGATGCAAATTATTGGTGAAAAAATAGAACTGTCATGTAATGTAATGAAGAAAGTGAAGTTGGAATTGAAAGTGAAGAAAACTGAGTTAGTATCTAACAGTGATGAACGTGAACTAGAAAATATTATTATTGATCAGAACGACTTAAATCGTGAAGTAGAAAACTTTAAATTTGAGGTTATTTACAGAAGAGCATTAAGAAATCAAACAGTCATAGTGTTTGCTGTCGACGCGGAAACAATGCGTAGTATTATGATAGAAAAAGAAGGGAAATTAGCTTTAGGATGGGAGGTTTATGATGTTCAGCCCCATGTAAATATTGTAAGATGTTTCAAGTGTCAAGGATATGGGCATAAGAAGGAAGAATGCCAATCAAGAGTGATGTGCTGTAAATGCTGTGGAGACAACCATGACTATTATGAGTGTTCTGCAGAATACCCGTATTATGTGAACTGTGATAGGAGGAACAGGCAACAACTAAATGAACACCGATGGGACTGCAACCACACAGCATACAGTAGAAGCTGCCAAGTGTTCAACGAAATCAAAAGTAGGTTAGAAACAAGGATGTACTAGGAATTGAGCCTGCAGTCAACAGAAGGAATTGTATATTTGAATATTGCTGGACTTCTAAGAAACAGAGATAAACTTTCATTTGAAATAGTCGAAAGAAGACCGGCCGTGGTATGTATTAGTGAAACACATATTACATCCGATGTTGAAGAAAATGAAATTCTTGTCCATGGTTACAATTTTGTCCAAGCAATGTCACATAATAATGGAATGGGTGGGAGTTTGATATATGTGAGAAATGATATCAAAATTTGCAAAGCTAAGGTTACTGTAAAAGAGAATAATTGCTGGATTACTGGTGTATATTTAAACAAAAATAATGTTAAAGTAGCAATATTTACAGTATACCATTCACCAAGTAGTTCAGATAGAGAATTTATAGAATTTTTTCATGGGTGCATGGAAGAAATATTAGAATATAAAGGTGATATATTAGTAAATGGAGACTTTAATTTGGATATATTTAAGGGTCAACATTATACTATGAAACTTGTAGAATTAATGGAAAATGCAGATTTAACATTATTATATAACAAAGCTACAAGAGTCACCAGTGCAATGCAAACATTAATTGATCTTATGTACAGTAATAATAATAAGTTAATTGTAGATGTAAGTGACGCATACAATATAAGTGATCATGAAACGTTAATGTGTAAGTATAGTTTTGTTGGAAAAAAGAGCATTAAGGGTTTTTATTCATGTGATGCGAATGCCAAACCAAAAATTAATATAAACAATTTAAAAGAAAGACTGAAAAATAGAATCCTATGGATTGATGGTTGTGAGGAGTTGCATAGACAAGGGAAGCAATTCTGTGAAAATTTTAATGAAGCCTTGAGAGAATCAATACAGGACAATAGAAAAGGAGGAAATAAAAGTAATTTTTATAAACCATGGGTGTGCAATAACGTGAATGTAAGAAGGGCCAGAGAAAAGTGTAAGAGGGCTAGAATACAATTAAAAATCCATAAAGATGAGGAATCATGGAAAAAATATAAAAAGCAGAGAAACAGCTATTCAAATGTATTAAAGATAGAGAAAAGGAAATATTTTACAGAAATTGACAAAAATAAGCATGACAGCAAAAAAATGTGGAAAGAAATAAAAAGGGTGATTGGGAGTAAAAATAACCAAAAAATTTGTTATAAAGACAAAATTCGATGATGGTAATGTTGTAGAAAAGGAAGAAATGTTTGTGAATAAGTTTAATGAATACATTGTTAATAGTGTCCACAAGATTGAAAAAGAGATTAATGATGTAGATGGGCCTGATAACATTATAGGGAAACAAGTTAAAAGAAAATTTTGTAAGTTTAAATATATGACAATGAGGGACCTGTCCAAAATAATATCAAACTTAAAAAATAATAAAGCAAATCCGGACCATATTAATGCTGGTAACCGGTAAATTCGTCTAAAGACAATTCGAAAGTCGTAGGAAATTACATTCTCTATAACATTTGTATATAATTGTATATACAATAATGATGTTTTAATGGAGAAATATCGCAAAAACCGAATCGGGTTTCGAATAAACCTCGACTTCCGGTTAATTGTTATTGTCCAAAAACTAATCAGTTCTTTGTGCCCATAGCAACAATGAAGAAGTTACCATGCAAGAAATTTTCTAAGTTCAAATCGATTTAAGGGGGCACACCAGGGTGACGGCCTGAAACTTAGGGCTATTTTTGGGAATTTTTTATTAAAAAAGTATGCATTTAAATGAATTTATGTTTTTAAAAAACTGAAAGTACATCATTTTGAAAACATTTTCAAATAACAAAAGTTTGATAATAATAATAATTTATATATATATATAGCCGCTGCAACTATTGCGTGTTTCAAAAACGTTTTCCTTCGGTTGACAGAATTCCAAGGAAACCGCCTATCTGAAACCAAAACATCAGGCATATTCTTAGAATAGAATGTTAAAACTTCGACATGACGATCTCAAAAGTCAAAGTTTACTCGAAAAAAAATGGCCCGCGTTTGAAAAAAAATACGTTTAAAATTTCAGAATAAAACTCGCTTGTTTTTTATAATTAAAAAAAAATAAACGTAACTTTAAAAAACCGAGATCGTCATGTTGAAAAGAATCATATTAGTTATATTTTTTCCAAATTTGAAGGCAATCGGTCAAATGGTTATTTAGAAATACTGTCAACCAGGTTAAAAAAAGTGGTTTTCAGAAAAACGCGACTAAAGTTTTACTTTCAATTCTTTAGTACATAATTCGGAATTTCTTTAATTTACCCCTACTAGGCGATTCCTGGGCCATACAGCAAATCTTCTGCAGAAAGAACAGCCTCCTCCCTTGCAATTTCTTTTGTCTACGAAGCAATCTTGCCTCGCGCTTCTCCTCCTGCGCTCGGTGCTCAGCTTGGTCGATGCGGCGCGCGTCCATGGTTTGGCAATATTCATACAAATGCTCGCCGATATTGACTTACATTGCACTTAAAACTTGTAATAAACCCATATGGCCATCATTAAACAAGATTGTTGCTAAATTGGCAGCGGTTTCCACGACTGAAACTCCAGTGAACATAGTTTTCGGTGCTATTTTCCGTATGAGTGCGTTAAAACTTTCGTTGCTGTTTTGGTTGAATGCGCCTAAGCACCGTTCAAAGAGATATTTGTTGGTAAGCTCTTTATAAATTAGCTTAATAGCATCTGCAACATCTTTATGCAGTGGAGGTTTGTGCACATATTCATGTAATTTTCCTGTCGCATTTGCCCGTTGCCATGAGCACCAGGAGTTTTCTCCTTGCGGACAAAAGTGATGTTGCGCTTGTTCATCGGTGCAGGTTGTGTGATAGTAAGCGGTCCAAATGCCGTTGGACATTTTTTGCACAGAATCCGGATTTGCACGAATGGCCTTGCCATAATAACTAGTTAATTCGTCAATTAATTTTCTGGTAAGTTTGCCCCTACCACTGAGACCTTTTTTTCCTTTCTTGACATTGCGGAGTCTTGAGCCCATTCGCTTTTCAACATGATTAACGCATTCCTTTTTTTTATTGTTACTGAATCCCCATACGGCTTAGAATCAACAACTCCCTTGTAAGTTTTGGTGTCGCTGTCTCCTATGTAGTTTACGTATTTTGCGTCGTGTATTTCTTCGGATCTGCGAAACAGCGCGAATGCCGTCCACTTCCATTTTTCCCGCCGAACCCTCGTGATTAGCATTACATTCGTTGACATGGTTTTCTTCCCATTCTTTCAATTCTTCTGTATCCTTTTTTTCCTCCCAGTATTCGCAAGCCTTGCAATACGCTGATGTAACAAAAATATCAAGAATTTTCCTCGTATAATAACCAATAAGTGATTGAACACCGTATAAGGAATTAAATCCTCGTTTTTGCCATGTCCCGTCTCCTGACACGGTAAGTTCCACAGTTTCTTCACGTCCTGTAGCTTGCATCATCAATGTTTTTTCTTCTTCACCAGTTTTTTTCGTCGAACATTGTTGGACAGCATCCGAGGTAGTTTTCATACTTTGTACGATAATTTGATATAAAGATTGAAAAATAGGGCGCGGCATTTAATTTAATGATACCCCCAATAATCGCATAGCAAAAACAAATTGTCGGTTTATTTCGTATGCATTATTGATAAGCGGGCACGAGTCCATTGTTTTTGATTCGCATGATGCACAGTTCACCACAACTTTGAACCCTAGTCCCCGTCTACTTCTTTCTGTAAAATTTATGTCACTTCCACAAACCTAGCACTTCACATACTGGCTGATCGCATCAAAAACAGTAACGAAATTCAAAATTCCATACCCGATATTTTGTTTAATATCCACGTTAATCTCTGCGCCACAAGGACACAACGCCGATGGGCTCCGGAGGGCGTAAACACTTGAGGAAACCCTACGCACCGGCTGAACTGCGAGCGACGCGCTCAACGCCCCGTGCACGTCTCTCGAAAAAATTCCATAACTTCGTCAATTTCAGGAATTTTGGCATGTAACAGGTCGGAAAATATTCGTGAAAGTCTATAGTTTAAAAATAAAAAAAAATTCGATTTTTTCGAAGGTTCACCCTGGTGTGCCCCCTTAAGACGTTTTTGTTTGATTTTCTCGATAACGGCTACTCCTACGATAAAAATGTATACGAAAGGAAATACTCTACTTTACCAGTTGTACAACTTTTATTTGAAAAGTATTTTGATATGAGCAATACTTTACGAGATATGACGAAAATTTAATTTTTGTCCCCAGTAAAGTGGTACCCCTGATTGGCGTACGTGATTCATTTTTGCGATTTTCTTATTACATTTGATTGAAAGTCCTTAATATCAAATTTTGTGAAACTCCGTTCTGTAGAAGCCGAGAACGAACATGCGGACGGACAGACGATAATAGGCGCTCACGCTGTAAGCGAAACGCGCCTAAAAATCGGTCCATATTTTCGTATTTTGATGCTTGACCTTGCAGGTCAAAAATGGATTCATACGTGTTATCTTATGGAAAAATGTTAATCCCCTATATTGGCAGCATTGATTAATCCCGGTTGACCAAACCTTGACAATTCACTAAGTTAGTATGTAAAGAAGAATCATACAAAATTTGGTTATTCTAGCTTTTATCGTTTAGGAGGAGAAACACACAAACAAACCATTCAAAATATATTATAGTAGATTTATTAATTAATTAATAAAATTTTAGTTATTCATTATTTTTAATTAATTACTTTAATTTAAAAATCTGTGTTCGAAGAATATTCTTTAGATGAATTGTTGGTTAGATGAATTTTCCTTAGACGAATTTTCCGTTAGACGAATTGTGTTTAGATGAATTTGGTTTAGACGAATTTTCCTAAACCCATTAATGCTGTATTAAAAATAGCATTCATTGAGTACAGCAAACAATTGTTTAAACTAATTAATTTATCCCTAGAAAAAGATGAAGTATATGATGAATGGAAATGCGCCATGATAAGCCCCATAGCTAAGGTTAATAACCCTAGAACTCCAGAGGAGTACTAGAAATCTGGGTACACAAGCAAACATGATTTTTTTGAAAAAAATTGTCTATTGTACAAATACCAGTCAGGATTTAGAAAAAATAAATCAACCGAAAGTGCACTCCAAATAGTAATATCTAAATGGAGGGATGATATTGACAAAGGGGACATTGTTGTGAGTGTGATGTTAGACCTCAAAAGGGACTTTGAAACTGTAAATAGGGAAAGACTTATAGAGAAATTAAAATCTTATGGTTTGGATGAAATTGTATTAATGTGGTTTAAGAATTACTTTAAAAACAGGTATCAAGTAGTTAAATTAAATGGATATGTATCTCAAAAAATAAAATGTGACTTAGGAGTCCCTCAAGGTGGTGTACTTACAGTTAGTGGATTACTATTCCTTATTTACATAAATGATATGAGTGAATGTTGTAAAAATTCTTTTTTAAATCTTTTCGCTGACGATGCTTTAATATCAATATCTGGAAAAGACTTCCCAAGTGTGTGTAATGCAATAAATGAAGAATTAAAGAGTATAGTGATATGGTTATACAGAAATAAATTAAAACTTAATGTAAATAAATCAGTATGCCTATTAATTACTGGGTCGATCAAAAAAAGAATGAAGCCACTATCTGAATATGATAATAAGGTTGTAATAAATTCTCAGATCTTAGAATTCCAAATGTGTGCCAAATATTTAGGAGTGATAATTGATAGTACATTAGTTTTTGAGGAACATGTAAAATATATAAACAAGAAGATTACAAAAAAGATAAGGGTTATTTAAAAGAATAGGAAAGTTTTTAAGCCAGTGGGCAAAGTTATTATAACCCCTCATTTTGATTATTGTGCAACTGCTATTTAATACTAACAAAAAAATATATAAATACATTACAAAAATTACAGTGTAGAGCAATGAGAGTAATACTTGAATGTCACACGAGAACCCATAGAGCAGAAATGCTAGAAGTTTTGGGTTTTTTAAGTGTGGAACAAAGAATATTGTGTAAAACTATGCTGTTTTTACATCGTGTTATATTGAATTATAATGACGATAGTTTTGTGTGCTTTTTAAAAAGAAATATGGACAACCATATGTATGAAACTAGAAGTAGATGTAACTTTTATTTGAAAAGTCAGCATATGTCATGTTCACAAAAGTCAATTTTTACAAATGGTTTAAAGTATTATAATAAAATACCTCAGGACTGCAAAAATAAATCTGTAGATGTATACAAGAGATATTTATCTAGTTTTGTAAAAATTCAAAAACATGTATAAGCTGAATCCTAATGTATATGATGTTAATGCTGTGGCTGTAGGCATTACCAGAATATTTTACGTTTTTTTCATGTTTTGAAATATGTATGGTGTATTATTTATGTGTATTTTTAATCTGTATGATTTATTAGTTTTTTAAACTAAAAAGAATAAATGTTACTTACTTACTAATACACCTATGGTGCCTGTTAATGTTTCAATAATGTTTGGTTTAATAATCATTCATACCACGTGGGCATAAAAAGATGTTGAGCCTGGATAACGTTACACAATTGTCTTTAATACACAATAACAATATTTTTAATACATATTAACTAGCACAAGTGTATGGTCCACCTGTTCCTCGCTTCTGCTCTGTAACTCCATAATAATAGTTACATAGAGAGATCAACGAAAGAAGATTGATCTGACAGTAAATTATAGCGTCTGCCATTCGGTGAATGAGAGAAGATATGAAAAATTCCAAGAAGGAAAATGTAGAGCTGAAAAAAAAATTAAAAAGTGATTGTAGACACAGAATAAAACTTCACCGCATACAAACAAAACAGGAATAATTAAAAAGTGAGGAGAAAAAAGTGACCGAAACCAGGCACAAACTCCGAACCTACAGCTCCTAAGCCCAACTCCCTAGCACTATGCTATGGCTGGTGTTGGCTACATCTGCAGTCGTTTAGATAATTATTGGGCACGCCGCAGAATTTTGAACTTTAAATGCAATTTACAGAAAAACTACTGCTCATATATGCCCAAAAGGGAGGTTGGCTGTGATCCTGGAGTTTAGCGCTATGCACCTACGAAGTTACACCAAAATCCATGACCCCACGTCTGGGTCCTCCCTTTGTCAGAGCACAGAGCCCCGATTTCAGCATCAGGACGAAATACGAAGTCCACCCCAAGTCATCTGATTTATTACAAAGATGTATACAATGTAACTACTTTGGATGTTATGTAATGGCACTGGGGGAGACATTGCACCACTTTGCTGCTACTTGACACCCCGTAGTTAATTTGATATTCAAAGAATTATAGAGATGCAGTAAATTGTTCTTTTGGATTCTTCATGTGGAACTAAATGATTCCACACGTACTGAATACAAAAATTTTGTTCTACTACACCTGAAAGATTGGGGTCGACTTACACACAAGACATTTGAAAAAACCAAAATTTGAATTAAAAAGTTGTGGTCAACCTATACACGTGTATACAGCAATTTGTAACTTGATAACATTATGTGTTATGTTTTTTGTATTTAGTAATTATCCTTTCTAATTTGCAGGTCTTTTCTTGTATGACAGCAGCTGCCATTCACTGTCGTCATTTAATGGTTTGGAAGATTTTTGCTCCCAAACTGATTTTTGAAAGCCTTAGTTTTTTCGTGACTATGGTTGGAGTCTTTTTTGGTTATATTCTTGTCCTGCGTGTTACAAAGACTTTGAAAATTATGATGAAAAGTTTAGAAAAAGATAGTTGATTTCTTTGTATGATTTTACATTTAAAAAAATGTATTAGTACCATTCAAGTTGTTTATAAATAAATATATAATCTTTTTTATTGTGTTGTTAATAAATAACATATATGCCCCTTAAAAATTTTGAAATTTTTCAAACCTAAGTCAAACAAATCACAATTGTGCCTGGAGAGTATTCTTGATGGAGAAGCATTCTGTATTTAAATAGGTTTTTAGTTATGTTGCCTTTCAAATTTTTAATTTAACACACAAGAGAAATTTGTTTGTTTCACATGATAACTCAGCCCATGTTCGTGAGAAGAATAAGCTGAATGCATGTGCTATGTGGGCTACTTTTGGTGGCTTTCAGTTCATTCGAGAGCTTCTTACTGAATATTTGCTGTTCGCAAAGTCCCTAAATGTACTTCCATATAAAACTTAAGCGAACTGCAAAAGGATGGTCAAGAAGGCACTGGAGCATTTCCTATAGCGGTAGAAAAAAAAGCCATTAACTAGGATGGAATATTTAATGAGACAGCAGTTTCACATTGTAAGAGAAAAATAACATCTAAAAATGAGTTTTTAGCCTTCTATATATACAGGTATCTCAAAGTTGGGGTTTTGTTTCTGGAGAACCCACAAACTGCATAACCATGAATGGCAACTCCAAAATGTAATGGAGAAAATGGGGTTTGGTGTCCACATCCACAAAACTGAAATTCAATTTTTAAAATTTATTTACGATTGCGGAACATAGTAACAAACAGAAAACTTTTAAAAAAATGAAAAGATGAGCAAGCGGACAAGCATGGAAAAAGATGAAAACTAATAAAAGAGAGGATAGTTAATTAACTTATCACAAATAATGTAGCAGCTATGTTGAAGATAGAGGTGCTTCAGAAGGGCTTTAGTTGAAGATGGTAAATAAAAGAAAGGAAATTGGCTTCAGGAATTCTGTGATTTCTCTACCTTTTGTTTTTAATTTTTTATGAATTTCATTGGGAGACATTGCAGAGTCAATTATCTTCTTGAAATTCATGCTCCTTTCCATGGATGTATGTAAAGCTCTATTACCTTTTCTTTCAACTTCTTTAGCCATCTTGAAGATTTACACAAATGCCATCACTGTAAACTAGCATTTCTCAAACTTTTGAACTCCGCGGATCACTTCAGCAACCGTTCCAGGCCCTGTGGACCACCTCATTTCTTACACTAACCTACTTACTGTGTCTGTATTTAAGAAAAGGGGTTACTTGGTTACGTAGTTTATTTGACCATTTTCAAATACATAGTATATTGCACACATTTCTGTTTGAGGATCACCTGATTATTTTTTGTTTTATTGCAAGAATTATTTTCAACATTTGTACAGGAGTTTTACAAACATCATTAATAACAATATTCAATACCTGTGATAGTGTAAAACTTGCTTAACTTTTCCCAAAATATTTCCAACTAAATATGAGGTGCTGCCTAAAAAAACTACATTTTGGAAACTGCAGATGACCAATTAAACCATAGGTTGGTAAATGCTGCTGTAAACTTTTTTCTTTAGTTCTATATCTTTTTTGCATTTACTTGATTTTGAAAGTTCTAAAATTTCCTTGTTGTTCATTTCTTTTTGCTGGAAGTTGTGTAAATCTTTCACTTTTCATATTTTAAATCTTTTAAGCCCTCCTCATTTATGTTTTCAGCCATTTCAATGATCCTATCAACTTTCCTGTGAAAATTTGAACAGCCTTTGAAATGAACAGCTTCAGGCCAGTGTTTCTGCCAGAAAGCATTCACCATTGACTTTTTAATCTCATCCCAAGATTCTATTATGATACTGATGGCTGTTTGAATGTTGCATGAATTCCAACACTCGCGAACAGAGATTAAAGAATTGTTATCCATTGGCACCAGAATAGGGTTGAAAGTTTGTCGAATATAATACAATTTGAAGATTGGTCCATAGGTAGGCTGTTAGAGTGGAGTTGTGTATAAGGTTCTCAAGTGTGTCATTACAAGGCTGGTCGCTATGACGAGTATTCCTCATGCTGTTTTTTATTGGCATTTCCAAGAGGTCTTCCCTGGCTATTCCTCAACAAATCTTTCCGAAACTGCGGTCTCTGTATTTGCTACAGAAGTTTCATGGACGTCGGCAGAAAATTTTGAAGGGGGTGGGCAAAACACAAAAATACCTATTATAAGGTGACCAGATTTCCGATCAGCTAAACAGGGACAAACTCTGTTTGCCCCTGGAGTATAGGCAATTTACCATCGAATCACCTCTCTCCGATCAAGTGAGAGGTTGTACATTCAAAGATGGAAACAAATTTAAAGTTTCTAGTCCATTCTTCTAAATAATTCAATGCAGTCTGGAAGAAAATATCGACTGTCTTATAGAATGTCTCAGGCATTAATTCACCTTTGTCTTTGAGTGATTCAACCATCATTGACACCTTCATTCCAACAAACTTGGCTTCTCTTCTTACTATCATCTGATTTCTCAAGTTAGCCAGGGCAGTGGCTATTTCCATTAATGAAATATTCTTCTCTTCAATTTTTAAGACAGTGTCATTAAATAATTTCAATTGAATTAGTAACAAGTGTAACCATAATTCAGATGTAGCAGCTTCAAAAAATTTCCTACGAGGGGTCATGATGATTTAGGATTATTTTTCTTTTTTTATTACTAACCTTACTAAATAAGCTAACAAGGCTGAGTTTTTTCCATAACAGACTGTGGGGTTTACACACCATGAAAGCAGACCACAACAAACAGAAAGTGTTTCTTTACATTATTTCTCTGATAAATCCAAGCCTTACTGTTGAATATGGTTGGGTGGTGGGGTGGAGAGGGGAATCCAGTCTTCATTTCAGTCTGGAAAATGCACAATTTGTTGCAATTGCAAAATTTCCCCTGGCGTTACTTTCTTCTTATTGTCTTTAGGGTTGCCAACATTTGATCGATGCTGAGAAAAGTAATTTAACACAGAATAGGTTAAATAGAAACTGGCAAAAATTATTTTAAATTGTTGTTAACAACTTCTTACCTCATGGAACGACTTCAAACTATATACACATTCTCACATCTCATTTACTTCAAACTAGTGGAACACGCGGAAATTCCGCAGAGTAAATAGAACAAAAAATAAAATGGCAAACGAAAAATGGCAGAGTCAAAACTTCGAGATTGTTACAGGCCAGTTAGCTACAGTGTAGTACACTGTGGTATTATACATCAATTCTCAGTCTTTTCGTTACCACTCCTACCACAATTCACCGGGAACAAACGACTGGGAATCCCCGTCTCTTACCGGTTATTTCCCCACGCACACAGTTCCACCACTCTCTCAGCAATATGCCATAAGCGCGCGCAGCAAATCTCCCAGATCATCTACCGCCCCTACTTCGGCTAATTATATGTATATAGTAGATAGAGTGCTTTAATGTCGCTATGTATAGTTACTTCGTCCCATCGGTCTTTACGAAATCCATTCCCTATTTTCGCTTGTGTGGATCGATAGTATCATCGAAACCTTGGGAGCATAAATCCCAAAACCGGTACAAATAAGTATTTTGGTTTAGTCTTTCGGGACACCGGGACAAGTGCTCCAAAACCGGTACTGTCCCGGTCAAACCGGTACATATGGTCACAGCCTATTACGCAGCAGCGGGCGCAATTTTTAACAACCCGGAAAATTTTTACTTAATCGGCCCCCAACTGACTCAGTGTTGAATCCAGGGGGGTACCCGGGGGGAAAATCCCCCCCGGGTGATATAAAATCCCCCCCCGGAGAAAATGGTCAATTAATTCAGTTTTTATGGGATTTTAGTGAGTTTACGCAACTTTAACAATATATATTTTAATTCTATTTTCTACTAATATTTAAGCACGTTTAACTAAAATCGGGTTTGAAATATTTATTGTGACATATAAGTTATAAATATCTATTTTAAAGATATTTTGACATGTAGACTGCGTCGATACTTTGTTGCGCGTGCAGCGTACAGAAAAAAAATCATGCCGTCGCAACGGAAGCAGATTTATGCTTCAAGGTTGTGATTCAAAACAATGTTTTGATTTTTTCTATTAAAATTAGGCACATAGTATCTTCTCGCCATTCTAACACAGACTGCCTGGAACAATCTTGAAAGATAGAAGAAGAACTATCTCTCTATTCCCGAATACTTCCTACTTAATTTTTAAAATCTTATTAAGCATGACGATATCCTCAATACTTGGTTAAAAGGCCGCTCTATTTATATTAGCAAAGCGACTGGGTCAGAATTTATTTCACGCATTGGAGAGATATTAGATAAACATGATTCCAGCATCGTTGTAAAAAATAAGTACTTTTCGCTAATGGCTGATGAGTCCACAAATATTAATAATATGTCAGAACTTACGATAATATTACGTTTCATAGATAACAATAATATTAGAGAAATGTTCCTCTGTTTAATTAAATTAGGTAATGTGGATGCGGAAACCATAACACAAACCATTTTATGTCAGCTTAAACAATGGAAAATAATTTAAAATATTTAGTGTCATGTTCATTTGATGGAGCTACCACTTTCTCAGGAAATATTTCCGGTGTACAAAAGAGACTATCAGAAAAAGTTGGACGAGAAATACCTTACATACACTGCAGAGCGCACGTATTATCCTTAGCTTTGACAAGCAATAGAAACAAATATCCAGCGATTAAACGAGTGCTGCATGTTGTTAAAGATATTTACAAACTGTTTCATAGACCATCTAGATGGGAAAGAATGTTACACAATATTCAATCCATTCTTGAGGAACCACTATTAAAAATTCCAGAAACCATAGAAACTCGCTGGATAAGTAATTTTAGATCTATTGACGCTGTCAGGCTTTGTTACGGTTCCATAATGATGAACAGATACATAAGGATGGTGCGGACCTTGCTTCTTTAGCAGGAGGCATTTTATTAGAAATAGAAAAATCCAGTTTTTTAATAAACCTCTGTGTTTTACATGAAGCACTACTCGCTGTTTCAAATCTAAGTAAGATTTTACAAAAAAGAAGATTTATGTTTATCCGCTTTACCCAGACTTATTAATTCCATTATTAAACACCTTAAAACTATATCTCATGATTGCTTTGAAAATAATGAAGAAAGCATAATCTGGAAAAACTACACGCCCATAGTTAAAGATCTTGAAAATATATGCCCCGTAAAGGAAAACAAAAAACCTGAAATAAGTTTTAAAACAGCCAGTAAATTCGTCAATGAAATAATTAACCAGATGAGTTATCGATTCAACGACAAGGCTATACTGTTGATCAAAATTACCTCGAAGTTGGAATCGGCAAAATCATTTCGTACTGTGACTGAACATTAATCTGGTTTGCTGCATTTAAATTTCGATGCATTGTTGAACGATATTCGTTCCTTTACGTATGCCGTCCAATCCTAATAATATATTGAAATTAATATTGAAATCCAATATTGGATATGATGAACTTAAGAGTTTATGCGTAAAACTATGTTCCAATCCAGTATCCACCGTGAGTGCTGAACGGTCTTTTAGTACAATGAATAGGCTGATGACGAAATTAAGAAATAGATTGGGACAAGAAACATTGCAAGACCTCATGAAAATCGCTATCGAAGGACCTGATGAGTTACCAAATACTTTGTTAGACGATGTTATTGACACATATGCTAAGAAGCAACAAAGGAGACTGAGGTTAACTTAAATTGTTTAAGTTCCTTATCAAGTGCCTTGAGAGTAAACCATAAATTCAAAGGCATAGGAATTTGGCAGTTTTTGTGAAATAAAACATTTTTTGTTACATTATATCAATTAAAAAGTACTAGATGCGTAAATAGGTATAATTTCGTATATTTGTTTAGTTTTAGTTTATGCTTTTTTTTTATCTTTCTGAGTACTGATGAATACACGTTTATTTATTTCTTCTTTCAAATAAATATATATTTAGTGTTTTATAATTACATATATTACTTATCAAGACTAAGGTTTATTAAAGCGTTTGTTACATATCTAATCAAATTTTCTATGATTATTCCAAAGATTAAATTGTTATTAAATGATGTATAAAATTATATTACAAATTATTTGTTAATCTGCAATAAATAAATTGCATTTTATTTTACTTAATTATTTAAACAATTACGAAAAAGACAACTCCTACTAATTTTCTAGCGATATATTATATACCCCCCCGACCCATGCAGTTTCCCCCCCGGGGAAGAACGTCTGGATTCAACACTGAACTGACCACAAATCCACACCACTCAATGAATTAGGTATATTATCATTGTACTGAATATCCTCTTGAAATTAAGTCAAAGTATATTTAAATGACTAATTTATTTCCCTTAAAGCGGGTTAAAATCAGAGCTCGGAATCAGCCGGAACTCCGCTCCGGCTCGTTACACACGCCGATGATATTGTTGTTTGGGCAGACATTTAGAAATACCGTCCCTTATAACAAGCGTTCCGTTTCGTAACATTTTCCATTTCGACCACTGGTTAAAATCCACAAATAGCCTATCTCCCTACACCCGATCTTTCTTCCCCTCGCTTTCCTCTTCCCGTCTACATCTCGGTGATATTCAACCCTTTTGATCAGCGTGCCCCTCGGAAAACTTTGAAGATGTGCATACACACTGGTATTATCACGCAATACGAAAAAATCCACAGTAAATCTTTGAATGATTAGAACCAATTTTGGTCGACTAAATTTATATTCACTGCACCTATCAGAATCCTTTCCCTTGCTATACAGACCTAATCTGCAGCGTATAATTGAGAATTTTTGCGCGGAAAGAATTTAAGAAAGCGCCCAGTGGAGTGCAATGGGGTTATCCAAGGGGGAGGGGGCGATCGCCCCCCTCTGGATCCGCCACTGCGTAAAGGTTATGAAAAATGAATCTTCTGCGTATCCTGAAAGAATCTGATGTGACCAACACATGACTTGCTCCATATTTGGGGTATAGATATTTACATTATTATGAATAGCACTAGCGCAATTCCCGTTGAAATATCAACGGAAGAAATATAGATAGATTGATTATTAATATTTGCATTTAAAATAATTAATAGCACACTATTACATATGAAATATTTCGTCATATATTACATTTCTAATGAATATTCTGTTGTCGTTTAGTAAATGCCTTTGGTTTTTATTTTCGGCTATAAAATTCTGATATTCTTCTCCCACCTTGTTCTCGTCAACGCTACATATAATTGTCGGTGTGCAAAGACAGGGAAATAATTATATGTATACAGAGGCGCCCGCAGAAATTTTTTCAGGGAGGGGCTCAATCATTAGCATTGGTTGCTCGCCTCGCAGGGACTACTTACACAAATATACCAAAAAACACATTTTTAAATTGATTTTTTAAAGCAGCGCCTGCTTTTCGTTTTAGGGGAGTAGTATTGCACACCGCAGATAAAATGTTGGTTTCTAAAATCCTCCATAAAGTATTACCTCTAATGTTATTAGCAACGCAAGTTAGTTGCCGCGATAGATATCGAATGATTTCAAATTACTCAGGCATGTACGTTTTTTCGTTATAGATAAAAGTAGATTGCGTACATTGGATCAGAACTATTCGTGTTCGTTTATATTCGTAAACGGCCAGCGCGTAAGAAATTGCCGCCTGAGGCGAGCGCATTTTATGCCGCCCTTTGGTACAGTAACAGGGGGTACGTGTGGAGCAAGGAAACAATGTGGATATACAGCAATGAAATGACATAAATTAATATGTTAGATTTAATTTTTATTATACAAACAAAATTAAATTAAACTTTTCTTTCAATAACAATATAATTAAAAACAATAAAAATTAACTTAACTGTATTTTGCGCGCTTTTTCCTTAGCAAAGAAAGTGTACACGATTCTTTTACTAAGGCTAGTATGTTAAATCGGTTCTTCGAAAATTGCTTCACAATCGACAGCGGTGATTTCATTGATATCCCTATTCGTATAGACTCAAATATGAGCGACATAGATATATCCGAAAGCGGTATCGTTAAATTACTAACTGTAAGTCATGTCCATAAAAGAGAATCGCCAAGGCCGGAAGCCATACCTGCGTTCATTATAAACTCGTTAGCAAACGAATTAGCTCCGTACCGTAAGATCGTATTCACAAAATCATTAGATGAGGGAATAGTTCGTTTGATATGAAAATATCCCACGTTACACCAATACATAAAACGGGAAGTAAATTAAAAGTGGCGAACTACCGCCCTATATCGTTGACGTCAATATTCTGTAAGGTTTTTGAGCACATTATCGGTAGCTCAATAATGCGATTTCTCGAAAGCAAAGAAGCGCTTAACAGTAACCAGCATGGTTTCCGGAGAGGCAGGTCATGCGAGACTCAGTTAGCTCTACTCGCACAAGATATTGTGAAAGCAGCGGATAAAGGAATAGGAGTAGATGCAGTATTTTTAGACTTTAGGAAAGCCATCGACACCGTTTCTCACGTGAGAATAGTGCAAAAATTAAAGGCTTATTCAATTAACGAGAAAACTGTAAATTGGATCGCCTCGTTTCTTTCCGATAGAACCCAGAGAGTAGTCCTCGATGGAGTTGCATCAGACGTCGTCAAAGTGACTTCCGGCGTTCCTCAGGGAAGTGTAATCGGACCTCTGTTATTCTTGATATATATAAATGATTTAGCGGATAATATAAAGTGTAAAGTTAGACTCTTCGCGGATGACACACTTGTGTATGGAGAAATCAACACAATACACGACCAGGAGAATTTGCATAGGGACCTTCAGGCTATTACGAAATGGTGTAAAGATTGGCAACTCGACCTGAATATAGAGAAATGCGCCGCAATGAATTTCACGCGCTCCATGAATTTCAACTGTTACCCGTACCAAATATCTGAATTAAAGCTAAAATACGTCAATAGCTACAAATACCTAGGAGTAACTCTCAGTAGCAATTTGTCTAGAGAGAGCATATCAAAACCGTTATAGCGTCGGCAAACAGAGTTCAAGGGCTTTCCTCTAGAGTCCTGCGGGGACGCCCCTCGAATGTGAAGGAAATCGCATACTTTTCCCTAATACGACCCGTCGTGGAATACTGTTGCGCCGTCTGGGACCCTTTCGAGGAGTGCCTAAGTAGGGAGCTCGAAATGGTTCAGCATAGAGCGGCTATATTTGTAAAAGGAGAATATCGGTATGATGCGAGTGTATCAGAGATATTGAGGGATCTGAAATGGCAGACGTTGAAGAGTAGAAGAATTGAATACAAAGGGAAACTATTTGAAAAATTCGAAAGCTCCGAATTCGTTGAAGACGTACGCGGCATAGTCGTCCCCATCGGTGTTAGTGAACGTAATGTTAGATGAGAGCGTACGACAAAATATGTCGAAACAATCGCTAGAACAGAGAAATACTACAGATCCTTTTTCCCAGACGCGATAAGACAGTACAACAGAGGAATTAGTTAAGAGTTCACTTGGTGTTGTGACACCCTCTGCCAAACGCTTCTGGCGGCTTGCAGGGTATTGATGTAAATGTAAATGTGTCAAGATTGGAAAATAGAAATTAATGACAGCAAATGTTCCCTATTGAGTTTCTGGAAGAGTAGGAACAATGAATTAGATTCGGAGTACAGAATTGATAGATTGAATATCCAATCTGCGGAATACGTTAAATATTTAGGAGTCACCATTTGTCGTGATGTATCGTGGAATATGCATATTCGAAGGATCGTAGGCGCAGCTAATAAGAAACTGGGCTTCGTAGACAGAATAGTAAGAAGTAGCACAGAACAGGTACGAGAAACGTGTTATGTATCATTGGCCAGATCTCAGGTCGAGTACGCTTCCAGCATATGGGATCCGTACGAAAAGGGACAGATACTTGAGTTAGAAAGAATCCAACGCAGAGCAGCCAGATTCGTTAAGCAAAAATATGAGCAAAAATTAAGCGTCACATCACTCTTGAAGGAGTTGAATTGGATATCGCTAGAGGATCGCAGAATTAGCGCTAGGTTAAGGCTTCTGGAGAAATTTAGGTCGGAAGTTCTCTTAGAGGAGGTCTCAGGAATATGAGAAGCACCTACGCACATGGGCAGGCATGATCACGAGGATAAAATACGAGAGATCGACTGTAGGACCGGGCGATATCAGAGCTCGTTTTTCCCAAGGACCATACGGGATCATAATAGGAGAGTGATTCCCACGAGGGACGTTATTAGGTAGGTTTTGGTGTGCTGCACCCCCTGCCACTCACCAGTCTGGTGATTTGCAGGGTATTATATAGATGTATAATCATATGTGCGGCGAGTTTTATAATTTTCCTTCAAGCAGATAATAAATGATATGTTTATAGTAATAATTATGCAAGTATTTTTCAATCAATTCGTTATGGGATTCATCGACAAAAGAGTCATATTTGATCATACCACGAAATTTCGCTAGTAGGGGGGCGCCACAGAGATATCTTGCACCCGGGCGCGAAACACCCTAGGCGCTGCCTAAGGAAAAGAGGGGGAAAAGGAAAAGGGGAGGGGGAAGAAATATTTAAATGTAGCGTTGGAGAAGTTATGAAGAGCGTTGGAAAGACCGTTATTCGAAAGAGAAAGCAATGTTTCCTATTGGACCTGTCTTCATTGAGGATAATATCTTTGTTTTTATGAATGGCTAAACTTTCCGCTGCCAATTTTTACTTTCTCATACGGAGTATCGAGAAAGTATTGTTATCGCGAAAAAAATCGACCTCGAGATTTTTACGGAAATACACGTTTTAGGTGTCGCTGAATCCGAAAAAGTGGTTTTCGCAATGCCGTCAGTCTGTCCGTCTGTCTGTCTGTTACTGACTCTGGAACCTAGACGGTAGAGCAAAAATGAATGAAATCTCGTACTTAGGCATTTTATCATACTGAGCAGAGTATACGTAGAAATGGTTGACATTGCTCAATAATTAAGAGTAGTTTATTCTACGCATTTTTAACAACAATCCGATTTTTTTAAAACGGCTATAACGATTTTGATCAAATTTCGTACAGTTACTTAAGTTTACGTCTTCAATAACAATGTATAGTTCATATTTCTCAAAAAATGAATATAAAGCTAGTTTATTCTAGGTAACTTTAACAACAATTCGATTTTCTCAAAAACGGCTCTAAAGATTTTGATCAAATTTCGTGCAGTTACTTGAGTATACATCTAAAATAATACTACGTATTCCATTTTTCTCAATGAATGAATATAAGGCTAGTTTATTCTTGGGCAACTTTAACAAAAATTGGATTTTCTAAAAACAGGCTCGTACGATTTTCATTTTCTAAAGATAACTAAACGACGCATTAGTACCCATATATGAGAAAGTTTGTACAATGTTTGTTGTACCGATTTTTTAGAAAGGAAGTACTCGTGTGTGCTTTTTGGTTGGATGTGTATTTGTGTGTGTGAACAAAGAATAAAATTAAGCAAAAACATTTTTACTGTATAAACACTTTTACTTAAAACGGCACTCAAAGGTAGAAAATAATTTTTTCTGGACAAAAAATATTAATAAAACATTTCTATGCTTCGTAAAAGTGGGTGGCAATAATATGAGTATATATTAAGTAAGTGGCCAACAATAAGAACTAATTTATGAGTAAGATGAAATATAAGAATTAGAAGAGAGAAAATGCCACCCACTGTCACGAAGCACCCTCCCCCCCTCCCATATTTTTTATCGTCATATACTTAGTATGCTACCCGCAGAGTAAAATTGTGTGCCTATGCGGAGTTTCGTGACGATATCTTCAAAGGTGTGGATTTGCATAGAGGACAAACAAAAACAAATTTTCATTTAAATATATGTACACTCCAATAAACAAATCAAAGCAAATGTCACACGTTTGATTTTGGAACAGTAGCACTCAATATTTTGAGTTTGCTTGTCCTTCGGGCTGACGAAATTCACCGAATGGTTCACCATTTGGTGGCAGTACCCTAACCACGCATATCCTACGTATCCCCCTACATGACTTTTTATGGTAGCTCCCTTCTCTATATATTTAAGAATAATTTACTGTAAAGCTTTTTCGTCGCGTTTCGGCACTACGCACAAGAAACTTTCACGAGTTGAACGGTCGATTACGCCCACAACCCTCCTCGTTTTGCGAGGACGACCGCGATCGCATTAAGTTACCACTATGGAGTTTTTCTGCTAGTGCCCACCTGCTGCGAGGGTAGAGGTACCTGTGCTCGGATTTAGGTTTGAGTCTCGAGGCTCCGGCTTCTAATCCGAGTTAATGACGGTGGATGGAGGGATCAGTTCTGGAGATGGTACCAGCTATGCACCATGATCAGAAATTAGCGTATGTGTCAAAGTAATTGTAATATTTCTCAAATTTAAAGAAAGTTGGGAGTAAAATCCAAGGAATTTGAGCGAACTTTGTGGTAATTGATACTCATATTAACGGAAAAAAAACTTGTTAAATTCCACAATTTTTTATTAAGGACCGGTTTCGCTAAATAACTAACATCATCAGGTGAGAAAAGTGCTCCTTTATATACTAGGTTGACGGAGGGGAGGAGGTGGGGGAGGGGAGGAGGTGGGGGAGGGGAGGAGGTGGGGGAGGGGAGAAAAACAAACAAACATGTTTCTCACCTGATGATGCTAGTTATTTAGCGAAACCGGTCGTTAATAAAAAATTGTGGAATTTAACAAGTTTTTTTCTTCCTTAACGAAAGTTGGAAACTTTTACTAAACCAATTTACTATTTTTATGACTCTTGGATTACTTCTCGGCAGTCAACATTGAATTTGTCTTATCGTTCTGATGAACAATGTCGGTGGGCCGGACAAGTCCCCCTCTAAGTAAGACTTACGCAATAATATCCTTCCTTTTAAAGTTCATTCATTTGTTTATTATTGCCTATATGTACTTCTATCTGCGCTTATTATCGTAGTTAAGATGTAATAAGATTTGAAAATACTAGGGTCCGGAGAAGCAAATACGTGATAACCCCGCTTGATCTCCGCTTGGGGCGCCACCGCGTTGGCCTTTGACCCCATTTCCGAGGAGTATGTACGCATTTATGGATGGGGGGGGGCTTTGCTTCGCGAGATGGGTTCCTCAGTGAGTGAGTGAGAGCCGCGAAGAGGAGCAAACCGTCCCTGGATTAGAAAACATTCGAGTCTTGTTATTCTGAGTGCTGGAATTGAGGAACCGCGAGCGACATGAGGGCGAATCTTTCATTTTTCATCATTTGCTCGTTGCTTGCGCTTCAAGGAGGACTATGCGACAGTGAGTTTAACAGAACTTGTAAAATCTACCTGATTCCCATCTTTCACAATCCTCCTTCCTCCGCACAAATGTGATTCTTCAAACCGAAGGTTTTTAAAGAGGCAATTTATCTTCTCTTCCGAATGGATATTCGTGTCCTCGTTAACAGTAGACAAAAGATAAAATTTCAAGGCGCGTTTTCTCATTAGAGCGAGTTATAGTATGCGTAACATTCTTCTTATGCGTCAAATTTAAATAAAAGACCGTCGTCGAAGAAAATCGGGACTTCCAATGGAGCGTGTTAAAGGCAATTGACTCGAGTGACATTATTCGTTTGAAATCAATTCGTCCGTTCCAACCCCATCTCTTCTAGTGATGACGCAGATTTCGACATTATTTTACTTGCAGCTATCGTTCGTGACGAGGAAATATCCTATAAAATTGCGCATTCAGATATTCGTGAATTTCTCTAGCGTAATGTTTATTCCCATCGTCCTTATTTCGCGATGTCTTATGGAAAGCACAATAGATATTTCATAGCACAGACTGCGTTAAATGATTAATCTAAAAATTTCATTTAAAACGGAAGAACAAACAAGATGGAAGAATTCTTTTACGATTTCGCATAGTCTTATTTTAATACGAATTTGAACGTGTCTCAGGCAGGTGACTCTATAATATGTAGTATTATCTAATGGTTGTCTCCAATACGGAAATGGATTGAGGACCACCTTTATTGTATCCGAATACATTTTTAACCGAAGTCTTTTTCTGCATTATTTTATTGTTCGTCAGTAACTTGAACCCGAGAATATTTGCACTTACATACTTTCGACCATCTCCGCTGTCGTTCAACTCATAATTCACTCCCTCTGTCCAAAATATTTCAGCTAAGGTTCTCCAGTCGCTGCCAAGCGTCGAGTTTAGCCTTCGTAAAAAGTATGTCAATGTTGATAGATATGTTATGGCTCCATAAGCATTTTATCAATGTTCAGGAATTAATGACAGCTTTGGGTGGGCCTTCATTGATATAATATAAGACCGTTAGAAAAAACTAATCCATCATTGAATCAATTCATAGGAATTTAGTCTTCCAAGTTCATGTGTTGAACGTTGGAAAAAGTCGATGCAATATTCATTGCTTAATAAACATATCCTAATATTCTCGTTCTTCCAGCTCAAACGATAACCTCCCCTGCCACCGACCATTCTGGTGATTTGCAGCGTATCATGTAGATGTACTACGTTGTTATATGCTTGCTGGAGCTCGGCTTGTATCTTATATTCTCATAGGACATCATAAAGTTGTATTTTAAGAAATGTGACAGTAATCGAACGAATTTTAATCAAAATCCTTCAACAAACTTCGTGAAACTCGACAAACGTAAATTACTTTCTATTTTTGTGCGAAATGGATTGTTTCAAGAAGACTATTATTTTTGGACTAGTGTAATGCCCGTTGAAATATCAACGGAAGAATTATAGGTAGATAGATAGAGTATTATTATTTAAAATAATTAATATCCCACTTTCACATATGAAATATTTTGTCATATACAACATATCTAGTGAATATTCTGTTGTTGACGGGCTATCTTTAGTTAAACTTAAAATAGTTGCCTCTCTTTCCCTCCCTCTCCCTTCCTCTCCCCCCTCTATCTCCCTCCCCTCTTCATTTCTCCACCTCCCCCTCTTTCCCCCCCCCACCTCTACTTCCCTCTCTCCCCCTCCCTCTCGCTCCCCCCTCTACCTCTCTCCCCCCCCCTCTCTCTCGTATTAAAAGTATACAAAGCACGCTTACACCTATAAGGATTGATACAACAATAGGATTTTGAGGTCTAACAATATAACTAGTAGCCAAGGCAAAATTCCGTTAATATGGCAATATTTTCACAAAATATGTGAATTAAACGTATAACATGAGCGATTTCGAATTGTATGCGGAAAAAGATGAACAGAATAAAAAACTTTGTAATTTTTTATTCAAAATGGTTCAGATCCGAAGATCGTAGGTTAATTCCTTCTAATTTTAATTTCCAAAACAATAAAAGCCTGCAAATCAAAAAATTCATTTTTACGTGTTACCTTACGGAAAATGGAAATGTCTTCCTTGGAGTCGAACCCAAGACTTTTTTGGAGATTTATCTGCGTCATTACCTTAAAATATGTTAATCAAGCATCCTTGCCAAATTTCAATCTTCTACCTATTCAGGAAGTTTGTTAAAACGCTCAATATCGGCCATCGTGAAAGCGTGACCAACCAACCAACAGACCTGGGCTATTATAGTATAAAATAATAATATCCTAGATAAATAAGAATTTCATCAGATTCTGTCCAACTATTGATCCCATAGCGCCGCACTCAGACGAAAGACCACAGACGGGCAGAAATATTAATAATTTATTCGGACACAGCGGAACATAAACGTGAGAACTGAGAAAATATTTGCGTTTCATTTGTTGACGCCATATGAAAAAATCGGTACAAAATACATTGTACAAACTTTCTCATATATGGGTACTAATGCGTCGTTTAGTTATCTTTAGAAAATGAAAATCGTATGAGCCTGTTTTTAGGAAATCCAATTTTTGTTAAAGTTCCCCAAGAATAAACTAGCGTTATATTCATTCATTGAGAAAGATAAAATACGTAGTATTATTGTAGATGTATACTCAAGTAACTGTACGAAATTTGATCAAAATCGTTAGAGCCGTTTTTGAGAAAATCGAATTATTGTTAAAGTTGCCTAGATTAAACTAGCCTTATATTCATTTTTTGAGAAATGTGAACTATACAGTATTATTGAATAACACAAGTAACTGTACGGAATTTGATCAAAATCGGTAGAGCCGTTTTAGAGAATTCGGATTGTTGTTAAAAATGCGTAGAATAAACTACGCTTAATTATTGATGAATGTCAACCTATTCTACGTATACTTTGCTCAGTATGATAAAATGCCTAAGTACGAGATTTCATTCATTTTCGCTCTACCGTCTAGGCTCCAGAGCCAGTAACAGACAGACAGACAGACGGCATTGCGAAAACCACTTTTTCGGATTCAGCGACATACACCCTGCAAATTTCAGTATTCTACCCCTTACCGTTTATTTTTAATTTAATTTAATCGATTGCACAGATGGACAAGGCGAAAAGATAATCGCGCAAATTAATGCGGGTTGGGAAAGATTAAAGTCTTCTACGAGTTGGTGTTGCTCCACTTGATATAGTTTCTAACTATTGAAGTGATCAGTGAGATGTATTGGGAGGTGCCTGTCATTTACACTTTAATGGATACCTCTTCATTCGCGTTTTATCTCACAACAAGTGATTTCCATGTTTTAGCGCTTTTTATTTCATGTTTTCGCTATGTCTATCCGTCATTGCAATCGATTCAGTCGAAATAGCAATAAAATGGTAAGGGAAAGAAGGCTGAAATTTGCAGGGTAATAGCGATCTATTGTGCCATTTATTACTCTGCCAAATTATAATTTCGGAGAAATCGGTAGACCTTTCTTGTTGCGGGAAATTCGTGACCGAAATCAGCGGACTTTAGTATTCTTCGAAATACGGAAACCGTGTTGAATAGAATTACCAATTTCTTTAATTAAAGTTTTGCATTAATAAAATTATTCCTCCGAAACTTTTATATCTATATATGTACTTATACTGCCATTATGTTCTTTAGAAAGTTAAACAAATTTGCGATTAAATCACATTTTCAATAATTCGCCTCTGTCCTTTTCTCTATTTCAGAAAATTAACGGAAGTGTAATGTACTAAAAACTTGAATGCGAATAATGTCTCAATTATATATCAAACTAGCTGAAAGTACTCGGCCATGCCAGGGCATTGCCCGGGTTATGCCAGACGTCTTTGGCGAATAAAATTATGCGATAGTTTTCCGGTAGAACACATTAATATTTACATATTGTTTTATTGTAAATACGATTATTATTCTCAGACTAATTTCTATAACAGATATCCTTTAAGTAGTAATTAAAAGATTCCACCTTTTGGTAATTATTCCTTTAAGCAACAATTGTCTATAACAGATATCCTTTAAGTATAATTAAAAGATTCCACCTTTTGGTAATTATTCCTTTAAGCAGCAAGTATATATGTTTATACGTGTTTATGTGGTATGTATTGTACCATCAATTATTATATTATATGAAAGTGAAATGTATATTAATAGAAATTTTAATGTGAACTGACACCAATAAACTTTATTCAACTTACGTATTCCGATTTATCTGACAGGTACTGGCTTTCATTAAAAGACATTCCTTACAGTACCATATTGATGAACATACGAAAGAAACAAACATGTCATTTACCATGGCAACGTGACGTGAAATCGTATTCTAGATAATAAGGCGGAATTAACGATTATAATATAAATATGAGGTGTCAAACGCACCATATAAAACATAAAATCAAAAAAGTTAAAACATGATTATGAAAAACTTAAACGATGGTAATTATGTTTAGAATTTCTTCTAAAAATATAGTTTACGTAATTTAATATAATATAAGCCGTCGTCTGTTGGTTGATTGGTTGGACACGCTACGCAAACGCTAATAACTCGAGAAATAATAATGATAGAAACTCGAAATTTGGTAGGGATGCTTGATTAACACTTATTCAGAGAATGACAAATTTAAATCGCGAAAAAATTCCTCGGTTCTTCTCCAAGAGAGGCATTTACATTTCCCATTACTTAACATGTAAAACGAGATTTTTCGGCGTGCAGGCTTTTATACATTTGGAAATTAAAATTAGAAGGAATTAACCTACGACCTTCGGATTTGAATCATTTTGAAGAAAAATTTATAACGTTTCTTATTCCGTTCGTCTTTTTTCGCCCACAGTTCGAAATATTCCATGTTAAACGTTTAATTTGCATATTTTGTGGAAATCTCGCCATTTTAACGTGATGTTGCCATGTCGACCATTATCATTGTTACACCTCAAATTACTATTATTGTATACATCCTTCTGGGAATAAGCGTGCCTTGAGTGCTTCAATACGAGGGAGAGGA